>CM023612.1:9630809-9878309 GCA_013358685.1 Antennarius maculatus | reverse complement strand
GATCACTTGAAAACCTCACTCTGCCAGGCTTTTAACTCCACCCACTACCTGTCAACTAATCACGGTGCATCTGCCAGAAGGAATCACGTGAACATATATAAAAAAATTCCCCCCCCCCCTATATATATATATATATATATATATATATATATATATATATATATATATTTTTTTTTTTTTTTAAATATACACACACACGCACACACACACACACACACACACACACACACACATACACACATATATAAAGTTTAACCTTCCTGACAGACTTGTATGGAGACACATACAGGTGGAGGTGACGATACCCCTGGTCAGGGGCGTGCGACCTCCTTTGTCTGCAGTGATATCTAATGTTAGTTTAAATGATGTGTGAGCTGACGTGAAGAAGGATGTCACTCTGTTCACATTACAAACACATATGAGGCCAGACAAACAGCCCTGTGCAGCCTCCAAGGACAAAACCTGCAGAGTACGAAGAACAGGAAAATGACAAGTCGGGAGCAGACAAATGCACACAACAAACTTCAGCACATGAGATCCAACAGGAGCAGCAACGCACGGAAAAACATAACTACAAACTAGTTTTCATACGCTATGTAAAAACAATTTGACACAAGCTGCAAATCACCGAAACCACACATGTAATTAGAAATAAAGACACGGTTCAAATGTCCAAACCGAAAATGATACCGTTGTTGAAAACTTTATCCTCATTCAGAATTTGATGCAGTAACATGTTGGAAAAAACTTGGGACAGAATCTTGTATGTTTTTAATACAGTGATGTCACTACAGAATCATGTAGTGATGTCACTACAGATGTCACTACAGAATCCTATCACTACAGAATTCTGTGATGTCACTACAGAATCCTGTCTAGTTATAATGCAGTGATGTCATTACAGAATCCTGTCTGTTTCACCTGAGGGTTATCCAGTTCAGGTTTCCAGGCTTGTTCCTTGTGTTACTTTTTTTCATTCTCTGAAATTTGAATGATTTTGTGACTGTGGATGATGTACAGTAATTGTATAAATTCAGTCAGTGATTGGTGAGCCCCTCCACAGTGACCCACCCCACCCCAACAGGGCATATAGTTTTCAAAGACAAAATGAAATTTCTCATGTTCAACATCTGATATGTTGTCTTTGTACTTGTGTCAATTAACTACATGGTTATAATGTTTTGTAAATCATTTTAATGTATTAATTTTATCACATTCTATTCAAATTTTATACAAAATCTTAACTTTTTTTGGAAATGGATTGTTTTTTGTTAGAAGTAAATAAACACACGTTCTCTGTAAACATGCCGTTTCCTTTGATTTACTCAGCGGACATCCATTAACACCAAATTAGCAAAACCAAACCAATACAATTTGATACTTTCATTTTGAATTATTGTTATTGACAAAATAGTTTGGTCTGTCTTGTAAAGCACTTGGTCATCTCAGTCCTGGATTAGTCAGCACGCCATCGTCTGAGGGATGCTAACGGGATGAGTTAGCCAACAACAACACACACACACACACACACACACACACACACACACACACACACACACACACACACACACACACACACCTTAATAGTCATATTTAATTAATAATTTGTTTCTCTTGGCACAATTAGCAAGACAATTACAACTCTGGATTAAAGCAGCACACCTGAGAAGCGCTGCAAAGCAAACTGTTTGTGACAATCACAGCAGTAAGTACCTGGATAGAGAGAACTGACTGATGTAGAACAGACGAGGAGAGAACGAGTTACTGAGAGTCAGAAGAGACAAGACATTTGAAATGGTTTAATAAAGCTGGAGTGTTGCAGCATGAGGGATGAAAGGATGTAGAAGAGCTTTGCTCGACAAGAGCGAGCCGGAGGAGGAGCAGCACTCGCTCGCCTCGTGCGTCTCCGTCTGTATTCTCTGACATAAACACCTGCTGACTGCTCCTCTGGTGACTCTCAAAACACACCGAGACGATGACAAAGATGCAGGCAGACAAAGGTAAGACACGCACACACCACCAAGAAGAAGGGATTTATTTGTCAGACTCCTACGAGTGGAGCGGCTAACAGGATGTGAAGATGAAGAGGAGGAGAGAGAGGGAGATAGAGAACAGGCAGGTGTGGGACAGAGGAGGAGGAGGAGATAGGTGGCTGGATGGAATGGCATAGCATGTCACATGACAGCAGGGAGCAAATGATGAGAGGGTGATCAGAGAGGGAGAGATGGAGCCACTGAGGTACTGTTGTTATAGCAACCTGCTGCTCTGATGCTTTGTGTGCTGCATCCTCCTCCTTCCTCCTCTCCTCTCCTCTCCTCTCCTCTCCTCTCCCTCGCTTACTGCCTCTCTTTAGAGGTTGAGAATCAGACAGAAATTAATCCAGACATCCTAATATTGTCAGGAAACATTCACATGCGTATGAATTAAATGTGGACGTGTCTCGCCACTGCCAAAACCTTCAGTCCTACTGGAAGAACGATCACCGTGTTCATCCTGTTGTGATCACAGGAACCTAAATCCTCCACGCAATCCATTCCTCCCTCCTTCCTCCCCCCTTTTCCCATTATCACCTCACACTTTTCTTTGAACTGCAGGAGACAGTCTGCCAATGATAGGCAGGATATTACACACACACACACACACACACACACACACACACACACACACACTGAGAGGCCACAGGATGTACCTCTGCACAAGAGAAAGGAGCGCATCAAAACAAACGCAGGCTTTTTTGAAGCATTCTTTTGCCCCTGTTACCCACCCCTTACCCCTTTGCCCCCAAGTCTGTGTTAAAGGAGCATTCGATGATGAGTTATGTGTGCAAACAACAACCAGGAAATTTAAGAAGCTAGCAGCACTAGCACTTAGCTCCAGTAAGATGAAAATCCACAAAGAAAATCTCTCTGGGAGGCGGAAGGAGGTCCAGGATCCTCTTTGAGTGAAACATCACACAGATGTCACGTATGACCTCAGACCTCTACGTGAACAGACGTCTGACGGTTTCATATGTTTTTGTTTGGAAAGTCAAATCACATCAATGAAAGTCAAATGCATTTACCCTAATATTAGTCCTTTCAGTCCAAAGAAGCGGGGACGTACAAGGCCAAGAGGAACGTCCGTCCTTCAATTCAAGGATGCTGGTTCAAGCGGAGTCAGCTAGCATCCATCCTGCCGAAGTGTCCTTCAGTGAGTCACGCAAAACTCATCCGCAGAGACCCTGTGGGTGACCCTGACTTCACGGGTCTGCGGTTTGGATCAGCTGAAGGCATCTGGACCAGGTTCTGAGCCAGGAGAGCTTGAGAAGGGTTGATGTCGCCCAGCGAGTCGTCATGTCACGGAAAACCAGTCAGATTTGATCCTGGGCCTCGCATTCTTAACCCAGGAAGCGCTCCCATCTGATGGTTTCATATTATTCTGATTTAACGAAAGACAGTAGAACTTTCCTCCGGACAAAGGGTGTGTAGTTGTGTTGATTGGATCGCTGAAACATTGAGCAAGAGATCGAAAGAACCCAAAAATAAAGAGCCAGTAGGAGTGAAGGATAGAAGACTCCATATGACAAGAGGAAGGTGCAAACAAAAGAAGCATTTGGCCGCTGTCCCGGAGAAAGGTGTATATGTGAATGTGTGTGAGGAAGCGTCTGCCAGTCTACCTCCTGTGTACCCCAATTTGAATGCTTCTGATCCTCTAAACAATAACGCTTTAAATATTACGAAAGTCGTTCAGGACGTCAGCAGTTTGAAGAACTAAAAAGTAGAAGTTGATACCAGTCTAGAGACGCAGATGGAACACAAACACAGAAGGTTTTACAGGGTGTGTTTGTGTGTGTATGTGTGTGTGTGTGTGTGTGTATGCGTGTGTTTGTGTGATACCATACACATGTAAAAGTGTCATCAGCAGTTTCAAACCTGCTGAACAAACACAAAAAGCTACTGGTCACGAAAAAAACAACAACTCCTCCCCTTCCATTCCCACCCTCATGTTTAATTAGAGAGACCTTAGTGTGTGTGGGTGTGGGTGTGTGGGTGTGTGTGTGTGTGGTGTGTGTGTGTGTGAAGGAATAAAGGAAAACTGGAGTAGACTACGGAGCGGTGCGCATTACCACACATTTAGAAACCATTATCACTGTACACACAACTCACGATTATCTGACTCCAGAAATGCATACGTGTGTGTTTCTGTGTGTGTTTTAACACGTGTGCGTGCCTGAACTTGTGTGTGTTTACATTTTGGTGATTAAGTGTAAGGAAGAAAGAGAAAGAGGGCGAGCAGCGAAGCGCCAGAAGGAGAGAGAAAATCATGGTATGAGAGGGAAACTGTGTGTGTGTGTGTGTGTGTGTGTGTGTGTGTGTGTGTGTGTGTGTGTGTTTGTGTGTGTGTGTGTGTGTGTGTGTGTGTTTCATGGACAAGCAGCTCCTCTCTATTTATAGACCTGCAGCTCCTTCCTGTTTCTGGAGCTGTACCATCACGCCAGAAGGGGGTGGGGGGAGAGAGAGAGACAGAGAGAGAGACACAGAGAGAGAGAGAGAGGGGGGGGGGGCAGGGGGAGGAAGTGTGAGTGGGTGTGTGGGAGGGGAAACTGGTCATGTTTGAGTCTTTAGTAAATCAACAGATCCACCTCCTCTCTTTATCTCTCTCTATCATGCCCCCTCTCTCTCCCTCTCCCTCCCCATCCCGTCTTCCTCCCCCTCCCTCTCCTGCTCAACAACATGGGATCAGCCAGAAGCCACGGAAAACTGCTCGTCATAGAGTAACAAGGAGAAAGAAGATCAGAGCTCTGTTTCTCTGGCATCCATCCATCCATCCACCCATCCATCATCCATCATCCATCCACTGATTGATTCATTCATTCACTCATACATTCATTGATTCATTCATCCATTAATTCGTTCATTCATTTAACACCTATCATATTGTCCATATTGAATCTGGGTGTTATTCACCTGTAGGTCCGTGCGTGTTGAGTTTGGTTCAGTTTGTATGTTTAACCTGTTCTCTGTAGGTCCTTACCTACCAGACTCCACCCACCACGCATCATTGGCTGCAGGTCACCGTCGCTGCAGAATGATGGGAACTGTAACGTCACCAAAGTCAGCAAACAAAACCGCATCAGCAACATGAAGCCACGCTAACGTCCTGTTCCCAACCAGCATGTGAAGAAACAGTCAAGCTAACAAATGTGTCATTTATTAGCTAGCGACTGACGGCATGGCGTCGCTGCCGCCTCACAGACAGAAGGTCCTGGGTTCAAATTTGTCAGGAGAAGACTCAGCATGTTCTCCCCCTGTCTTTTTGGTGTCCTCCCAGCGCCAAACCTTCAAGGGGGCTCGAAGCTAACCCTGGCGACTCGTCCAGGTGTACATCCACCCAGGTCAACTCCCCCCCAGCAACCCTACGCAATCCTACACAACCCTACCTACATGAAATGAACCAATCTGTTCTAGCTGTAAATGTGGAGGAAGAAGGGAACGACTAAAGGGTGGGACTCCTGGCTCCGTGACCAGATGGTCACCATGAGGGGCCTGACAGCTGTGTGTGTGTGTGTGTGTGTGTGTATGTGTGTGTGTCTGTGTGTGTGTGCGGAACAGATTGTGTCCAACACCTGTCCTCCCTGGACAGGACAACAAAAGAGAACGCGAGAAAAGGCTGAGGTCGACACGGCAACATCAAACGCAGAGCAGCGACAGGAGGAAGGGAAAGAGAGAGAGAGAGCGACAGGCGAAGTGAAGAAGGACAGCAACAGGGAGCTGAGTACAAGAAGAGGAATGAGAAAGATGAGAGCGGCGTGCGGAAAGCGAGTGGGAGGACTTTCACCTTTGTTCCTTCATATGGAGCCGAGTCTGTTATTGGCGTTACAGAGAACCTGCAGACATCTGCAGCCCAACCACGTGTGTGTGTGTGTGTGTGTGTGTCGTGTTCCTGTCTGCCTGCTACATCTGTGTGTATCACAGGGTGCTCGTCTGATTGGCTCTGACGGGTGATGTGCCGCGGGGGTTGGCCACACGATTGCCCCCCCTCCCGTCGTGAGGGCAGACTGGTGCACCAACACAGAGATCCATGATTCCATGATACTCAGGAGCAAGAAAGACTGCTTTTACCTCTTTTTTAAAAACAATCTCTCCCTCTCTCCTTTGAAGTGTCAAGGAGGGGTTTATGTGTGTGTGTGTGTGTGTGTGCGTGTGTGTCTGTGTGTGTGTGTTTGGGTGGGGGGTTTCTATGGTAAAGATGACTGTGGCAGTGAGTGGGCGGGCCCTGATGACGATTTAGCAGCAGCTCCACGGCCTCCACAACCAGGCATCATCGTGAATGAGTGTGTGTTGACCAGAGGACATAACGAATGGGAAGTGTGTGTGTGTGTGTGTGTGTGTGTGTGTGTGTGTGTGTGTGTGTGCTCTAGACGTGGTACAGATCGATGGCCACACGAGAACACACCCCACCTGAGTGACGACACTCGCTTCTTGATCCCCTCCTCCTGCCTGTGCATCCCAGTGACCGGCGCCTCCCCTTCCCCTGACGATGTGTCAGTAATCAAACACCGTCCTGTGGATCGATTGACCGATCGATCAGCCGATTGGATCGTTTCCATCATGACAAGGTATGGAGCTTTTCAGATGCGTCTCTTTTCCACGCTCCTCTCTCTAAATTTGCTTTGTGCATATCTAGGTCACGCAGCAGCAGACGGCTCTTGCCTCGACGCCGTGCGATGCTTTGACTGTTTGTGTGTGTGTGTGTTTGTGCATTTGTTTACACAGCCTGAACACACATTTTAAGTCGACCTGGGAAGAGCAAAGTCCAACCCGGTCTGCGCGCAGCCAGGGAAGACATGCAAGCTCCACACCAGGGATGATCTCCTACAGGAAGTTGAGAGCAAGCAGGAGTCAGCGGGGGATGGACCACTCTCACACAGGAAGCTGGCGACGATGGCCGACAATCCATATTTCAAATGCATAACTTTGACCTTTTCTTATCTTTCATTCCAGTCGGGCTACTTTTGGTGGATTCGTCTAATTGCTGTTCCGGTATGAAGTGAGAGGATCTCCGGGGCGATGCCTGTTGTGTGTCTGGGGAGGGGGGGGGGGCATGTTTGTTCACTGCTTTGCCTCCGGGCAGATAACACATACAAAAGCCAGGAGACAGAAAGACTAATCCAGCAGGGCTTCTATAATATACTTCCCTCTCCCTCATACTTTTATCCATTGATCTGCTCTCGTGGCAGATTGACGCTCATCTACGTGCTGCGTTCACACGCGTGTGGTCATTCCCCCCTCCCTCCCTTAAACACTCCAAACTCCAACGTGCCACTCTTTATTCCTTCCCCTCCATCCCCTCTCCTCCGCTTCCCGCCACATCTCCCCCCGTCTAACCTGCATTATGCATCATCTCTCTCTCCTGTGCAGAGCCGACAGACCCATCATTACCACAGCATGTGAGTATTGATCCTCGGCCCCGGTGTGTGTGTGTTATTTTAATGTGCTCAGACCTGTAATCAGCGTGTTAATGATAGTTATCTCTCAAAGCGACGAGCTCGGTGTGGTTATTCTGGGCCGGAGTCACCGGAAAGAGGACGGCTCAAGGCCCACATGCAAGCAGATGCACATGCACTGCAAGAATGTGTGTGTGTGTGTGTGTGTGTGTGTGTGTAGGCACGCTGCTGCCCTAATGAGGGTGAGTGCTGCTCTGGGGCCCATCGGATGGAATCTGCAGCGAGGATCGCTTCCTGCCCGTCATTAAAATGAAAGTTCATAGCAAACATGGTCCTCCCCAGTGCCGCCGCCGTTCATTGTGTGTTCAGCGCCTGTGTGAACACAGGTGTGTGTGACAGCTGCCATGAGCATGGTGATGTCATCCACGGCCAGAAACGTGCACCTGTTTGGATTGTCTGGACGTGCATGTGTGTGTTATGGTTAAACGCTTTCCTCAACCTAACCCCCCCCTCCCCTCTAGGCAGGGCAATTTCACCTTCCCATCAAAACAAGGTAACACACACACACACACAACAGGAGGCACATACACATTCATGCACACACAAACACACATTGGCGGATAAAATTCATCTTGATTTATAACAAGGTACAGGTGTTGCACCCCCACACCATGCATGGAAAGGCAAACCCATACTCGCATGCAGGAGACACACACACACACACGTCTTTGGCAGTATGGATAAGCCTATTTGGCAGCATTGAAGAAGGAGCATTTCAGAGATAAATGACATCATTACCATATAAATGACTTCCACCCAAACACATCTGCTAATAGAACTACACACACACACATACACACACAAATACATATACATTTAGATGATACGCCTTACACACCTCTGGTGCATCAGACTCTCACACTGTGTGCACACTTAACTCGCATCGCAGTGCAATTCACACACTGTTGCCTCTAAACACTTTAAACACCCACTGGATTGGAAGGGCCCACCTTGAGCCCCATTAACACACGCACGCCACTGAGTGCGTGCAGACGGACCATTGTGGGACGGGCAGATGGGTCCAAAAGCAAACGACACTGATGCTCAGCATCATGTGGAAAAATCCTAGAATTTACGTTCACGAATTTAACACAGTCATATCTGGCCTCAGAATGTTTCATTAAATATTTGATCGCTGATGGTTGCCGAAGTCACGCCACGGCGCTGCTGTGTGTGGTTGTTCTAATATTTGCTCGCCAGCCCGGTCTGTGTTTGTCATATGGTTTGTTTTATTACACAGGAGCTGCAGAGCTCGACACCAACCCTGGTAGCTGCTGAACAAACGATTCAATGGGTTGAAGCCCGTTGAACATCAACCAGGAAGATTCTACTGTCATCACTTCACCTAAGTTTAGCTTCAAGAAACAGAAATATTCTGAGAATAAGAATCAAGGATATGAAGCCAGATGGGACCGCCGGGGGCTCGGAGACAGATGCATCCTGTCCATCCTTAAAAGAAATAGCTGAAAAATATTCCAATTCCTACCTGTTCATCAAACTGTGTGTGAACACTTCATAAAAGCCGTTCTGTAAGTTATCAACGACCTTTTGTGTCTTCAGGTCAATTGGCGGGATGCAAACGGCTCGCTAGTGTTAGCAATGTTCTACCCAAAAAAATCATTTCTAGATTTTCTTTTCATGTAGTTTAAAACAATTTGGTCAAGTAAATACAGTAATTCCTCGTTAATCGGGGTCAATGCGTTTCAGGACCACACGCAAAAAATGAAATTCCGCAATACAGCAACAAGGTATTTATTTTAATATTTACAGTAATTTAAACATTTATGAACCCTCCTCATACTGATATTAAACCACCTTATATCTGTGTCACCTTTTCCAACACCCATAGACTGTTTAAAGCATGTTTGTGTTAAAGAAAAGTCACAGAAGGAACTGTGAGTTGGAGCGCAGTGCAAACACGGCAGCTGTCAGCCAATAGCGTGCGCGTATGGTATCACGTGACTACCTACTAAAAATCCACGATGGAGTGAAGCCGCGGCATCTTGAAGCACAAATAAACGAGGGGTTACTGTATATGCAAATGCAGATTGAAGAAATCTTTTTTTTATTAACACATTGAGCACTGATGCTAACAGATAGCATATTGTGACTTTTGATCACGTTTACAGATTTTAAGCGATTCAAAATTAACCAGCAGATTACTAGGCTTGCACTAGGATGACTAAGCCACTGTGGCTCAGTGTAAACGAATTGAGTAAGCCACAAAAGCCACATTCTGTGTCCAAGACAGCGGCTTGCTGTAATAGCAAGTAAAACTTACAAGTAAACATTGAGTAATACCAAGAATCAAATTTATTAAAATCAAAGTGTCTAAGTCAAAGTTAAAATGTCTTGTAGTCCAAGTAAAACTTACAATTAAACATTGAGTAATATTTTGTATGACTGTATCTTCACATAGTTAATGCAAGTTGTCAATTGTTGGGGGTGTAAAACCACGCTTGTTGTGGGGGCATGTGGGGGGCGGACACCTCCCGCAGGGGGGGTCCGGGGGGGCCCCTTTGGGAAGTCTTTCAGAAAATGGGGTTGTTTTCCTGCATTCTGGTGCATTCTGAGGGCAAAATCTTCTGTTCAGTTTACCTACAAAAATACACTAAAGTCAACAGTTCAAGCATAACTATCTTTATTTCTATCCTACTTGATGCAGGTATAAATGTGAGATTCAACAATTGAAAACTTGCATTCACTATGTGAAGATACAGTCATACAAAATATTACTCAATGTTTACTTGTAAGTTTTACTTGGACTAGAAGACATTTTAACTTGAATTTAGACCAATGGTTCTTAACCTGGGTTCGATCGAACCCTAGGTGTTCGGTGAGTTGGTATCGGGTTCGGCGGAGACGGAGGTCAAGACAAAACGAACATACACGAATCACTGTGTACGTTTGAGACATCGTGTCAATTTGTGATGACACGCCCCCTCAGCCATCACTGACTGCAGGTGATCACGCTACATCGATTAGCCTACCTGTGATACATGGGATTTTGTGCAGTCAGTAGTCGATTTATGCCTGTCATGATGGTACGTGGGCGGCACGGTGACGCAGTGTTTAGCGCTGTCGCCTCACAACACGGCGGGTACGGGTTTGAGTCCCGCTCTGTGTGGAGTTTGCATGCCCACCCCGTGTCTGCGTGGGTTCTCTCCGGGTTCTCCGGCTTCCTCCCACCTCCAGAAGTATGCACTTCAAGTTGATTGGCCGGTCCAAAATTGTCCGTAGGAGTGAGTGTGTGTGTGCATGGTTGTCTGTCTTTGTGTGTGGCTCGTGGTGTACTGGCATCGTCCCCGGAGTGTCCCTCGCCTCATACTCTATGCCAGCTGAGATAGGCTCCAGCTCCCCGTGACCCTCCACGGCAAATGAAGCGGCAGAAAATGAATGAATGAATGAATGATGGTACGTCATCTGATTGCTTTGTTAATATTTTAATTTATAGTAACTATGCTGAGCAAAAAAAGAAAGTGGTCGGACAAATATGTGCAACGTGAATTTACATGTACTGTATAACGGAACGTGATGGGAGTCAGCGTTCTGCATGACTTGCAATGTCAAGTTGAGCAACTCTAGTCTCTCATTGGCAAAAATAAAGGGACACTTCCTTAAGCTGCATGGAAAACAACAGAAACACACTTTGCTGTGAAAATGACGTAAGAGTAGCATTTGCTAAGGTGAAGCCACGCATATCTGAACTGGTCTTCAGTAACAACAGCAGAAGTCACACTGATTTGCAGGTAGGCCATTTCATGTGAGTTCATGCAATGTCTTGGTTTTGTTCTTTGAAAAAGGTGACATTAATGCACAATTCATTAAATACACCAGTAAAACATATACTTATGTCTTAAATTTGAAAAAAAACTTTTTTTTTTTTACTAAAGAAAGGTTTGGTGAGTGAGCATATGAAACCGGCAGAGTTCCGTACCTCCAACAAGGTTAAGAACCACTGACTTAGACACTTTGATTTTAATAAATTTGATTCTTGGCATTACTCAATGTTTACTTGAAAGTTTTACTTTTTAAAGTAAAAAACATTTTAAATTTGACTTAGACAACACCATACCATTGGTATTCCGTAGTTGAGTTTTGTTTTTTTTTATTTGATAATACGATTTTTCATTTCAATTTAAAAAAGCATATAAAATAGCAAGTGAGGTGAATACACATTTAAATGCATCGCTGGTTATTCCTGCCGGTCATAGGGATCAAAAGTCTAAGACTACAAAAAAGTATTGATAATATCTTTCATTTACCTTCTGATCGGTCTGTCACCACTCCTACCCCCTCTCAGCATTCACCATTTGTTGTTCAATTAGAATTTTCACGCAAAATCTACTATAAAACACCCTATTCTCATTTTCTTTCAATCGATCGTCCTCGCCTTGTCGTACACCAATTTGCGGGTTTAGCTTGTAAAAAAAGACTCCTGTTTCTTTTTTATTGGGCGAGAGGCGGTCATGAGCCGAGTGCATATTTAATGATCAGGAGCGTTTGGGTCACTTCGGCTATTTTGGTCAGCATGCGGAAATAGCCGCATGATATTGTTTATTTATGTTATCGCTCAGGGATTTTTGCGAGTCCAAAAAAGTTGTAAGTTTTGGACTTTTTTTCCTAAAAATAGGAACGCCACTGTTGCTACACAAGCTAAAAACCTTGTATGGAATTTACTTCGCCTAGTGGCGAATGGCTAGCACAAGCCCAGGATTAAGCAAAAATATAATGGTCGACTGGAGGCAGCAAAGGACCAATCAGTGATTGTTCATCTTTACATTTAATGCCTCCTGTTGGGTTTGCCAGGGGAGCGCAAAATTATTTTGCTGTTGAGTGTAGGTCAGCCATGGCAACTTCCTTTCTACATAGCATCACTAACAATGTCTGTGAACAAGGAAAACTACCACCTCACACTGATCCTGTGTCCCGTGCAGTTGTGATACACACAGTGGCATAGGACGGTGTGATATGACACAAGACTGCGCTCAGATGGAAGCACAACAGCTCCTTACAGGCATCAGCGGCGGTGTAACAGCCGTCAGCTTCGGTGTAACAGGCGTCAGAGGCGGTGTAATGGGCGTCAGAGGCGGTGTAACGGGCATCAGAGGCGGTGTAACTTCCTGTTACAGAGACTAGAGGGGGCCGTCAGGTGAAGCTGACTGCAGCAAAGCTGTGACGGCCATTACTGTCCTCAAGACGAGGACAGCTTTTATCTGCTCTCCAGGCTCACAAAAGAGGTGTGTGTGTGTGTGTGTGTGTGTGTGTGTGTGTGTGTGTGTGTGTGTGTGTGTGTGTGTGTGTGTGTGTGGTACGGGTGTGAGGGGAGCATCTTGTGCTGCCTGAGGCTCACTTTCTACATCTCAATGACTACATCCACTCCTCTTTCTTTCTTTCATTCTCTCTCTCTCCTGCCTCCCTCCACCCCCTCCCTCCCTCCCTCTCTCTGTCCCCCCCTCCCTCTCTCTCTCACTCCTCTTTTCTGCCACCCCCCCCCCTCCTTTCCCGCGGTTCTGAGCAGCACCACCAACACCAGCAGAACAAGTTGTTCTGGGTCTGGAGGTCCTCTTCTGGAAAAATGAACTGTGTGTTTGTGTCTGTGTGTGTGTGTGTGTGCGCGCGTGTGCATGTGTGTGTGCTCCCATATCCCTCACCGCTGGACCTCCCTCCCCCCAGACTGTCGTTTCTTTACACCATCTCTTATTCATGTGAGTGAACATTAGAACAGGTCTGTTCCCCTCACCACAGCGTGTGTGTGTGTGTGTGTGTGTGTGTGTGTGTGTGTGTGTTGGTCTTGTCAGCGGTGCATGGTGACACACATTATCTGGCAGTACGAATGTGCGCGCCGTGTGAATTTAGGATGTGTATATACACAAACAGAGTCAGCCAATTATTTCTCTCCTTGCTGTTTACTCTCTCGTTCACGTGTCGGGAGGGAACGACAGTTGGCATGGATGTGTGTGTGAGAGAGGGATAGAGAGAGAGGTAGAGAGAGAGGGAGAGCGACGGAGAAAGAGAAGGAAAGCAACAGAGCAAGTTATTAATTATTTTAGCTTCTATTAGCACGAACACGGCGAGTCGATGCCCCTGGAGACGTGTCATGAACGCCTTTCATTGTCTTCTGCCTGACATATACCACTCTTCTCCACTCCTCCAACTCCTCCTCCCCCTCTTCCATCCCTCTCCCCTGTCACATGTACCTTCTCTCTCCTCCCTCTCGCTCATTCTAGCTGTCACATGCTCATCTCCCCTCCTGCCTCCCTCGTCTCCTTACTTTTTTTCTTACCTCCAGCACCACATGACCTCCTTTTCAACCTTTTCGCTCTCATTTCCCATCTCCCAGCCAAAAACCACCACTCTCCCCGTTTCCCGTCTGTTTTAACCTCTTCATCTCCGTCAGTCGCCTCCTGCCTCTTCATCTGTGTTGTCCTTCCTCCCTCCCTCCCTCTCACACTCACACACACACACACACACACACACACACACACACACACACACACACACACACACACACACACACACACACACACACACAGATAAACCCTCGCTGTCATGCTGGTTTCAACACGCGTGTGCGAACTCCATTAGGAGATCATCTGGATTCTTGCATCCCGCTTCAGATTTTATGTCCTGCTCAATGGCAATGACTAAAACCCGCCCCCTATCCATTAAAGCGGCCAATCAGAGAGCAGTAAACCATTTCCTCGTTTCCAAAGGCGTGCAGGCGAGGTATTAGAGAATTAAAGACATCACGGGGAAACTGACGGAGAGAGACGCAGACGAATGAAGAGGAACTTCCATTTCATAGACGGAATCCAGCGCTGAGATGAAGCATCGGACAGACAGAGGAAGGGGGGGGGTTCACGTCAAGCTCAGGCTCACTCCCGCCTGCATCACCGATGCTGGGTGCAGCGGATTCATGATCTGGGCTGAGATGAATCACCCTGCTGGGCCCAAACCTCACCGGTTGGGGAACGGTTCTGGTCCGCGATCAGGAACGGTTCTGTCCTCCCTCCAGCTGTTTAAACGCCACGCCTCAGCGTGTGTGACCTTTGACCTCGTTTTTTCAGACATCAGATGGGCTCAAGCTGGTACAACGGTCTGGACAGAACAGGGACCGTCTGGTCTACAAGCTGCTCAAACTTTTTAATTTCATTATTTTTATTTAGAATTTAAAACTATAACAATAACAAAAAATAACAAAACTGCTATTACGATAAACTGAAAAGTAGTAAAGCAGTCATTTTGAAATAATAATGATGATAAAATAATAAGCAGCGCTAATCTTTAGCTGATCTCGTTAAATGACACTAATCCAAACGAGCATCAACCAGAGAACCTAATGAGGGCCGCGAACACAAAACCAACAACTCATCACCAACCCCAGTCAGCAGTCAGAAAATCTTTGACCTTGGAATTTGCTGGGAGTCACAAGTCTGACACACAAATGAGACGCTAATTATCTGTAAACAAACACACGCACACACACTAGCAGAGATTCCAGACAAAGAGGGGAGTGCATCCTTGTGCAAGCACCCCTGGGGGGAGATCTGATTCTGCACCCGCCCCTTAACCCTACATGAACACACACACGTGCTCAACAACCTATTTGAAGAGTGTGTGTGTGTGTGTGTGTGTGGGGGGGGGTAAACAAGAGCATTATAAGCCAATTAGGAAGCAGCGTCTGAGTGACTGACAGACAGGGTGGTGTGTGTCTGTATCAGATTGCACTGCATCTCATAACTAAAGCTTCAGGCTAAAGGGTTTAAATAAGTGTACATAAACAGTCTGACACACACACACACACACACACACACACACACACACACACACAGCAAACATCCACACGATCCCCTCCCTTGAGGTCCGACTCCTACACGCAAAGGCATTCAGAAGATCTCTTTGTCTCTCTTTTGTGCCAGAAAAGAAGAGAAGAAGAGGAGAAGAGAAGAAGAAGAAGAAGAATAGATGAGAAGGAGAGGAAGAAGAGGAGAAGAGAAGAGGAGAGAAGGGGACTGGAGGCAGGAGAGAAGTGACAGGATAGAAGAGAAAAAGAGCCGCGAACAGGAAGAGGGTTTGCAGCAAATGCAGCGAGGAACACGGGAAACCTGAAGGGGTGGGGGGGGACAGAGCGAAAACATGGAAAGGAGACAGGGAACGGCGGGGGGGGGGGGGCTCACAAAGACAAAGAGAGAGCCGATGAGGAGATGGAAGCCGGCTTCCAGCTCCGCTCTGAACCCGTTTGATCCAGTTGGTCTCGCCAGGCGTTCCTGCAGATGCATTCCTGTGGTTGGCCGGGAGCAGAGCGAGAGCAGGGGGGGATGCTGAGGGTGAGACCGGCACAGATGAAGGGGGAGGGGGGGGGCTCGGATGGGGGGGTGAGTCTAGAGACGAGGGATAACAGGACAACATTTACAAAGGAATAGTTGGCACGGTGACTGACCAATGTCACCTGATGCAAACGTCCGACCATCAAATCTACCCCCCCACCCTCCATCTCTCTCTCTGTCTCTCTCTCTGTCTCTCGTTGTTTGTTTTTCATCGTCTGAGTCAAGATGAAGCAAAAACATGAAATCAAAGAAGAGAGGAGAAAAGTTTAGTCACGTCTGAAGTAACTGAAACCAAAGACGACAGAGGAGGGAAGTGTTAAAGACCAACTTTAGTCTGCAGAGAAGAAATCTGGCAAAAAAAAGCTTTTACATGGGAACCAAACATTTGCTTCTATCCTCTTCAGCAGGGCTAAAATAAAATCGATGTTTTTATTATTACTGTTATTATTATTATGTATTTCTTTGACGCATTTGATGCCCTTCCTGCTCCTGTGTTGTTCTTCTTCTGTTTCTCATGGGTGCAAACAGACAGTCGGCGTATTACCGCCTGCTTCTGGCAGTAACGCTGTATTACAACCAAGAACACGTAGAAACAAAATGAAAAAGGTCAATTAAAAAAGAATCAATAATGACTAAATGAATATTTGAAAATGGAAGCCCATCAGTTCCGACTCCAAGTGAACCGGGTGGAGCCTGAAGTCCTGCAGAAACCCAGAGGAACAGACAGATGAGTTCGGTCAGAAGGAATGGAAGCCTGCAGCTTGTCTATGGAGGCATGTAGTGATAGTTCTATTGTTAATAGTTGGATGCAGCTCCCCCTCCGGTCACACATCGGAAAGGTGTTGGCTGAGGAGGGGGAGGCTGGAGATAATTTACCATCTGGCTAAGTCTGCGTGGGCTGCATGATGTGTATCAGTGATTAATGTATATGTGTATTATTGTCTATCAGCCAATAAGGAAAGCAGCTGGTGAATGAAGATAATACAAAGACAGTTGTTATTGTTCCAATGCTCCATCTTGGTGTGCAGAAACTTCTCTGTAAGTATGTTAACGATAGAAGCGGGTAGTTATTGATCATCAAGAGTTCTACCATCACCTTAGATGGTCATCAGAGGAAACCCGACAAACAAATACACCTTTACGTATTTTTCTATAAAGAAGGAACAAACCAGAGGGGCCGGGTTATTTAATGAGCTACAGTTGGACTTTGCTGCTCACTGTTAGCTTTATTTTAATTATAGACACACAAGTTAACCTGTCTGTTCCAGCTTCAGAAAAAAATCCTGCAGGAGCAGAAGGGGACATTTCTACAGTAAAGTCTGCACACGTCTTCATTGTTGTCAACGGTAACTGGTTACAAAAACAACTAGAACCAAGGCAGTCAGAGACTACGACATCCTGCGACACCCCTGAATTCAAAATTTTACCCTGACCTACTTTCATAGGTCAGGGTAAATCAAAGCATAGGTAGATCAAAGCACTAGTGCTTTGATCTACCTATGCACTAGCTTTGATCTATGGTCTCACTCACACTGGCCTTCTCCCTTGTCTTTTCTATTTTATTTGGTTCCTGGATGTAAAAAAGTTCAAATTTGCCCTTGACCTAGTTTTCTCAAGGTCATCATCTCATTTTCATTTTCATCCCCTTTGCTGCCCAAATAATGTGCTTTTTGTTTCATCTTTCTATCTGCAACGGTTGTGAAGATATTTGGTGGACTAACGAACGGATGGACGGACGAACGACCACACGAACACTGACAATTACAATACATTACTGCTTTGAAGCGGGATGTAAAACTACTTCTTTGGAACCTGTTGCACAACGACCAGGGTTGGGAGGGGGAGTGGGACCGAGGGGGGGGGGTAAGATTTATATTTAGATCCATCCATGCAAAAGCACAAAAGTCAATGCATGCGTCAAAAATACAGTGGTACCTCTACTTACGAAATTAATTGGTTCTGGAAGAAATTTCTTAAGTAGAAAATTTCGTAAGTAGAGACGCGTTTTCCATGCTAATGCCCTAATCCGTTCCAAGCCCCCCAAAATTCCGACATAAATGTCTTATAAAGCATAAAAATGCACCAAAACATGTAATAAATACATGTTACAATTAGATTATTACACAATAAATGAGAGTTGTGTATAACGTAAAAAACAAAGCATAAAGAATAATAATGATGGTCATTTACCTTTTAACTGCTATCCTCATTGTTTTTTGCCCTCTTTGGTTCATGCACTTCCATCTCACGATACCGAACAACAGAGTGAATTCCAGTCCTCCTTTTGAACTTCTCCAACCACCCACACAATGCCTTAAACTCCTTAAACTTCCTTTTGTTTTGATAACATGACGATTGTAGATGCATTATGGCCATATTCTTTGGCGAGATCAACCAAATGCATCCCTTTTTCATGCTTTTCTGTTATCTCTTGCTTTGTTTGTATGGACAAAAAAACTCTTTTCTTTGTCTTTTCTTTTCCTCTTGTCTCCGTCACTTTCTTGGGGTCCATAACGAATACTCAAAAAGTTAATATATTTACGTAAAACTATCAGAACACGTCATGGGTCAAGAGCCGAATGACGAGGACGCTGCAGAGACACCTATGTAGCTACACACAGAGGTCCCTCTTAGCCAATGGGATGCCAAAATGCTAGGTTATAGCCAATGGCAGAGCAGCTATAAGAAAGTTGCATTCAGGAACCTTTGGGAGCTGCGAGTAGCAGCCCATACCGTATTTTTACCTTTCGTACCTTGAAATTTCTTTCGTAACTAGAGGCAATATTTTCCTGTTGAGGCGTTTCGTAAGTAGAAAATTTTGTATGTAGAGACATTCGTCAGGAGAGGTACCACTGTAGTGTTATTATGCACCAGACAATGTGGGGTTAAAGTCCCAGCCGCTGTGATCGACGGATCCCCTAAAACCCTCGCCGTGTCAACACCAGGGTTTGTTTTAAAACCCATCTGAAGGCCAGAAAACCCAAAGCCAGGTTGTGAGCTGCTGCTACTGGACCAGCTGCATTTCTTCAAAGAAGATGGTGAATTTTTACTTTTTGGTACGGCTCAATCCACTGCAGGTTCATGTCCAGAAGTGGATTCTGATGTATGATGGCATTGCCTCAGTATAGCTGGTCAAAAGCTCTCTTTGCAGTGTGTCACATCACCTCTTTTATTGGTCCAGTTTTCTTGGACCCACAGACAAAGACATAGAACCAGACAGGAGGTGGCTCCTGTCTAATGGACCACCAGGTGGCGAACAGAGCGTTAGCCACATGCTAGCTAGCATGACAGGTTTCACACAGGTTTCTGCAGATGGAAACTGCTGGTGACTTCTAGGAACATCAGCAGTCTGGGTTTGAGATAAGATGAGATGAGAAACTCTCTGTTACATAACAAGAGTTTTTCTGTGTGAATGTGTATGTGTGTGTGTGTGTGTGTCGCTGTTTGTATCTGTGTCCAGTCTTGTTGTGCACAAGGCTGGACTTCTGTGTGTAAGGTTGCACCTGCACACACACACACACACACACACACACACACACACACACACACACACACACACACACACACACACACAGAGTGTATTTTCAGGTGGACACTATGTATGTTAGTCTAGTGTTACACACCATAGCGCTTTGTGTGTGTGTGTGTGTGTCTTTGGTAGAGTTGAGGTAATCCTCTTAGCGTATGCTGCTTGAAGCTCAGAGTGTATTATGTAACCCCTCTAATCTAGAACCACATCAAGGCAAATAGCAAAAGACCACAACCCATTGTGTCTTACACTCACACACACACACACACACACACACACACACACACACACACACACACACACACACACACACACACACACACACACACACACACCATTGCTGTGAGCAGTTAGCGACGAGCTATCCCCTCTGAACTGAACTTCTAATGCTGAAACACAGTCTCTCTCTCTCTCTGTTTCTCTCTCTCTCTCAACCAACTTGACAAAAAAACCCCACAAAACAATCCTTCACTCTTTCCACTTGGTCTCTGATCCGTTGCCAGGGCAACAGCGGCCATCTTGCCGTGCCCCATCTGTCTTGGGGACACATCAGAGGTTGGCCATAAATGTGGAATGACAGTCTAAGAGGGAGCATAAAGCTGGATGGACAACAAGACAGAGAGCAGGGGGGTGGGGGGGCAACTCCGCAGACGATATAAAAGAACTGGATCAGAACCGGGACGAGACCCCCCCATCGACTCGCTCATACACTGAAACACAGTCCACCACTTCCTGTGGGTGTCCTTTAGGAGCCCCACTTGAGTCAACGATCCACCACCTGTACAGACTCATCACCTGTTGTCCCACCACACGCCTTTTGTTGTTGACGTGTGTCCTTTGCTTTAACACTTGTGCAGTTACTTTTCTTCTGTGGCGGAGTCCCCGTTTTGTCCACTAGGGTGACTCCAAAGTGTCATCAAACATTCCCAATGAGCTGGGCAACAACCAGCAGGCGTGCTCGTGAGAAAAATAGAGAGAGAAAAATAATCTACTTTTCTTGTTATGTTTGTGTTACTTAAATAAAATCATACTGATATTGAATTTTGATGCCATGGGAATAAGAAAGATCAGAAAAAAATTAAATATGTGAAGAAAAATTTACTTTAATTCACTCAATTTCTTTAAGATCAATCCAAATGTCGCAAGCCGTCCCGACTGCAGCCGAAACAACGGGAGTCACGATGGAGGCCTGACCTGACGTGACCTGGCGCTGGTTTCCCTTCACCTGCACCGGATCGGAGACTCAAACCAAGTGCATTCGACACACAACTGCAACGGACGCTGCACAGAGATATATCTGTGTGTGTGTTTTTCTTTTAAATGGGTGCAGAAGAAGAAAGACGGGAACAAAACAAGAAGACAGAAACGACTGATGCAGGAGAAGTGAGCAGTGGAGGGGAGAGTGTTGCGCCGGCCAACCCAGCTCTGGGTTGGGTTCGGTGTTTGGTTACCGTCTGTGCACAAATACAAATGATGAGTCACTTTCTAAAACACACAACTTTAAATATAGACTCATTATACTCAGACTCCCAGCAGGTCCAGCGTCTCTGACTCCACCAAACAGAACGCAATAATTCAGGACAAATTTCATGCCTTTTATCCTCTGGTGCAAGATTTCCATGACCTTTCTCCCAAAGCTCTGAAAAAGATTATTTTTTAAGAGAACTATAACCCCCCTCCCCGACACACACACACACACACACGCCTAGGTCTGCTGCTTCCAACATTTTCTCAGAATTTTTGTCATCTTAAAGAGCACTAATTACAGGCTTAAACATGCGGGAGACTGTAGAGTACACACACACACACACATACACATGCACACACACACTCCCACCCTCCCAACTCAGTCAGCAAGTGAACATAATTAAAGACTTGAGAAAGCCATGAATGAGTGGGGAGGGTAGGTGATTGGAGCAGAGGAGATTAGAAGACATGGAGACGTTTATCTGAGGAGGTGTACCTCAGGGGGAGTTTCACCCACACTCCTCTCACTTTTTACTTTTACACCAAGACCGGACTTAAAAACCCCAACTGAAATGAACTGAAGGGAAACTTTTATCTTACATGACAGAGCTGACCTCGCTGTCGAGCTATGAAACACGTTAATAAACATGTTAATAAACATGTTTGTTAACATGTAGTTACATTCCCTGTTGTCAGAGACGTGTTATCATCCTGTAACTGTTTCCTTAGCAGCCCTGCATATTATATATAACTGGATATTTATTAGACTCCAAAAATCAGTGTCGTTCTTTTCAGCTGCTTGAGATTTCCCAGCTTCCTTAAACGCACCACTGAGACTGGCCTTACCACATGACGATAACGTGGCCAAATGTAGAGGAAACAAAAAGCCTCACATGATGAGTGACGTGGGAGCGCTATAAGCGTGGAGACGGCGAGCCTGGACCAGATCAGGATGTATACACAGTTTAATTTTCTTTTTTGCTTTGGCAGAATTTTCACGGATTTGTTGTAAAACTCTATACCATTCATCACAATCTCCTCTGACCCCCCCACCCCCACCCCCGTCTGTTTGCATCTCCCCAGCCCTATTTTTAGCATCTCACTCACATATTTGGAACCTATTTATAGAACCCTTATGTCTCCCAATGAGACGACTGTCTATGGAGAACGGCAGCGTCAAACTATTCATACCATCACACACACACCCCCCATTAAGTGTATTTACTTTTTTGGCTTCTTTCCCCATAGAGATGGCCTCTGGCATCTTCTGAGAAGAATTAATTCACAGGAATGAGCGTTGCCTCCCAACATATCTACACTGAACTACAGACACACGCTAAAATAACCGTATTTAGGAGTGTGTGCCCCCCCACACCCCCATTATATTGATGAAATGTAGACAGAGACACATTTTTCCCTTTGCTTCTTAACATTTGCCCCTTCAAAAAAGAGGACATTACATAATTCTCCAAACACTTCCTCTCTAAGCCGAGAGCACTCTGGCATTTTATCACACACACACACACACACACACACACGCACACACGCACACACGCACATACACACAAACACAAACACACACACTTGACATATCCAAGCAGACAGGCAGCCTGTTCCGGCTGTCTGCATCACAGTCGCTATGACAACGACGGGAGAGCAATCTACAAAAGCAGCCACTCAAGAGGATGGGGGAGAAAGATAGAGGGGGGAGAGAGGGGGAGATGAAGAGAGAGTGAGGGAAAAGGAGCTAATGGGGGGCTCATGTGTATGTGCAGCCGTGACAACTCCGGCTCCATGCCATTTCTTTGCCAGAACCACACGTCTGTTTCTTTTACCTGCCCTCTTCAGGGAAGGAAATGTTCTTTTTTAAATCCCACAAATACCAGTGTCACGTTGGCTAAAGGAACCCCCGTCACCCCCACCACTGATGCCCCTGCTGGAAGAACTCAATTTGTGCTGATGTAAATAAACCAGACACCCACCATCACAGGTGAACGGGTAAAAACTGGCAGCAAACTCAATATAAATGTTTTCCAAAATTGCAACCAATTATAAGATACACAATTTTTACAAAGCAAGAAACACACCCACATCCACACACACACCCTTTTTTGCTCCACACCAAAACATGAATACAGGTGTGATTGTGCCTCATTGCAAATGTTTAGCTCCATTAATAACGAATATCTGCTTTTTGTTCTTCTATCACGACCCAAATCACTTGTTGACGGCGACGGGCTCCTAACACGAGGACGTCTGATTCAGGGTTGCTGAACTGTGGATACGACTGACGCTTTTTGAGACGCTGGGAAATAGTAAAAATGGGAAAACGTAATTGGAGGAAAAGTTCTGCATGACATCACATCCCTGGTCCTCATCATCATCCTACATAAAACACTTGTTGAATAAAGACTTTTCTTTTTCTAATACAGATGTGAGGCTAGCGTTAGCCAGAGTGTATATAAAGCCTAGAATGCCATAGCAGCAGGAAGCTAACATGCAGCAGATGTTTAAAGGCTTATTGTTAGGATGACCTCATCATTATCACTTTAAGACATCCAGCACAGGAATCCAACCCTCGTCTGCATCAGCTGTGATGAAGAGGATGCTCCTGAAGGCTCTACCTTCACCTGGAACCACAGCATGAAGTGAACATCCTGTTATCCCGGTTTAGATAAAGACCTTTGTGTCTCTGTGCAAACTGAAAGACGCTTACATTTGCAGGAAGCCTGTTGTTTCTTTAGTAAATGTGTTTGCTTAGCAGACAGGTGTAATGAACTGGAAAAGCAATGGTGTGGAAAATACACTTTTAATGTTCCAAAATATTTAGCGTGCGCTCGTCACAAAGATTAGGACTTTTCCGTGTGTTCGGGGACCTTGGCTGGTTGACGGTTCGGATCCTCCGGGGGGACTCTCTGTTGTGTTTACTGCAGCAGTCATTAAGCATCCATTAAAAAATTCAATGGCTCCTTAACTGTCAAAGCCAAAAATAAAACAGGAATACCAGGCTTGTCTTTTACATGAAGAGGTGATTAATCGCTGCTCTGGAAAGGAGCACTATCGCCGTTTCCTCTGCATCCACTGGATGTTGGGCGTTTTAGCACCATTTCACGCCTTCTCACAAACTTTTAGGGTACAATCAGGATCGGCTTTCAGCTGAGCTAACTTCATAAAGCTTGCTTGACATAAATCATAGCATGTCTGACCCAAATCTTTCGGGAAATGAAGGTTTTTTTTGGCTATTCTTGGTGCATCGCACTCATCTTGTGAATTTCAGTTATTTGCGTGATGCTGTAAAGTGAACATTTTGTGACAGCAAAGCTGGAGGTAAACATCTGCCACTCAGAAGATCCTCAGAGAAGACGCGTAGATGTAAGAGGAGGCACAAAACTGAACCAAGGACAGCAGCTGGAGAGGAAGCATTCACAGGTTCTGGCAAACTTTACAAACAGATGGAAATAGGGTGGATCCGTCTTCAACAGAACCCGCTTTCCATTAAACATCATCCATTAAGTGCTCAGAAGGTTGGGAAACACAGTCATCGGCTTTCTTTTTCAGCGTTACCTGAGAAGACAGACTTATAGCTGCTGTTTGGCTGCAGCTAGGAGCCACTTAGCTTAGCATAAACACTGGTAACAAGGGAAAACATGTGGCTTGGCTCTGGGTAAAAGGTAACACAACCTGCCAATCAGAACCACTAAAGATCACCAATTGACATTTGGCTTTGGTGCTGAGTGAAAAGCAAAACTTTTAATATGCTAATTTGTCAAGTTTAGCTGCACTGATGTGAGGAATCTTTCTATTTTGGTCAGCGCTATGCTAGCTGCTGCCTGCTAAGTTAAGCTGTGTGTTGGTATAACAGTCAATCAAAGAGCAAAACTGCAACTCTACAACAATTACCAAAAGCTCTCATTCCCCGTATCGATTACGTTTGTTCTCTAATCACATGATTGGTTCTGTAATGGTTTAATCTACTCTGTTATTAAATCTTCCTCAGGAGAGACAGCAGCTCTGAAAAGAGCAGCTGTTGCGTTTCCTTTGCTGTGATCTTTGTCGTTGCTATTTTAGGAACAATTCAGGAAGTGATCTGCAGACAGGTCGCTGACGCCGCGTCGGCAACAAACAAACCCGCTTAAAGTGAATGAAAGACAGAAGAACGTCTACATGTACATGTTTGTGTTTACTATGGAATGGGTTGCCTAGCAGCACAACGCTACCTGATCATCACAAAGCATATCAACAACATGCATCAAATATCTGATCTGGTTTTTAAGTATTCAGGAATTTTCTGGTTATTTCAGTATTTTTTTTTTTAAACTCCGTAGTTAATGCTCCATTAATGGAGAGATTTAAGCATCAAAATGTCATAATTTCTATAAAAAAATATGTTAATCACCCATTTGTGTTATTGCTCCCCCCTGGATATTTTCAAAGACTAAACTTTTCAGTAATTATCAGATAGTGTCAACAATAAATCCTTTGCTATTTCTTATTTCAGATTTCACTTGTTTCTTCTCACAGCTTCCAGAACATGACCTCTACTACATCTCAAAGTGCCGAGCATCATGCTGAAGATTAAACTCTGTCGAACGTTTAGGTCACAATCACTTTATCTGGACTTTTCAGAGTTCTCATCGTCAGTTAAAAGCAAGAGGACTGGATGAACGGCTCCACGCTTGGATTTCTTCCTCTCAGATCTCTTTATCCAATCAGGTGTGTTAGTTTTAGTTTCAGACAAACCCGAGAGTCGCCGGGCGATCGCTGTCATATTTTCAGATCCCGCTGCTGGGCATGAGCAGAAGACTTCCAGTCTGAAATCTTCTGGTGTAAATCAGTCATCAGCCGGTAGCATAGCAACAATGACACCAACATTCTGACCACACAGTGATTATTCTTCCTCACACTGTCCTGCTGTGTCCCCACTCTATCTCTCCTCCCGTGTTTCCCTCTGCAGTATTATCAGATAAGTGTTTTTTCCTTCCTCCTCTGCAGCCACTGTGGCTAAATTACCCCGGCTGCAGCACTAATGGCTATTGATGCAGCTCAGGGCCCCCCGCACACACTCACACACACTCACACACGCAAACATTCATAAAAAATTCATGACACCGGTTCAATAGAATGTGTGGGGGGTCTGGCCAGCCCTAAAAAGAACAACAAATGTCATTTAACAAAGAAGGGAAGAAGCAGATGATACAGGTCGCACACTATTTTGCGTGTTAAGACACACAAACTCACGAGTAAATTTACGATGGAGGTGCGTGACCTGTGATTGGACAGATTTGTGTATGTGTGTGCTGCAGAGCTGCAGGTGTGCTGGAGCAGTCTGTTTGTGTGTCTGTGTGTTGCCAGAGTCCATGTGGTAGGTAATTCCCTCTTAGCACAGGATTTCTCCTGCCACAGCCCAGCGCTGAGGCAGCTTTAGAGCGCTAAGCCTGCTATCTGAGACTGAACCAGGGATCACCGGAGACAAGGGGCGAAGAGATGGAGGGAGGGATGGAGGAGGAGAGAGACGAGGAGGAAGAGCATGGTCGGGTGTGAATGATTTAAAAGAAAGGAGGAGGGGGAGAGGCTACAACAAGGAAAAGAGAAAGGTCGTGTGAAGGTAGGTATGGGAGGATGAGGAGGAGAAGCAGAGGGGAGGAAAGAAAAGGACCCCCATGGTGAGCGGTGGATGAGGAAATGAAGGGGTAACGATGGAGGACAGACGGGCAATGTGACGTAGATGACTTCTAGGAGACAGTGACTTCGTTTCACCACACAGAGCTGGGACAGGAAGTTGTTTCCGACAGCTGGAGGTTCAAAGAAAACCTTGTCAACAGAAACCTGGAGTGCCCCCTACTGGAATGGATGTTTGATCTGAGGCCAAACATCCCAAACACACCCACTCATGCCCCGCCCCTCCATAAATTTTCAAAACTATAACAGGGTGAAGACATGACATTTGTGTTAATACTGGGCTACAATACAAACGGCCAGACAGACAGTACGTCTGACAGAGATGAACCGATAATCTACGTGCGTGTTTGATGGGCCACAATCCATCCAGGATTATCATCTAAACACTGAACCAATCGCCACCATCATCCAACACAGCCACTAGAACGATCCCTCTGGACGGGCTGCTCACATATGAACACATTAATGTGTGTTTTGTGTAATAGTGATAGTGGTCTGACGCAAATATGTGTCAACGTAATTATACCTCACTGTGAAACAAAATCTGAAACCGACCAGATGTTGACTGTTAAAAACAAACATTAGAGGACAAGACCTCTCCAGTAACCCCAGACAGATTTGCAGTTTCCTGACAGAACTACAAAAAAAAGAAGAAAAAAAAAAAAAGCCAGTGAAACTAGCTGAGCAAATATTTGAGGACCGAGAAGAGTGCAGGGCCTTCTGCCACACCAAACGCTAACCATTGCTGATATTCTGAAAGTAGAACCTTTGCAAAATCACAAGTAGCTTGTAAAAACACCAAAAATGACCTGGTGTCAAAATTAAAGTCTCATCATTATCAGTTATGAGCAGCGAGGTTGGTCAACATGGAGGTCACGGACCCCTGTGGGTCACCAGATGACGACTTTTAAAATCAAACAACATAATACGATTATAAATAGTCGATTTTAACCATAGTTATGTGTTTACGTTACTTGTGTGTGTGCATCTTCTATGAGAGGACCACCTGCCCAATATGGCCACTGTTTTAAACCAGTCCCTACATTGGTCTCCTCAGACAGGTTTGACTGCATCTGTGCACATGACAAAAGAAGTATTGCAAACTATTGTTTTGCTGCTCGCTGCAGGTTTTCAGATCTTTCCTTTCACTTTAACGTCAGTAAAAGTTTTTTTTGTTGCTGCAGCTTGAAGAGAGGGAAGAACTGCTCTCTCATGTATCCAAGGGTCTGTGAGTGTGTTCCTGTAGAACATGTGAACAAGCGTGGGAGGAAGGGAATGTGGCTGCAGCCGCCCAAAATCAAAAACATCCAGTGTGTGTGTGTGTGTGTGTGTGTGTGTGTGTGTGTGCGTGTGTGTGTGTGTCACACAGAGAAGGGGGGGGGGGGCTGAAAACAAGTTAAAAAAGACAATCAGAAAAATGTGAAGAATGTGCAGGCAAGAGCAGAAAACACGTTCCATTATAAAACGAGGGAGGCGGTGAAGGTGGCGCTTGCTAGCTTGAAAACAACATGCCTGTGATGTCACGGGTGTGCGTTGACGTCACCATCTGCATGCATGCATGTGTGTGTGTGTGTGTGTGCACGTAACTGCTGGCGTGTGTCACCTCGAGCCAGCTCGGCGGTTTAAATATAGCACACAGGCACCAATCCCAACTGACTTGAACAATGCTATAGCCACCAAGACTCATTTACGCTACATTAGCGCCGTGCTAATGCTGCTGAAACCAGAGAAGTGGTGAACGGGGGGGGGGAGGCCCGGATTCATGAAAACTCAGCCACCCACACACTCAGGCCTCAGTTGCCAAAAGTTGAGCATGACAACAGAGCGTGTGTGTGTGTGTGTGTGTGTGTGTGTGACATTCCTCAGCGATGTGAATGCCAAAGCAGTGAGGAGGGCTGAAGACAGACTGTCCTGAGCTCCTGTGTTTTAGTGGACCTAACGAGCCCCACTGTGGACCTGGAGCTGTAAACCTGCTGCTGATTGGCCGATCAGGTTCTGACTGGACGTTCCACTAGAATTACAGGTCACAGCTCGGTTTTGTGAAAGCTTAACCCCGGGTTGAATATCCAGGGTTTCCTTCTTTCGCCCCTGGTAAACACCCACAGTGCAACAGCCAGCTGTGTTGTGTGTTTTGCAACAGTTATTGCCATCGCTAATCCTCTTCCTCCCAACAATGTAATGAACAGTTTCACACCACTTTGCTGTCAGAAGTTGTTCTGGAAAGCTCAACGCACTGTTGTGACGGTCGCATCTGCAGGAGGCCTCAAACTTCCTCCACGCTGTCTTCAAAACTAACTAGCCTGTCATATTTATCCCCTTTGCTGCCAGAGTAATGTGCTTTTTATTTCATCTTTCTATCTGCAATGGGTGCGAAGATATTTGGTGGACATACTAACGGACGGACGGAGGAACAAACACATGAACACTGACAATTACAATACATCACTGCTTTGAAGCGGGATGTAACAATTTTACCCGCCGTAATAACACAGGAGAGAATAACTAGAGAACGTTTACAGCAGGTGACAAGGTCGGCCAATCAGGGGCCATGCTCGGACGACAGAGGCGGAGCCTTAAGCGTATGTACGTACAGCTTTTTCTGCACCCTTGCGATGCACAACATAACTTCTGTCCCCAACCCATACCTGCATGTGTCTGCGTGGACTGGGGCGAGTGCACCTGTGTGCAGAGCAAAGGTCACGCTGACCACACAGGCGTGAATGTGTCCATCTGCACAAGCACCAATGTAGAAACACACACGCGTGCCCCCACTCCCACCCCCTGGATGCACACTGATCATTTATGGCATTTATATTTAGGTTCAGAAGCAAAAAAAGTTACGACACCTTCACAACCCCCCCCCCCGCACCAAGGAACCAAACCATCCCCATCCAGAGTCTCGACAGAATGAAGGGTTCCGAAAATGTTCATGAGCCATGGCAAGGGGGCCTGATCGCCTTACTACCCCCATCACGCTATGGCTGGGGGGGGCACAAATCAGTGTCATTTCCCACTTACAGAGAGGATCATGTAATACCTGCAGGAGGAACGTCTAATCAAACAGCCTGGAGCCGGTTTTCAGGTTTTCGCATATTTCATCCGTCGCACACACACTGCTGACATTTCCCTAAATCACACTGACATTCAGGTTAACGCTGCCACGGCAAACACGCATCACACACACACACACACACACACACACACACACACACACACACACACACACAAGCTCGTTTTAGCAATTCAGATCATGATATGAGCGTATGAGCACAGGTGAACGTCTGATCAGACACACCTTGTCATTACATTGTTCCTCAGCATGGTCTAGAACCTAAACCCTGCAAATTAAGGCCCTCTCTGTTTCTTCTGTGTGTGTGTGTGTGTGTGTGTGTGTGTGTGTGTGTGTGTGTGTGTGTGTGTGTGTGTGTGTGTGTGTGTGTGTGTGTAGCTACATTAAGATTATACTCGGCTTTCCTAGAATGCTTCTGCTTCTGCAGTGACTACATACAGCCATCTAGCTGCAGCTCTGTTCAGAAGAAACAAAAGAGGGATGGCAGACTTTCCCTTTCGCTCCCTTCCATCTGCTTCACAATTCAAAAAGAAGCAACGACAACAACTCAGAAAGCATCACAAGAAGAAGACTAACACCACAGCGCTGTGCTGTCCAGCTGCTGCCGGGAGTGTCACCATGAGGGACTGGGAGAGGAGGGAGAGGGACAGAGTTGAAGGACGACTCTGTGTCCTCAAGCGGTAATCTCTCCATTCTCTGAGCGCTTGTTACCGAGCGTCTAATGGGCGGTCTGGTTTAATGTCCACAAGGGCCACGGAGGGGTCCCACACTATCACCACTGCTTTCTAAAGCTGCAGCTTGTCAGGCTTGCGCGGCTCTCTTAGAGAACAAGTGGGGCTGCCTGGCAAATTCAAGACATTTCAATTTTGCATTTCAAAGGGGGAACAACTTGGCTCGTCGCAGCAACAAAAGGCACAACGGTGTTGACATTCCCGATGTAGATCCTTTGGTGTTTTCTAAAAGGAGGTTCAATCTTGCTCGCAGGAGATGTGGTTGTGAACTCAGGGAGGGGGGGGGGGGGTTGCATGCGTCTGTGTCCACCTCCTCGTGCAAGCAACAACCTGAACGCATCAGGATATCCTGTTACAACACCGTGTTCATCTAAAGGTCTGATCTGCATCCGAAGAAAGGCCCGGTTAGGAAAGTTAACAAGCCCCCATATGTTCCTACTGCCCCCCACCAGCAGGAAATCACTCCAGCATTCCTAACCAATCCCACTCTATTGGATCTGTGTGTTTCCTGACATAATTCCTGCAAAGACAAGCACTTTTTGTTGCAAAAAGTAGAACCTCCTGCGTCGTCATGTGACCCAGAAGTACTTTGTGAATGATTTCACTCGTACAAATGTAGAGTAACTTCTCTGGTTGGCAAAAACCAACCCGAATGCGACATTGTTTCATTAAAAGCGAAGCTGTTTCCGAGACTGTGCGACAGAGGTTACAGAACAGGCTGAAGCATGAAGTCGGCTGAAACATTGCAACATGAACGCTGCCCGTCTGACAAAACAATCTGCACCCAAAAACAAAGAAGGGGAAGGAGAAGTTGTTTCTGTGCAAATAAGAAGCAGCAGCAGCAGCTCCAGAAGTTGGAGCAAAGTTCCCCCCATCACTGAATCAACCTCCATGTGAGCTCAGATGTCAGCTGTCAGGGTCATCATGCAACATTCAAGCCCCTGCCCCCCCCCCCCCCCCCCCAAAGAAAAAAAAAGAGAGGGCTTGCTTCTATTCCTAAACAAAAATCATAAAATAATCAAAATGCTCATGTGTGTTTTCACAAGTTTTCACAAGGGGGGGTCAAAAGAGTTTAGGGGGGATGCGAAAGAGAGGCGTGTGAGACGTGAGTAGAGGGGCGGGGGGGGGTCGTGATTGTGAGTCGTTCTTACCGCGATCAGCGTGTTGCTCCTCTGCTCCGCGGACGTCGCCGTGTCCGGGTCGGGCTGCTTGCTCTGCGGCTGCTTGCTGCCGCCGCCGCCGCCGGACTTCTTGGCCCTCTGCTCCAGACTCCTTTGGTAGAGGCTCACCGTCTCCCGTCGCTCGATCTCCAGCTGCTCGGCATGGGCTTGCTGGTACCTGCTCTCGCAGGTGACGTGGTGTCTCCGGCAGCCCTCGATCCGCTGCCGCAGCCGCTCCACCACGGTGCTATGCTTCGTGATACCCACCGGCCCGGCGGGGACCACGCTCCCGGGGGGCGGGTTCATGCTGTTGTTGATGCAAATACCGCCGTTGGGTCCGGCAGCGGGGGAGGCGAAGTCCCCCATCGCTGGGCCGAGCGGCTGCTATTTTGGAAGAACTTTTCTCCCCGTCGAGCTCACCGCCACCTCCTCCGCCTCCTCCGGCCGCCGTCTCCTCCACCGCTACCCCTCCGTCCGCACCGGCCGAGCGGATGAGACGAGCGACAACCGGCACCGGAGCAGGCAAAACAAAAAAAAGAAAAGAAAACAACAACAACAACAACAACAACCGGGAGGGTTTAAAGGGCAGCGAGCCCGAGAGTCACACGGTCACGGGGTCGCTTATGCTTCTCCTCCTCCCGACTCGGTTCTCCACCGGCCCGGAGAGACCGGAGCTAGCCCCGAACAGAACCAACCACACGGCCACTGCTAGCAACAACTCCGCGGGGGGAATAAAACAACAATAGCGCGAAGGTGCGGACGTGAACGGCTCTCTACCACCACGGAGACGAGAACCGGCCCGCGGGGGGACCGCGGCGGCGGCAGCAACAGTCCAGTCGCCGTTTTTCAGTGTCGTCCTTGGAGAAAAAGTTTTGCTGCGTGATCCGAACGGGCTCCGGAGTTTCCCACTCAACTTGCATCTCAAATTGTTTTTGGTTTGAAAGAAATCCCGGTAAAGATGTACAGTTGGGAGAAAGAACACAAGCGCCCTCGGTAGACCCGGTGCGAGGCGACTGAAGGAGCCCCAGACGCGGAGACGGGAAGCCGTGGCGGAAGTGTGTAGTCACTGGCTGCCGCCCGCCACCATCACAACAATCAGGTCCGCTTCTCCACCATGCCAGCGGAGTGATATCAGGACAAGAGTTGAGTAAAAACCAGCTCGAGGCTGGAGGAGCCGCCGAAGAACACCCCGAAAACCCGCACTGGATCAGCGGAGGACCGGAGCGGGACGACACAACGGAGTGTCATGGTTCATGTTTGAGGCGGAACAAGCTAATACTGGTGTAATAATGTGTTAATAACACAATAAAATATAACTATAGTATATTGTTATTATATCATATAATATTATACCGTAATATATAATTACATTATTATTTAAAATTATTAATGAACTGTTCACAGTTAACGTCATTTTTGACACGAAAAAGCCAATGCTGATGTAATAACATGTTAATAACACACTAAAAATATTACTATAACATATTGTTATTATTCATTCATTCATTCATTCATTCATTCATTCATCTTCTATCGTTTCATCCGCTGTGACGGGTCGCAGGGAGCTGGAGCCTATCCCAGCGCGAGGCGGGGGAAACTCCAGGTGCGATGCCAGTGCACCGTGGGGCTACACAGAGAGACGGAAAAACATGCACACACACACACACACTCACACCTACTGACACTTTGACACCGGCCAATTAACCTGGAGCGCATGTTTTTGGAGGTGGGAGGAAGCAGGAGAACCCACGTAGACACGGGGAGAACATGCAAACTCCACACAGAGCGGATCACGAACTGGGAACCCACTGCTCCACTGCTCCACCGTGCCGCCCCGGGGAGAACATATCATATAATATTGTAATATATAATAATATTATTATTTAAAATGATTAATTAACGGGTCAAAGTTCATGTTTGACAGAGAACAAGCTAATATAGATAATATGTTAATAAAACACTATCATAAAACACTAAATATTACTATCAGTCAGTCAGTCAGTTATTTTCTTAACCCGCTCAATCCGCTTACGCAGGTCGCGGGGGAGCCGGTGCTTATCCCGGCAGTCTCAGGGCGTGACATGAGGGACACTCCGGGCACGACGCCAGTGTACCGCGGAGATATTACTATCATAATATATTATATCATAATATACTTGTATATTCTAATATATATTACACTCTGGTGTCGCGCCCAGAGTGTCCCCTGCCTCATGCCCCCAGTCAGCTGGGATAGGATACAGCAACCCCTCAACCAGCGGGTTAAGAAGATGAATGAATGAATATACATTTTTATTTGTTATTAAAATATATAAATATTACATTATAATAGGCTCCGCGGTGTGCTGGTGTTGCTGAAGATGTAGCGGGTACTGAAGACGTATGATATGTATATTATTATAAAATGTTTTATAATATTATTAATTAATGTATTAATTAACGGGACACAGTTCATGTTTGACATGGAATATGCTAATTCTGATGTAATAATATGTTAATAAAACAGTAAAAAAAAAACTAGTTCAACAAAAATATTTTTACCACATGATTTAATTCTACTCTTCTTTCATGGTTTGTGGGTGAATGTCTTTATGCTGAACGCCCACATACACGAGCAGAAAACATTCCTGTTCCCAAACAATACGGTGAATACATAAAATAATGTTAAGAAATATGTCATAACTCATCATGCTCGATAGCGTCTATGTGGCCTGCTCCTATCTAATGTCATTAGATGCATTAAGTGTTGATTTCCTGCTCATGTCATGCATTTTTTAAACGTTTCACCTTTTATATTAAACATTAACCACATTTCTTCAAAAAATTTTTTAAAATTAATTAGAAACAAAGACCTTGATGAATGGCTTTTAATTCCCACGTATTTACTGCTGAAGTCGCTTTCAGCTAATTAAAGCCTAAAATATAATCAAACAATCAAACGAAGGAGCAGCGGGAGCTCAGGCGTCAGTAAAACATCTTCACCAGACAAAGTAGGGCATTAGGTGAGTTTCCAATTGAGCACAACTCAGGTGTAACAGTGGGATAAGTTTCACATCCATTTAAAGTAAGTGATGTAAGAACAACTGCGTGTTAATAATTGCGGTTAAAAAATACTCAGGGAAGAAAGAATTAGCTTTTTACGGGTGGGGTAGGGCGTCAGATTAGAATTAGATTTTTGAAGAAGTCGGATATGACCTAAAGAGGAATCCATGACATTTTGATGGTAATCCAGAACATCATCTGTACCCAGAACTAATTTAAAGCATTCTTTGTGCTCTGACTACGTGGATTATTATCTCTACTGTTTGGATAGGAATGACACCAAGACGTCCTGCTAAGACCTCCCAGACATCCACATTAGATCTTGATCCAAATGAAAATGTGCATCTGTTGAACCAGAACCTGTATAGAGCCCACCCCCACCCCCTCTCCCTTTACGTCTTAGTGTGTCTCACCCATGTTATTTTTATCTGCCAGCCATGAGGGAGTTCTGAGCTCCATCCCCGACTGTTCGGGCCATATGTGCTCCCTGGTCTCTTTCTAAACGCCATAGCAACACACACAAACACACACACTCACACACACGCACACGCACACACACACACACACACACACACACACACACACACACATCATCACCAGCAGAGATCCAGTCCTGCCCAACACCACAGATACACAACTTACACTAATCAACAGCATGTGTTCCATTCAGATCAGTGTTAAATTATAACTGAGGTGATTCATGAAACTGTTCCACTGTGGGTAATGTGTGGGTATTGGGTCTCCATCGGGCTCACGTAGAACACATGCTGATTTCATTCAGATGTTTGACAGCATCAGTCACCAACGGTTTAACATGGAAATACTACATCTGAACTGCTTTCCCCTATAAGCGGTTATAATTTACCAAATGTTGTCATCTTAATAAATTCTGCAGTCTGACCGGATGATACCGTTTAGTTTCTTGGAGAAGAACCAAGTACTGGATTGTCTCGTCTCGTGTAGCCTATTAGATCTCGTGATGCTGCAGACCAGTGTCATAAATTCCCACCCAAATTCACGACAAATTTAAAGGATTTTCAAAAAAATCAGCAGCAGTGGACATTAATAAAACTCACATGCTTCATGTACGCCATGAAGTTCATGCTTCTTTTAACTTCATCACCTGCTCCACCGTGTGAATGTGTATGTGTGTGTGTGTGAAATGTTCAACTGTGATTGGTCAATATTATCCAGCTTGTCTCAGCACTACAAAGCAATCAATCTATGGATAATCAATCTATGGAGCATTTGTTTACTGAACTCCCCATCATGGATGTTTCATTTCACTATTTCACTCATTTGTTTTTAAATTCAGACTTGTAATGACAGTTTGATGCTTACTCCTCCGTGACATTCCGTCTGAGCCCCGGAGCTCGTGCAGGGAAACATACTGTGAAGTGCAGGAAGGAGAAAACACCAAACGGGTTCCGTTTCAGACCACTGAAGAACCAAATAGTTGAAGGACGCCGTTTTATCATGAATTAATCAGCAAAGCAAAACAAACCTACAAACAAGAACTCCACATTTTTTTAATCATGTCATGACAAAGACAGTGAAAATATAACTGGTAAATTATTACAACTCAGTTTCTGAGTATTTCATCATCTGCCGTCTGCCAGCCCTGGATCTGGAGGGTTTTCTTGGAACATCTCGTCTTTGTTTGCTTCTTCAATGTGTAAGGTTTTGTCATGCAGGTTGGGGTTTGGACCCAAATGCAGAACATCGAAGACACCACTTTTGTCAATAGCTTTAATCAAAAACTTAAACTAAACAGGCAAGATGCAAACAAAAACTCAGGCAGACCAAGGCAGAAAAACAGAACAGACTTACAGGAACCAAACTTCAGAAGAACAAACCAGCAACTAGCGCTCATTCCACCTGGCTTAAAAAGCCTCATCATGATAACACCAATGATGTTCAGGTGTGAAACTCAGTCACTGGTGTGTGGAATGAGTATCAGGTGTGGAGCCGTGGCTCCACCCACACGCCTGGCCCATCTCCCTGCCACACACCAGCACTGCAATGCCGAACCGTGATAGGTTTTGGTTGACTTGTAGATGAAGCTGTGTTCTGAAGCTGAAGTTAACGCTAGCAGAGGAAACATCACCATCACACACCAGCACTGCAGCATTGTGTGATGGCTGGCTGGCTGGCTTTATCCCAAACTGGGACAGTTAAAACCACATTCATACTGTGAAGTATGAATGTGGTTCAGAACCTGCAGATGATGAATAAAGCATGGAGGACTTTAGGGTTTTTTGACCAGCAGTTAACCTGAGAGAGAACCAGAACCATAGCTCAGGTGTTTGTATGTGTATGTGGTGTTCAGGTGTGTGTCTGCATGTATGTGGTGGTCAGATGTGTGAGGTGTTCAGGTGTGTGTGTGGTGTTTGAATATTAGTTTCCTATCAAGCCATATTGATCAGCGTATTGATAAATGGTTGATTCCTTTGACTCCCTAACACAGAGACGTTCAGCTGATCCAGGGAGCTTCCATTGTGATTCCTGCAGCTGTCAGGTCAGCGTGTGGAATGAAACCCACGTGTGAGTCATGTTCCATCGGGTTGGACAACAACGGAGACGCTCCTAAAGTGACGACTTGTCCTCTCAAAGCGACGACGAGCAGATCGTCTTTGTCTGTAATGAGTTCAGACTGGAGACAAAGTGAAAACACGTTTCACTGGGACTTCTACTCCCTAGTTACATCACACTGATCAGTTAATGATGAGCATGGTTTGATAAAGACACTTAGCTGTGTGTGTGTGTGTGTGTGTGTGTGCGTGCGTGCGTGCGTGCGTGCGTGTGTGTGTGTGTGTGACTGGTGCTCTGGTGCTGCCGGTTTAGCGCTTCAGGAATGAATAGAATGTTGCTACACACACACACACACACACACACACACACACACACACACACACACACACACACACACACACACACAGAGTAAATGAACCACATTCTCAAGTGTTTGCTTTCTCTCCTGTTTTTTACTCTGCTAGAGTAATACGGATACAGATTCCCGTTTCCTTCATTTGTCCTCTGCTGAGTTGATCTTATTTTCAATCCGTTGGGAGGGGAGGGGTCAGGACTGACATGGGGGGAGTGGGTTAGGGTTAGGGTTAGGGTATTGCTAGTATAAAAACACGTCTCTCTCTTGCTATAAAACCAGTTGATGCTGTTGTCTGATAACAGGTGCAGTTATCCAGCCACGGCGATTAAAGCGAGTTGGTTCTGAGACATAAAGTGCTTGTTGACAGACGTGTTGTGTTGATTGTTTAGAGACGTTGTGTGTTGCGTTGTTTTCACTTCACTTCGTGTGCTCACACAAAACAACAGAGCGGAACAATGATTAGAAGTACGTCTTTGCTTTTCTTGCTGTTGTGCCGGCTTGTCTGCTCACAACTTCATGTGTTGGAACTAAAGAATCATTCTACACAAAAAGTGTGGACTCACACACACACACACACACACACACACACACACACACACACACACACATACACACACACACACACACACACACATGTTCATGTGCGGAAACACACTCAGGGTCAAGAGCTGAGAACTTGACGGACCTATCGAGTGCTGTAAAAGTGAACAGGGAAAGAGACTGATGTGCATCAGCACGCTGTTCTCTGTGTTTGTGGTGTGAAACAAACACGAACATCTGAAACAAACACGAACGTCCACCAGGAAAGGAGGAAGGGTCCCTCACGTCAGCGTCTAACCCCTCACCCCCAGCATGACACCACATCCTCTTGTTTTCTCCTCCTCTCTGTCTTCCTCACCACATTCACTTTACTTGACATTCAAACCACACTGTCCACCCCGTGGTGACCCCTGACCCCCGCTCCGTGACGCCCACAAGGGCATACGGGGGCTGTCCTACCCTTTGGGCTCTTCTGGAGACTCCCGTCCCTCGAGTGTGAGATAATAAGAGAGCGAGAGAACACACTCTCTCTCTCCTTGGAGAGGTTGCTGGGTTGTTGCGCTAGACCTTCTGCCTCTAAATATTTAATGACGGCAGCGCTGCCTCCAAGAGACGGAGATGAAGAGGGAATCAGGGAGGCTGATGTACTGATGAGCCACAGAGTGGGCAAAGGATCGGATGGAGGGAAGAAGGAGGGATGACAAATAGAAAAATATAAAGGGGGGAGATGGAGACAGTTGGATTTCATTGGTGGTTTCTGTCCATCTTGGTGGAACCTCAGTGAAGGAGGTTCTAACACGTCACTCCAGGAGGATCCGACCACTTCCCTGACAGGATTCTGTACTTCCTGTTTATGGATCTAGTACCTATGATCCTCTGATGATGTGAGTGAGGATGTATGAATAGCGTGTTTGTATTTCTGGGTTAGTGTGTTAGTGTGTGTTTTTACTGAAGAACCAAAGCAGTTGGGCAAATGAAATTTCATGGAACACTTTTTTATCTGCTGTAATGTTGAGTTGCAGAACGGAAGCTGTTGTTCTTCTTCTCCTGTGAGCGTGTCCTGTCCTCCTTTTCCATATCAGCCTATCTTCTTCATCCTCCTCTCTAACACCGACTGCTCTCATGTCTTCCTCCCTACATCCATTCGCCTTTTCTATGATGTTCCTCTTCCCCTGATCTGATCCAGCCTGGTCACTCCTAGAGAGAACCTCAACATTAATTTCATCCAAGTCCAAGTCAGCTTCTTGTCTTCTTCTCAGAAACACTATCTCTAATCTGTCCATCACGACTGTCCTCACCATTGTCTCCAATCCGTCCATCATGGCAGTCCTCACCAATATCTCTAATCTGTCCATCATGGCTGTCTTCACCACTGTCTCCTACCATGGTTCGGTATTCCTGCTCTGCTGTGCTGGGGTTGTGGCAGGTGGGGAGGCCAAACTTGTGAGCGGAGCCTTGTCTCCATACCTGTTGCTGTTGCTCGATAGTGTTTGTCCCGACTGGGATTCGAACCCACAACCTCCTGCATTCAAGTCAGTTGACTTAAGTTGACTTAACCACTGTGCTTAACCACTGTGCTATCCAGCTGCATCTTCTTCTTCTTTTCCTTTCGGCTTTTCCCTTCAGGGGTCGCCACAGCGAATCAACCGCATCCATCTAACCCTGTCCTTTGCATCCTCTTCTCTCACACCAACTACCTTCATGTCCTCTTTCACTACATCCATAAACCTCCTCTTTGGTCTTCCTCTAGGCCTCCTGCCTGGCAGTTCAAAACTCAGCATCCTTCTACCAATATATTCACTATCTCTCCTCTGGACATGTCCAAACCATCTCAGTCTGGCCTCTCTGACTTTATCTCCAAAACCTCTAACATGTGCTGTCCCTCTGATGTACTCATTCCTGATCCTATCCTTCCTGGTCACTCCCAAAGAGAACCTCAGCATCTTCATCTCTGCTACCTCCAGCTCTGCCTCCTGTCTTTTCCTCAGTGACACTGTCTCTAGACCAAACAACATCGCTGGTCTCACCACAGTTTTGTACACCTTTCCTTTCATTTTAGCTGAAACTCTTCTATCACGCATCACACCTGACACTTTTCTCCACCCGTTCCATCCTGCCTGTACACGCTTCTTCACCTCTTTTCCCCACTCTCCATTGCTCTGGACTGTTGACCCTAAGTACTTAAAATCCTCCACCTTCTTGATCTCTTCTCCCTGTAACCTCACTCTTCCACTTTGGTCCCTCTCATTCACACACATGTACTCTGTCTTACTGTGGCTAACCTTCATCCCTCTCTTTTCCAGGACAAACCTCCACCTCTCTAGCTTCTCCTCCACCTCTTCCCTACTCTCACTGCAGATCACAATGTCATCTGCAAACATCATAGTCCATGGAGATTCCTGTCTAACCTCGTCTGTCAGCCTGTCCATCACCATAGCAAACAAGAAGGGGCTCAGAGCTGATCCCTGATGCAGTCCCACCTCCACCTTGAACTCCTCTGTCACACCTACAGCACACCTCACCACTGTCTTACAGTCCTCATACATGTCCTGCACCGCTCTAACATACTTCTCTGCCACTCCAGACTTCCTCATACAATACCACAGTTCCTCTCTGGGCACCCTGTCATAAGCTTTCTCCAGATCTACAAAAACACAATGCAGCACCGTCTGGCCTTCTCTGTACTTCTCTATCAACATCCTCAAAGCAAATACTGCATCTGTAGTACTCTTTTTTGGCATGAAACCATACTGCTGCTCACAAATGCTCACTTCTGCCCTTAGTCTAGCTTCCACTACTCTTTCCCATAACTTCATTGTATGGCTCATCAGCTTTATTCCTCTGTAGTTGCCACAACTCTGCACATCTCCCTTGTTCTTAAAAATGGGCACCAGCACACTTCTCCACTCCTCAGGCATCTTCTCACTATCTAAGATCCTGTTGAACAACCCAGTCAGAAACTCTACTGCCACCTCTCCTAGACACTTCCAAACCTCTACAGGTATATCATCAGGACCGACTGCCTTTCCACTCTTCATCCTCTTCAGTGCTCTCCTCACTTCATCCTGGCTAATCTTTGCTACATCCTGGTCCACAACAGTCACCTCTTCTAGTCTTTGTTCTCTCTCATTTTCCTCGTTCATCAACTCTTCAAAGTACTCTTTCCATCTTCCCATCACACTGCTGGCACCTGTCAATAGACTTCCATCCCTATCCTTAATCACCCTAACCTGCTGCACGTCCTTCCCATCTCTATCTCTCTGTCTTGCCAGCCTGTATAGATCAGTCTCTCCCTCCTTACTGTCCAACCTAGCATACAAGTCATCATAAGCTTCTTGTTTGGCCTTTGCTACCTCTACCTTCACCTTACGCTGCATCTCCCTGTACTCCTGTCTACTCTCCTCAGTCCTCTCAGTGTCCCACTTCTTCTTAGCTAGCCTCTTTCTTTGTATACACTCCTGTACCTCCCCATTCCACCACCAAGTCTCCTTATCTACTTTCCTTCCAGATGACACACCAAATACTCTCCTACCTGTCTCCCTGATCACATTAGCTGTAGTTGTCCAGTCATCTGGAAGCACCTCCTGACCACCCAGAGCCTGTCTTAACTCCTTCCTAAAGGTCATGCAATACCCTTCCTTTTTTATCTTCCACCATTTCGTCCTCTGCTCTGCTTTTGCCCTCTTCATCTTCCTCACCACCAGAGTCATCCTACACACCACCATCCTATGCTGTTTGGCTACACTCTTGCCTACCACTACTTTACAGTCACTGATCTCGTTCAGGTTACATCGTCTACACAAGATGTAGTCTACCTGTGTGCTCCTACCACCACTCTTATAGGTCACCCTATGTTCCTGCCTCTTCTGGAAGAAAGTATTCACTACAGCCATTTCCATCCTTTTTGCAAAGTCAACTACCATCTGTCCTTCTGCGTTCCTCTCCTGGATACCAAACCTGCCCATCACTTCCTCATCACCTCTGTTACCTGCACCAACATGTCCATTGAATATATATATATATATATATATATATATATATATATATATATATATATATATATATATATATATATATATATATATATATATATATATATATATATATAATGTCCCTCTCACCCTTGTGGGGTGGTATCTGTGTCATCCTCAAGCTTGGGTCCTCTACCATAGGCCTGGGAGTCTGAGGGTTCTGCGCAGTATCTTAGCTGTTTCTAGGACTGCGCTCTTCTGGACTGAGGCTTCAGATGTTGTTCCAGGAATCTGCTGGAGCCACTCTTCCAGTTTGGGGTCACTGCCCCAAGTGCTCCTACTACCACGGGGACCACATTAACCTTGACCTTCCACATCTGTTCCAGCTGTTCTTTCAACCCTTGATACTTCTCAATCTTTTTGTGTTCCTTCTTCCTGATGTTGGCGTCAGCTGGAATCGCCACATCTATCACCACTGCTCTCTTCTGCTCTTTGTCCACCACCACTATGTCCGGTTTGTTAGCCAGCAGCTGTTTGTCAGCCTAGAAGCTGAAGTTCCACAGGATCTTACGCTTGTCGTTCTCAACCACCTTTGGTGGTATGTCCCATTGGGATTTGGGTAATTCTAGTCCATACTGGGTACAGATGTTCCTGTACACCATCACGGCTACTTGGTTGTGCCTTTCCATGTATGCCCCCTGGTAGGCGAGCATCTTACACCCCGCTACCACATACTGGACCGACTCTGGGGCTTCTTTACATAGCCTGCACCTTGGGTCAGATCTACTGTGGTAGATATTGGCCTCTACTGCTCTTGTACTTAGGGCCTGTTCTTGTGCTGCCATGATCAGTGCCTCTGTGCTGTCTGTCAGTCCAGCTTCATTCAGCCATTGGTAGGTCTTCTTGATATCAGCCACTTCCTCTATCTGACGGTAGTACATGCCATGTAGGGGCTTGTCCCTCCATGTTGTCTCCTCCTCCTCTTCCTTCTCAAGTTTCTGCTTTCTAAGGCATTCACTGAGCAGTTCATCTATTGGGGCCATCTTCCTGATGTACTCTTGGATTTTTGATGTCTCATCCTGGACAGTGGCCCTGATGCTCACTAGTCCTCTGCCTCCCTCTTTTCGCTTAGTGTACAGCCTCAGGGTGCTGGACTTGGGGTGAAACCCTCCATGCATGGTGAGGAGCTTTCTAGTCTTGATATCTGTGGCTTCTATCTCCTCCTTTGGCCAGCTTATGATCCCAGCGGGGTATCTGATGACCGGCAGTGCATACATGTTGATGGCTCGAACCTTGTTCTTGCCATTCAGCTGACTTCTCAGGACTTGCCTTACTCTCTGGAGGTATTTGGCTGTGGATGACTTCCTTGCGGCCTCCTCATGATTGCCATTAGCCTCTGGGATTCCAAGGTATTTGTAGCTGTCCTTGATGTCTTCTAACCTGCCCCTTGGTAGGTCAATCCCTTCAGTTCTGATCATCTTGCCTCTTCTTGATACCATCCGGCCACATTTGTCTAATCCGAATGACATTCCTATGTCGTCGCTGTAGATCCTGGTGGTGTGGATCAGTGAGTCAATTTCTCGCTCATTCCTGGCATACAGCTTGATGTCATCCATGTAGAGGAGATGGCTGGTTGTTGTCCCGATTCGGAATCGGTATCCATAGCCACTCTTTGTGATGATGTGACTGAGGGGGTTAAGGCCTATGCAGAACAGCAGTGGTGATAGTGCATCCCCTTGGTATATGCCGCACTTGATGTTCTTCTTCTTCTTCTTCTTTCCCTTTCGGCTTTTCCCTTCAGGGGTCGCCACAGCGAATCAATTGCCTCCATCTAACCCTGTCCTTTGCATTCTCTTCTCTCACACCAACTACCTTCGTGTTCTCTTTCACTACATCCATAAACCTCCTCTTTGGTCTTCCTCTAGGCCTCCTGCCTGGCAGTTCAAAACTCACCATCCTTCTGCCAATATATTCACTATCTCCCCTCTGGACATGTCCAAACCATCTCAGTCTGGCCTCTCTGACTTTATCTCCAAAACCTCTAACATGTGCTGTCCCTCTGATGTACTCATTCCTGATCCTATCCTTCCTGGTCACTCCCAAAGAGAACCTCAGCATCTTCATCTCTGCTACCTCCAGCTCTGCCTCCTGTCTTTTCCTCGGTGACACTGTCTCTAGACCGAACAACATCGCTGGTCTCACCACAGTTTTGTACACCTTTCCTTTCATTTTAGCTGAAACTCTTCTATCACACATCACACCTGACACTTTTCTCCACCCATTCCATCCTGCCTGTACACGTTTCTTCACCTCTTTTCCCCACTCTTCATTGCTCTGGACTGTTGACCCTAAGTACTTAAAATCCTCCACCTTCTTGATCTCTTCTCCATGTAACCTCACTCTTCCACTTTGGTCACAATTTCATCTGCAAACATCATAGTCCATGGAGATTCCTGTCTAACCTCGTCTGTCAGCCTGTCCATCACCATAGCAAACAAGAAGGGGCTCAGAGCTGATCCCTGATGCAGTCCCACCTCCACCTTGAACTCCTCTGTCACACCTACAGCACACCTCACCACTGTCTTACAGTCCTCATACATGTCCTGCACCGCTCTAACATACTTCTCTGCCACTCCAGACTTCCTCATACAATACCACAGTTCCTCTCTGGGCACCCTGTCATAAGCTTTCTCCAGATCTACAAAAACACAATGCAGCACCGTCTGGCCTTCTCTGTACTTCTCTATCAACATCCTCAAAGCAAATACTGCATCTGTAGTACTCTTTTTTGGCATGAAACCATACTGCTGCTCACAAATGCTCACTTCTGCCCTTAGTCTAGCTTCCACTACTCTTTCCCATAACTTCATTGTATGGCTCATCAGCTTTATTCCTCTGTAGTTGCCACAACTCTGCACATCTCCCTTGTTCTTAAAAATGGGCACCAGCACACTTCTCCTCCATTCCCCAGGCATCTTCTCACTATCTAAGATCCTGTTGAACAAGCCAGTCAGAAACTCTACTGCCACCTCTCCTAGACACTTCCAAACCTCTACAGGTATATCATCAGGACCGACTGCCTTTCCACTCTTCATCCTCTTCAGTGCTCTCCTCACTTCATCCTGGCTAATCTTTGCTACATCCTGGTCCACAACAGTCACCTCTTCTAGTCTTTGTTCTCTCTCATTTTCCACGTTCATCAACTCTTCAAAGTACTCTTTCCATCTTCCCATCACACTGCTGGCACCTGTCAATAGACTTCCATCCCTATCCTTAATCACCCTAACTTGCTGCACGTCCTTCCCATCTCTATCTCTCTGTCTTGCCAGCCTGTATAGATCAGTCTCTCCCTCCTTACTGTCCAACCGAGCATACAAGTCATCATAAGCTTCTTGTTTGGCCTTTGCTACCTCTACCTTCACCTTACGCTGCATCTCCCTGTACTCCTGTCTACTCTCCTCAGTCCTCTCAGTGTCCCACTTCTTCTTAGCTAGCCTCTTTCTTTGTATACACTCCTGTACCTCCTCATTCCACCACCAAGTCTCCTTATCTACTTTCCTTCCAGATGACACACCAAATACTCTCCTACCTGTCTCCCTGATCACATTAGCTGTAGTTGTCCAGTCATCTGGAAGCACCTCCTGACCACCCAGAGCCTGTCTTAACTCCTTCCTAAAGGTCATGCAATACCCTTCCTTTTTTATCTTCCACCATTTCGTCCTCTGCTCTGCTTTTGCCCTCTTCATCTTCCTCACCACCAGAGTCATCCTACACACCACCATCCTATGCTGTTTGGCTACACTCTCGCCTACCACTACTTTACAGTCACTGATCTCCTTCAGATTACACCGTCTACACAAGATGTAGTCTACCTGTGTGCTCCTACCACCACTCTTATAGGTCACCCTATGTTCCTGCCTCTTCTGGAAGAAAGTATTCACTACATCCATTTCCATCCTTTTTGCAAAGTCAACTACCATCTGTCCTTCTGCGTTCCTCTCCTGGATACCAAACCTGCCCATCACTTCCTCATCACCTCTGTTTCCTGCACCAACATGGCCATTGAGGTCTGCACCAATGACAACTCTCTCACTTCTAGGTATGCTGTGCATCACTTCATCAAAGTCCAACCAGAATTTCTCCTTCTCCTCCAGCTCACATCCTACCTGTGGGGCATACCCACTAACAACATTGAACATCACACCTTCTATTTCTAGCTTCAGACTCATCACTCTATCTGACACTCTTTTTACCTCCAGGACATTCCTAACAAACTCCTCCTTCAAGATAACTCCTACTCCATTTCTCTTCCCATCTACACCATGATAGAACAACTTGAACCCTGCTCCTAAACTTCTAGCCTTGCTACCTTTCCACCTGGTCTCCTGGACACACAGTATGTCTACCTTCCTCCTCTGCATCATGTCAACCATCTCTCTACCTTTTCCTGTCATAGTTCCAACATTCAACGTCCCTACTCTTAGTCCTATACTCTTGGCGCTCCTCTTCTCTTTCTTCATGTGAACGCACTTTCCTCCTCTCCTTCTTCGACCAACAGTAATCCAATTTCCACCGGCGCCCTGTAGGTCAACAGCACCGATGGCGGTCGTTGTTAACCCGGGCCTCGACCGATCCGGTATGGAAGTCATAGGTTTGATTTGCATCTTTGATTTGGCAAAAGTTTTACGCCGGATGCCCTTCCTGACGCAACCCTCTGTATTTATCCGGGCTTGGGACCCACACAATAAGACACTGGCTTGTGCCCTCTTGCGGCTACATTATATGCCGCACTCGATGTTAACTTGGGCAATTGGCTTGGAGTTAGTCTCCAGGGTTGTCTTCCATTGATGAAGGCTCTTAGTGTCCTGTTGATCTTATACAGTTCCAGACATTCCAGTATCCACATGTGTGGCATTGAATCTATCCAGGCGGTGCACAAGTTGGTCTGCCTATTCTTACAGTCTCTGTGTACTGCTCTGTCCACCAGTAGCTGGTGCTTGGCTCCCTTGGTGTTGCTACCAACTATATATATATATATATATATATATATACACACACACACACACACACACACACACACACACACACACACACACACACAGTGATACCTCTACTTACGAATGTCTCTTCTTACGAAATTTTCTACTTACGAAATTTCTCAGCAGGAAAACATTACCTCTACTTACGAAAGAAATTTCGTCTTACGTAATGTAAAAACACAGTATCGGCTGATACTCGAATCTCCCACAGATTCCTGAACGCAACATTCTCATTGCTGCTCTGCCATTGGCTATTACCAATTACTTATCTTCCTGGCATCCCATTGGCTAAAAGGGATGCCACTCCACCTCTGTGTGGAGCTAGAACGGTGCTTATGGAGTGTCTCGGCATTCGGAACTCAACTCTTGAGGTAGTCTGATAGTTTTGCGCAAATATAATAACTTTTTGAGTGCGTATTTGCTATGGACCCCAAGAAAGTGACAGAGAAAAGAGGAAAAGAAAAGACGAAGAAAAGAGTTTTTTTGTCTATACAAACAAGTGTGCTGGTGCCCATTTTTAAGAACAAGGGAGATGTGCAGGGTTGTGGCAACTACAGAGGAATAAAGCTGAGGAGCCATACAATGAAGCTATGGGAAAGAGTAGTGGAAGCTAGACTAAGGGCAGAGGTGAACATTTGTGAGCTGCAGTATGGTTTCATGTCAAAAAAGAGTGCTACAGATGCAGTATTTGCTTTGAGGATGTTGATAGAGAAGTACAGAGAAGGCAAGAGGGAGCTGCATTGTGTTTTTGTAGATCTGGAGAAAGCTTATGACAGGGTGCCCAGAGAGGAATTGTGGTATTGTATGAAGAGGTCTGGAGTGCCAGAGAAGTATGTTAGAGCGGTGCAGGACATGTATGAGGATTGTAAGAGAATCAGAGAATCAGAATCTTTATTTGTCATGCTGACACATGTTTCCACAGTTGACAGCACGAAATATGTCTTTGGAGGTCCCAGTAAGCCCGGTCGATAAATAAGATAAATAAGTTAAGAGAAACTAGTTAAAAAAGTTTAAAAAAAAATGCAAGATAAATAAGTTAAGAAAGCCTAGAGAAAAACAAAAAGTTAAACATGTAAGATAAATAAGAAAAGAGAACAAAGAAAAGTTAAGATGTAAGATATATAGTTGAAGTTTAAAGTGTCTGGACAGCAGAATGTAGTTCACAACAACAACAACAACAACAACGCAGCAGCTCAAGTGTGTAGGTGCTCCATATATTGCACTTGAAGAAGCACCATATTGCACTGAATCCCCATGTATCTGTGGTGACACACGGGGCGTCATGAGGGTGACTACAGAGCACCACAAGAGTTCAGCTGTCTAACAGCCTCTGGAAAGAAGCTGTTTCTCAGCCTGGTGGTCCTACTCCGGATGCTCCGTAGTCTCCTGCCTGAGGGGAGGGGTTGGAATAGACTTTGTGCTGGGTGGGTGGGGTCTGTCATGATGTGGGTGGCCCTCCTTCTACACCTACTCGTGTAGATTTCTGTGGTGGTAGGTAGGCCACCCCCTACAGTCCTCTGTGCAGCCTTCACAACCCTCTGCAGCGCTTTCCTGTCTGCTGCAGAGCAGCTACCATGCCACACAGTGATGCTGGTGGTGAGGATGCTCTCCACCGCACCCCTGTAGAAGGCCTTCAGGACGGGACCTCCCAGTCCAGCACGCCTCAGCTTCCTGAGGAAGTAGAGCCGCTAGTTTGCCTTCCTGAGCAGGTAGGAGGTGTTACAGCTCCAGGTGAGGTCCTCAGTGAGATGAACCCCCAAGTACCTGTAGCTGGAGACCACGTCCACAGCTGCTCCTCCGATGTGCAGGGGGGGGGGGAGTGTCTTTTCCTCCTGAAGTCCACCACCATCTCCTTGGTCTTCCCCACGTTGATGCAGAGGTTGTTGTGTCTGCACCATTGCACCAGGTGCTCCACCTCCTCTCTGTATTTGGACTCATCGTTGTTCCGGATGCATCCCACCACTACTGTGTCATTTGCAAACTTTACTATATGACAGCTCGGGTGTTTCGCTGAGCAGTCATACGTCAGTAGGGTGAACAGGAGGGCCTGAGCACGCAGCCCTGTGGGGAGCCGGTGCTGAGGGTGATGGGGGAGGAGACCGTGTTGTTAATCCTGACAGTCTGTGATCTGTCTGCCAGGAAGTCCAGGACCCAGTTCCCTGTGGTGGCAGACAGTCCCAGCTCTGACAGTTTCTGCACCAGGGTCTGGGGGATGATGGTATTGAAGGTGAAATCCAGGAAGAGCAGGCGGATGTAAGAGTCCTTGCTCTCCAGATGTGTGAGGGATGTGTGGACCACAGAGGAGATGGCGTCATCGGTGGAGCTGTTCCTCCTGTAGGCGTATTGGTGGGGGTCCACCGCTATGTCTACAGAGTCTTTAATGTGCGCCATGACCAGCTTCTCGAAGCACTTCATGACTATCGGGGTGAGGGCCACCGGCCGATAGTCATTAAGCTCCTTCACCGAGTGGCCTTTGGGAACCGGGACGATGGTGGCAGACTTCAGGCAGCTGGGGACTGTTGCTAGCTGCAGTGAGGTGTTAAAGATGTCTGTTAACACCTCTGCTAGCTGGTGGGAACAGTTCTTCAACACTCTCCCTGGGACGCCGTCGGGGCCTGCAGCCTTGCGAGGGTTGATCTTTTGTAGGGTCTTCCTCACAACCTCTGTGGTCACACTGAGGGGCATGTCATCGGGGGGTGTGTGTGTGTTAGTTTGGTGCTGGGGGGGGTGTTGGGATCCTCAAAACGGGCATATAACTTATTTAGGGCATCTGCTAGGGAGGGGTCTGTCAGGCCCTGTGCATTCCTGGTGTTGAGGTTGGTTATGCACTTGATGCCTTTCCACATGCTCCGTGGGTCCCCTGAGGTCAGGTGACCCTGGATCTTCTTAGCATAGGTGGATTTGGCCTCCTTTATGCCCCTATCCAGAGCCCTCCTCGCTGCCCTTAGTGCCTCTGCCTCCCCTGCCCTGAACGCAGCATCCCTGGCCTTCAGCAGAGCTCTCACCTCTGCATTCAGCCAGGGCTTCTGGTTCGGGTAGACGGTGATCGTCTTGGTGTCGGTCACATCGTCTGCACACTTGGAGATGAACCCGAGGACAGAGGAAGTGTATTCCTCCAGGTTCACCTCTCCCCCTTGTGTGACCATCTTCCTGAACATCTGTCAGTCTGTGTGCTGGAAGCAGTCCTGGAGCACCGGGGCCGCATCCTGGGGCCACACATCCTGACGGTTCTCCTCGTGGGTTTGAGTGATCTCACCCTGGGACGATATGCTGGGTTGGTGTATACATAGTCCAGCATGTTGTCCCCACGTGTGGGGATGGTGACATGCTGGTAAAAACTGGGCAGTGTGTCCATTAGTTTAACGTGGTTGAAGTCTCCTGCTACCACGTAAAACACCTCCGGGTGCCTGGTCTGCAGTGAGCTGATGGTGTCGTGCAGCTCACGTAACGCTTCGCTGTCGTTAGTGTTAGCATTAGCACCCGGCGGGATGTAAACAATGGAGACGAACACTGCCGTGAACTCACGAGGCAGATAGTGCGGCCGGCATTTAACAGTCACGTGTTCTATCACCTCGGAGCAGTAGCTCTTAACCAGTTCACTATTTGTGCACCAACCCCTGTTCACATATACACACAGTCCTCCCCCGCGTGTTTTCCCGGATCGATGGTCCCGGTCCGCTCGGAACAGCTGTAATCCGTCGATCTGGAAAGCAGAGTCCGGCATGCTGTTGTTTAGCCAGGTCTCCGTCAGGCCGACCACACAGCAGGTCCTCATCTCCTCCCAGACCCGCAGCCGAAGGTGGAGCATGTCCATTTTGTTGTCCAAGGAACGGACAATGGCCAAAAAGAGTGAAGGGATTGGTGGTCTGCTGGATTTTAGCTGGGTTTGCCAGCCAGCCCTCTTTCCTCTTTTCTGCCTCCGGGCACATCACTTCCTCTTGCCGCTCCGTCCTCCGGCCCCCCCGCACCGCTCCTGCGTCTTGAGTATCCCCAGTCTGCCGAGAGTAGCTTACACTGCTGGTGAAATTGATGCCGTGTGGTTGTTTCTGATGAAGTACAGTTTGGCTGAGCTGTACTTCACATTTGTTACAAAGCTGCTGTTCAATTTGTCTCTTAAAGCGCTAAAAGTGGGCTTTACAGCGGGAGCTCCAGAAGCCGCTGCAACCCTGTGCGCTGCCATCATGGAATCATCATCAAGACAGTGGTGAGGTGTGCTGTAGGTGTGACAGAGGAGTTCAAGTTGGAGGTGGGACTGCATTAGGGATCAGCTCTGAGTCCCTTCTTGTTCGCTATGGTGATGGACAGGCTGACAGACGAGGTTAGACAGGAATCTCCATGGACTATGATGTTTGCAGATGACATTGTGATCTGCAGTGAGAGTAGGGAAGAGGTGGAGGAGAAGCTAGAGAGGTGGAGGTTTGTCCTGGAAAGGAGAGGGATGAAGGTTAGCAGCAGTAAGACAGAGTACATGTGTGTGAATGAGAGGGACCCAAGTGTGAGGTTACAGGGAGAAGAGATCAAGAAGGTGGAGGATTTTAAGTACTTAGGGTCAACAGTCCAGAGTAATGGAGAGTGTGGAAAAGAGGTGAAGAAGCGTGTACAGGCAGGATGGAACGGGTGGAGAAAAGTGTCAGGTGTGATGTGTGATAGAAGAGTTTCAGCTAAAATGAAAGGAAAGGTGTGCAAAACTGTGGTGAGACCAGCGATGTTGTTTGGTCAAGAGACAGTGTCACTGAGGAAGAGACAGGAGGCAGAGCTGGAGGTAGCAGAGATGAAGATGCTGAGGTTCTCTTTGGGAGTGACCAGGAAGGATAGGATCAGGAATGAGTACATCAGAGGGACAGCACATGTTAGAGGTTTTGGAGATAAAGTCAGAGAGGCCAGACTGAGATGGTTTGGACATGTCCAGAGGAGAGATAGTGAATATATAGGCAGAAGGATGGTGAGTTTTGAACTGCCAGGCAGGAGGCCTAGAGGAAGACCAAAGAGGAGGTTTATGGATGTAGCGAAAGAGGACATGAAGGTAGTTAGTGTGAGAGAAGAGGATGCAAAGGACAGGCCTAGATGGAGGCAATTGATTCACTGTGGTGACCCCTGAAGGGAAAAGCCGAAAGGGAAAGAAGAAGAAGACAAAGCAAGAGATAATAGAAAAGCATGAAAAAAGGATGCATTTGGTTGATCTCGCCAAAGAATATGGCCGTAATGCATCTACAATCGCCACGTTATTAAAACAAAAGGAAGTTTAAGGAGTTTAAGGCATGCATTTTTATGCTTTATAAAACATTTATGTCAGAAGTTTTGGGGGCTTGGAATGGATTAGGGCATTTGCATGGAAAATGCGTCTCTACTTACGTAATTTTCTACTTACGTAATTTATTCCGGAACCAATTAATTTCGTATGTAGAGGTACCACTGTGTGTATATATATATATATATATATATACACATACATACACACACACACACCAGCATTATGGAAAGTATTTGGACATGAGGAAAAAGAAAATAAACATGTACAGTGAGGGGAGGGTGGTTGGGGTTGGGACAATGATTGTGCTTCTGTAACATTGAGGTATGGCCAGTGATTATGCTTTGGTGACGTCATTGGTTTTTATTTAAAAACAACAATTTCTCCACTGTGGCAGATTCCATTTCCTTATTCTCTCCTAATCCAGTTCTCGCCACATTATCTATACCTCTCTCTAAAATATGTCTGACTCTATCCAAATTCCAAACTTTCTCCACACTAGCTTACCACAACTCTCCACCAAACAACCACATTCTGAATGGAGTGTGATCGCTTTATATGTCTGTGTAGGTTTTCAGTCGTCCAGGTCATGGTTATCCAAAACCTGTTGAGTCGATCCACTGGACGTTAAGAACGTTCTTGAAGACTTTTCGTTCCTCAACGATTATTGATGAGGGTCCAAAGGGGGTCATTGAGATGTGGGTTACACCTTTGTATGCTAATGAGGGTCATTAGCATGAGACACATCACCTGGGTCAATCCGCTGAGACAATCTTTTTGGGAGTTTCGAAAGGACATGATTATAAATGGGAGAAAGGTGATGTCGCAGACCACCCCCTCTATTCAGAGATGGCTTCTCCACTTTGACGTGGATGGCCTCTTTCACTCCTCTCTCATACCATTTATCTTCCCTGTCCAAGATCTGAACATCGGCGTCCTGAAGTAAGTGTCCCTCTTCCTTGAGGTGAAGGAAGACTGCCGAGTCCTGTCCTGATGTGTTGGCTCTTCTGTGTTGAGCCATGCGTCTGTGTAGTGGTTGTTTGGTTTCCCCAATGTAGACATTTGAGCATTCCTCGCTGCATTTAACTGCATACACCAGATTGCTCTTCTGACTGTGTGGTGTGGGGTCTTTTGGGTGGACCAGTCTTTGTCGGAGGGTGTTGCCCGGCTTGAAATACACAGGGACCTTGTGTTTGTGAAAGATCCTCCTCAGCTTTTCAGACACTCCAGACATATACGGGATCAATATACCATTGCGCTTGCTCCCTTCCGCCCTCACTGGGTTGTTCTCCTTTCTGGATCTTGTGTGAGCATTCATGAAGGTCCAGTCAGGATATCCACATGTTTTCAGTGCCCCTTTCAGGTGTTGGTTTTCACCTGGTCTTGGGCACTGGTTGGTAGCTTATCAGCCCTGTCTTGCAGGGTCCTGATGACACCCAGCTTGTACTCCAGTGGGTGGTGAGAGTCAAAAAGCAGGTATTGGTCCGTGTGTGTTGGTTTCCTATATACCCCAACAGACAGACTTCTGTCATCTTTTATGCCAATCTCACAATCCAAAAAGGGCAAACTGTTGTCATTTACATCCTCTCTGGTGAACTTGATGTTGCTGTCCACCGAGTTGATGTGTTCGATGAAAGTTTGCACCTCGTGGATTTTTACCTTAACCCATGTGTCGTCCACATAACGGAACCAGTGGCTTGGTGGTGTTCCGTTGAACGAGGTAAGGGCCTTGTGTTCCACCTCTTCCATGTACAAATTGGCCACAATAGGAGACACCGGCGAGCCCATGGCACATCCGTGTTTCTGCCTATAGAAGTTCCCTCTGTACTGGAAGTAGGTTGTGTTGTGGCAGAGATCCAAAAGTTTGCAGATCTGGTCGGGGTTGAGGTTTGTCCTGTCGCTGAGGGTGGTGTTTCCGTTGTTTCACCGCTTCCACAGCCTCCATTGTGGGGACACATGTGAACAGGGAGGTGACGTCATAGGACACCATGGTCTCATCTGTATCCAATCTCAGTCCTCTCACCTTTTCCTCAAAGTCCATGGAATTCTCTATATGGTAGGGGTTGTTACCCACTAGCGGGGCCAAGATGGTTGCAACATGCTTGACAATGTTGTAATTTACAGAGTTGATGCTGCTGACAATGGGTCTGAGTGGGGTTCCTTCTTTATGAATTTTGGGGAGGCCATATATGCATGGTATGGCCTCCCCAGGGTACAGGCGGAAGTAGAGCAGGCGGTTTAAAGTTTCCTCCTTCTGTAGCTCCTGTAGGCAGTCCACAACCTTCTGTTTGTAGCTGCTGGTTGGGTTGCGCTTCAGGGTCTCATAGGTCGTGCTGTAGCTGAGTAGGGACATAACCTTGCTGTGGGAATCCGTTGTGTTGAGGATTACCGTGCATCTTCTTTTGTGTGCTTCTGTTGCGGAAAGGTTGTTCTTTTTGATTGCTGATTCCATAGCGGTAATGAGGTCCACTACCGGTACATGCTGTGGGGTGATAGCGAAGTTCAATCCTTTGGTGAGGACATCTTTCTGTGGTCGGGTGAGTTCTCTGTCTAATAGATTCCTCACCCATCTGTCTTGTGGATTTTTTGCAGATGTACTCAGTGGTTTCTGCCTCCAGCTGAGTTCTTCTGACCTTTGCGTTATGTCGGTGTTAATGCACGTGTCACGAGTTGAATCAGTCACGTGTTATCAGCTGTGTAGCGAGGCGTTCCCGTGATGGAAGCATCAATACGGAGCGTCATACCTGAAGCCTCACTGCCCGGCGATGCATCGGACGTCATCCTTTTCAGCTCCTCCCTTGGATGAAGCAAGCCTTGATACGCGCTTCACGGGAACGCCCTCCCCTACTCGGCACACGGTTCGGAGCTTTGATCCCCATCGTCACATCATTAGACAGACCAACTTGGCCCACACTGGACCTAGCGGACCCCAGCTTTCTCCAGGATTTTGCTGCCCTGGCCAGCAGCGAGCTCTGCGATCCAGAACTGACTGCCGAGTGGAGACAGTGGGGAAGTGCCGACACGGCATGGCTGGCGGCCTACACTAGTATTCCAGCTCCAGTTTTTTTGCCTGTCCCCGAGCCTGTTCCAGTGCTGGCTTCCACGGCTGCTCCTGAGTCCAAGCCACAGTCTGCTCCCGAGTCCGAACCACAGCCTGCTCTCGAGTCCGAGCCACAGCCTGCTCCTGAGTCCGAGCCTGAACCCCAGCCTATTTCCTAGTCCGAGCCTTCACCCCAGCCTGTTTCAGAGTCCGAGCCTGCACCCAAGCCAGTTTCCGAGTCCAAGCCTGCACGCCAGCCTGTTTTCAAGTCCGAGCCTGCACCCCAGCCTGTCTCTGCGCAAGGAGCCCAGCTTTTCTCTGCTCCTGGATCCCAGCCAGTTCCTGAACCTGTTCTCAACCCTGGGCCTGGACTCCATTTGGGCCTGGAGCCTGACCTTGACTATCCCGGTGACTGTTTTTGGGACGTAGGGGGCTCCGCTGATGGAGGAGGGCACTGTCATGGTTCGGTGTTCCTGCTCTGCTATGCTGGGGTGTGGCAGGTGGAGGGGCCGAACTTGTGGGCGGAGCCTCGTCTCCATACCTGTTGCTTGTCTCCACACCTGTTGCTCGTCTCCATACCTGGACACGATTGGGCTGATTAGCCTGGGGCTTTATAAGATGGTTTATTCTTTGGTTTCTTTGGCAGGTTGTTTTTGTCCTGCATTACTCGTGTTTCCTTGCTGTTCGCTTTGTTTGGATTAGAAAAACGGATGACAATCTCTCCACAGGTGTCATGCATTTGGATCCAAATCCTACTCCCCGCGACAGTCTCCAAGCCGTCCATCATGACTGTCCTCACCACTGTCTCTAATCCGTCCATCATGACTGTCCTCACCAATGTCTCTAATCTGTCCATCATGGCTGTCTTCACCATTGTCTTGTGCTGAAACACTGGAGTTGATGCCCAGGTTTTTAAAATAATCCCTAAAAATTAACAAATGTTCAATCCTTCAGTTAAACCTCTTGTTCATTGGGCTTAGGGTGTTTGCTTCTCTCCTCCTCTCTATCGTATAGTGAGCTAGCAGGTGTGATGGCACAAGACAGAAGACTAAGTCTTTCTAAGTAAATCTTTAACTTTTACATTTCTGGTCTTGGAAAACATTTTTCTGGTGTGTTCATAACCTGACATTAGACTCTGATGTAATAACTGTTGTTGTTACCCACTCACACACACGTCACCACAACGTTCATGTCTGGGAAACAAGATAACCACGATCGCCAAGGAGGCAGGGGGTGAGCATCAGACGTTTTTCTGCCCGATCAGCTGTTTCAGAGGAGGAAGAATTTGGAAAAACAAACCTCTGCCAGGCGAGTCACACCGATCAGGATGGACTGATAATGACGATAGAACAGAAAAATAAAACCCAACCAAAACACAATAACCACCTCTGCACCCACACCCACATATGTATATCGTGATCACAAAGATTCTGCCTAATTATGCTAATGACATGCATATGCGGTCTCTCATTAAGGAATGACACCGTCTCTCCTTACAAAATATGTTAATTTCTGTGCCGTGAACACACGTCTGTACTGTTTGTAGTCCCTTCATCCTATACACACTCACAAAACACTCTGTCACCTTTGCCAACAAGCAAACAACCGTATGAACACACACACACACACACACACACACACACACACACACACACACACACACACACACACACACACACACACACACACACACACACACAAACACACAACTGTACAACCTCTAAATTTAGATCAGAATGTGTTTCATGACTTCATGGTTGTTTGCGGCCTCGTAACACCAACATGTATGTGTCCACACAGGTGGAGGTACGCGGCCACCGCCACAGCCTGATGGGGATAACTCCACACACACACACACACACACACACACACACACACACACACACACACACACACACACACACACACACACACACACACACACACAGACCCCAGTAGATCCTTTAATGACTGCTATTCAACACGTTTCTAGCCTCGTCACAGTGATGCAAGGCAAATAGGACAATTAACTAAGAATGTTTTGTCCATGCAGGACCAGGAAAACACGGCGGGCCCTCAGGTGGCCAGCAGAGGCCAGAACCAGATCCAAACAGAGAATTAATGTCATACATGAACTCATGACGTGACTCTGAATGAATGTTCATGTTCAGAATGCTGAGTCAGCTTTACAAAATGGGTTTTTCTGTCATCGAGCGGTCAGAAAGATCTGATGTCTGATGTTTCTGAAGAGGTGAAGCTGTTCAGGAGTTGTCGATGTTGAACCAAGGGTTTAATGTTTCCAGCAACACTACGGGACAGGATCTGTGTAACGTTCCTGATCAGGAGCTTTATTGTGTAACACTATTTGTGATATTTATTTCATATATTGAAAAAAAAGCACACTAACTCTAAGCCGTTTTAGCGTAGGGCTGTGAATGTGCTCCTTTTGTATTTAAACAGTTGAAGTGCAAACTAAAACCCCTTGAGGAACCCTTAAATTAACTTGAAATTACTGTTATTCAACCCCACTCACAGAAAGCAGTAGTCAAGCTTCACATTTGACTTCAAAAAACATTTGAGTGTAGAAATAACAAAATTATTTTGCAGGTGTTTTGGCCCAAACAAACACAAAGGGTCAATCTTGGTGATGACATCATCGGCTCTGAGGCCGCCGTGAGTTGCTGTCGGCCACAGGAGGTGCAACAGGAGCTGTGTGTTAATGGAAGGAAAATGAACCCAACCTGCTGCTGTGACAGTTTGACCTGGAGAAAGGAGACATTTAAAACACGAGCTTCCATGTTTGTGCAACTAAATGATGCTGAGTTGCTGGTTTCATTAGAGACATAGGAGCTCCGTAAACATGGGTGCCAGTGGGTCACCTGAGCTGCTGCTGTCTACCACGCCTGTCTTTAGCTGAAGCTGCTGCTATCGTTAGCTCAGGTAGCTGTGGAGCTAGTGGTGCTACAGCAGCAGGACACCAGAGCAGATTGCTGAGTCAACATGTTTTACATTCAGTGGAAAAGACAGAAAGACGCACTGGAATGTTTTTCTTTTTTAGATTGAAGTCTGCCGTTCATTTGAAGGAGTTATATGACACTTTAATAAGGCAATAACCTTTTTTTTTTTTTTTTTACGTTTTTTTTAGTGTAGGGAAACACAAAACCTGAAGTCAAAGGTTTGTTTTTCTGGTTAGGAAGGAAACTAGGTGTTAGAATAATAAAATTCTGATGATGTTAACAAAGTCCACCTTTGATTCAATGGAAGAAGAGAGATCTGGTCTGTTCTCTGCTCATGGGTGACGTCTAAAGACATCAGTTCAGAGTGCAGTGTGTGTGTGTGTGTGTGTGTGTGTGTGTGTGTGTGTGTGTGTGTAAGAGAGAAAGAGAGAGGACAGCAGGGGGGAGGTGAATGGGGGAATGTATGGTGAAAATTGTAAACTAACGCAGTTGAATACCACGGCTGAGTGGAAAACCTGGAGGGGAGTGAAAGTGGAACAGGAGAGAGAGAGAGACAGAGAGAGATTTGATTTTGACTTTTAAAATTACGTTTATTCATAAAAGCCAAATTACAAGATAATCACGTTGACACAAATTCCAAAAGAGATTCACGCAAAAAGGAATTCACATCTCAAAAACAAACACTGGCAAGTATTTCAACAGTACTGTGTGTTTCCTGTACAAAGAAAACATCTTTTTAACATTTGTCTAACTGCTCTATTCACATTCAATGTGCCGAGTTTTAAACCACACATGTTAACAATGAGTTATAAAAAAAAGCAGACAACAGTCAAAAAATAACTAATCGCTCTCCACAATCATGCTTTTTACTTTTGACATTAGTTTATTCAATCTAAAAACATCTTTGCTCGTAAAAACTGGTTGGTGACTTCCTTCTGGATTTTTAAAATAAAAACGGATGCCATCCAGAAACATGTTGATGTCAGGAAAGAAATTTTCTACTTTGGCCCCCTTTTATGTCTTGCAGGAACTTTTTATCTTTTGCGAATCATATTTTTCTGTTGGCGGTCTTTTTCAGACTATTGCCATTTTCATTCTCAGAGTCATGTGTATCAGTAGGTGTCTCAGATGTTTCTTTAGCAATTTTCTTCGCTTTACTCTTTCCTGTGTCAGTGTTTTTTCTTTTAAGAGCTATCTTTAATAATTCCTCATCTATCACAAAATCATCCTCTTCTCCTTCTCCAAGCTGAGGCTCTGTTTGACAGAGAGACAAATAGATAATAATAATAATAATAATAATAATAATAATAATAATAATAATAATGATAATAAATATTATTATCATTATTATTATTATAATTGTCATGATAAAAATCATTGTAATAATTATAAAAATAATAATTGTATAATAACATATTAGTTACTCTAACAATAATAACAATAATAATAACAACAACAATAGAGATGATAATAAAATAATGATAATATAATAATACTAACAGTCATGATAATGTGTCAATAATAATAATAAACAGTAAAAGTCTCACTTGGATTAGGCTTTTGTTTCATTTGAGTTCATCCAGTGAAAATAACATTTATGTGTTGAATGTTAACAAATGAATGAAGGCTTAGTTTTAACCCAATGTGCTTTTAACTGTTTTCTTTGTCTTTTCAGTTGAAATTTGAATAGAACAGATTTTGTAAATATTGGTTGTGGGAGGGGAGCCTGATTTATCAGTCCTAATAAAGCTGATTAGACCAGGATCAAATCCTCCAATAGAAACTGCCCTTGCTGTGAAGGGTTACCCCTTTTCTACTCCTCATGGTACAGTCCAGGTTCCTCTACTATAGTATTACACACATGGGATGCTTTCACTTCCTTGTTGCAGCTTGGATCATGTTCAGCAGGAATAAAGGTGAGCTGCAACAAACTTGAGGTGGAGCATGCAGAATATTCACTAACACTGGGAGGAAAAATAGAAATAAATGAATATAGGAATAAATATTTATGTAGTCTTTTAAAATCCTTTAAGAAAATCTGTTCTTGCTTTTGACGACAGAGGTTCCATCATTGTAGCCTGTTCACTTCTTGTCTGACAGGATTCGACTTTGACGCTATGAAATTATTCTTAACATTTCATGCGTATTAATGAAAACATAAATAAAAATAAGCACCAGTCTGCCTCAGAGCTTTGTCTACTTTTTGACCACTTCGAGGTGGTTTGGGATGGTTTGGGTGTTCGGTCTCTTCTGTTCTGCACCGGTTTCCTTCCTGAAGGTCATCCAGCTCTCTCATTACTGTCAAGCTGCCATCAAGACGTACTTCAGGGAGGAGCAGAGATGAAGATGCTGGATGTCGGAGAGGAGGACTGAATTCATCTACCACTTTATTCCTGAGCTCTTTCAGACAAACAGACACTCAGCATTGAGGACAGAGAGACCTGGAGTTCTGATGTGCTCAGTGGAGACAGATGGGCCGTCATTCTTCCTCCATCTTCTACTCCCTGTGTTGTGCGCTCATGTGTTGTATGTCTGTGTGATCTGAAAGTGTGTGTGCACCATGCCTAGCATAACACTGGCAAACCGCTACTGCCAAAGTGAGCATCTGGTCTGTGGACAATCACAGGGGAATGAGAGAGAGAGTCACACCCTCCTCTCTCTCTCTTCTTACAGCAGTGGATGCAGCTAATCCTGCAACAAATCTTGTTCTGGTTCTTGGATGTTACAGCACAATAATAATTAAATACACACAAAGAAAAAGAGCACTAGCGTGCATTGCTTGAGCAACAAACAGCTGCGGACCCTTTGTAATAATTATAATGCGTAATAAAACACACTTAACTAGTAAATACAAACATATCTGAGCACTTAAACAGTCACTTTCAACCATAGAACATCATTCTACAAGCATGGGAACTTTCAAATGTTTTTGCTTCACTGCCACCAGTGTCGCTCTTCACACCGCGTGACGGTTTAAGCTGATCTGTGATCAGCTGAGGCTCTGAGGAAGCCGACCAGGTAAGGTCTGGATCATCAGGAGACTTTTTGGGGCCTTTTTTCTGCAGGCACGAAAAACTGGAGCCAGTCGTCAAACATTCATGGATATAAATAAACAGAGTGCAGATGCAACCACAACAAAACCACAACTGTACAATTGTTGGTCCTGCTATCTACACAGATTACGCAACAAGTTATTGTCTGCAGGCTAGCCTTTTAAATGCCAATCTGATTTTCCTACTAGAGGGTGTGTTATGCTATAATATCACATGGTATTCTTTTTCTTGTTCTTGTTCTTCTTGTTCTTGTTGTTCTTCTTCTTGATTTTTGCAAAAACACTTTAATCACACTCAAACATTTTACAATTTTACATTAGATGAAAGAGCTAAAGTGAGAAATATAATTTAAAAATCAGTGCATTATGTCAGGAAATTCGCAAAAGTGAGTTGATCATCAATTAAAGTGCATAGGACATTTTTGTGACACCAGATGTTCCTAAAGTTATTTAGTCATTTTGTCATTTTTTGTCATTTTGTCATCACTTTTGTCATTTTATAAAAAACAAATTCTAGTATTAAACGACATCTGATGTTACAGCAAAAAACAGTAGCTGCTTCTTGAACAGTATTGTTTTCAATTCTCCTCTTCCTGGTCACGTAAATCGCAAGTTTTGACTCGTACACTCACTAAAAGTATGAAAGACTGTCTCATGAAGGGGACGGAAGGGACACTGGCTGGACACAGCAGGGTTAAAAACAGAGATAAAAGCATTGGAACTGATGGTACCGTGTAAAATTCTCCACTGGAGGTCGGCTGTTTTTGTCTTTAGGGGATGTTTGTATAGAAGTCTCCACTGCAGGTCATCCTGTTGGCCCAGGCAGTGGACGCTCTGTCACACAGGCCTTTCTTGTTGATTACTTTTACACAGTATTTGTACAGTATTTTTTTGTTGGCTGTGTGCAGGCTGATTTGTCGTTCATCTCCGAGGAGAGGACCCTCCAGCTCCCCAAACAGGGGACTGATGTGGACCTCAGGGAAAAGATCTTTGCTGTCTGGCACAGTCCCTGTACTATAGTCCAGGAGGAGGCTTCTCTCCTTCCCGGAGAGTCTTTGCCTCCACAGTTGTAGCACCCTCTGAGCCACCCTGGTGGACTGGATGTTCAGCAGGGAGCACTTTAGTTGATGATCAACTCACTTTTGCAAATTTCCTGATATAATGCACTGATTTTTAAATTGTATTTCTTTTTATTTATTGGTTTTTAGTATTTTTGAAGCACTTTAGCACTTTCATCTAATGTAAAATTGTAAAATGTTTGAGTGCGATTAAAGTGTTTTTGCAAAAATAAAAAAAATCTTCTTCTTCTTCTTCTTTAAAGTAATCAACAAGAGAAACCTGTGTAACAGAGCGCCCACTGCCTGGGCCAGCAGGATGACGGGAAATGGACCTGACCCACAGTGGAGACTTCTATACAGACCTCCCCTCAAGAAAAAAACAGCCGACCTCCAGTGGAGAATCTTACACGGTGCCATCAGTTCCAATGCTTTTATCTCTGTTTTTAACCCTGCTGTGTCCAGCCAGTGTCCCTTCTGTCCCCTTCGTGAGACAGTCTTTCATGCTTTTAGTGAGTGTGGGAGACTTGCAGTGCTCTTCACTCTTCTAACGAATGTTTTTAATCTGTTCAGTGAAAATTTTAGTATGAGGAAATTCGTCTACGGTGCTGGGTACAATAGATCGAATCAGAGAAAGTGGCAGCTTATAAACTTTATCTGTGGAGAAGCAAAACTCGCAATTTACGTGACCAGGAAGAGGAGAATTGAAAACAATACTGTTCAAGACACAGCTACTGTTTTTTTTGCTGTAACATCAGATGTCGCTTAAAACTAGAATTTGGTTTCTATAAAATGACAAAAGACCTAAATAACTTTAGGAACATCTGGTGTCACAAAAACGTCCTATGCAGTGATTAAAGTGTTTTTGAAAAAGTCAAAAAAAGTCTTCTTCTTCTTCGTCTTCATTTTGGAACGCACTTTACAACTTTTTAGTGAGATCTTCTCTGCCAAACTCAACTTGGCAAAGAGCAAGACTCTTATGGTGGAAGGTTGGCCGGACGAGATCAGACTCCCGGATAAACTCCAATGGAAAAGAAACGAGTTGAAATACTTTGGTGTGTATCTGGGAAACCAGAATATTATGGGAGAGAACTCGGAAAATGTTTTAGAGAAAGTGGAAAGGAGGCTAAAAAACTGGAAATGGATTTGATCAAAACTGTCTTTTAGAGGTCGAGTTTTAATTATAAATAATTTGGTTGCATCAATGTTGTGGCATCGGCTCTCCTGTGTTAGACCCCCACCAATGCTGTAGATTTTTTTTGGGACTGCCGTCACTGGGTCCCTCAGAGCGTCCTCTTCCTGCCCAAGGAGGAAGGAGGACAGGGACTCATCCATTTGACAAGCAGAGGCGCTACATTCCGGTTGCAATTCATTCAGTGGTTCCTGACTGGCCCTGAGGTCCTGGTGTGGCGGACCACGACGTGGGCAGTACTGGTCCAGTGCTGGGGTCTGGGGCTCAATCGCTTGTTGTTCTTAATGGACCTCAACAACGACAGAATGAAAGATTGTCCATGTTTTTATCAGACCATTTTTACAATCTGGGAACTTTTGTCCAAAAGGAGACCACAGGGTTTTAAATCACTCTATTAGATTTTAAAGGAACCTGTTATCAGAGGAGGACTTTTTAATATAAGAACTATTGTAGGAGCATCAGTGGAGTCCAAATTCATCACAGCTAAAATCTCCACATTTGGACATGTGGTGGAGCTTTGTGGACCCACCCTGGATGGCGCTGCTGCTCTGTCCTCTACTGTGGGTGTGACTTCAGTGAGACTCATCGGAAGACTGTTGAGGAGCTGGAAGAACCAATTCACCCCACAGCAACTGACTTTGATAGTTTCTTATTGTACAGGCCTTTCAAACCCGAATCACGCTGAGCCTTTCCCTGTAGAGATTTTGTCTCTTTGCTTTAACGACTCCGTTTCAGGCCCGATGAGCCTCAGTGACAGTAATGGGAAAAACATGTATGAATTGATGGTAAAGTTTTTAAACAATGATAAACTTAAAGATCGAGTTGACACACCGTGGAGAGTTCACCTGGTCTGGCGCTGGGTGTAAGCCCTTCATGGGAGTCTTTATACGCCGTTTACAAAAAAGGATGGAGATCTCCAATGGATAATTTACACGGCGCTGTGGCTGTCAACAGTTTTATTGCAGTTTTCAATCCAAATCTGTCTGTCCTGTTCTGTTCTCGCAGAGAAACTGTTTTTCACTGCTTCCCAGACTGTCAGAGACTCGACAATCTGTTCCTGTTTTTAGAGAGAATATTTTTCTCATTCGGTCTTCTTTTAGACAAAAAGGTATACATTATTGGTTTGAAACACAGGAAGAATCAAAAAAGGATTGGCAGATTCTAAACTTTCTTCCGGGCCAAGCAAAGGTGGCGATTTATCCCAGCAGGAGGAAAAAGGTTGAGGGTTCGTCTGACTGCAGTGCAGAAGTCATTTTAAGAAGAATGTGTCAAGCAAGGATCAGAATTGATTTGAACTATTTCAGAGCTATGAATGATTTAGACACTTTTATGAACTTATTGTGTGTCAAATGTGTCTTGTGTTGAGTGTAGAAATTGTGTTCAGTCAGTGGTTGGTTCAATTCACGTATATTTTGCTTATGTTCCTACATTTCATTTAATTTGTTTTTGAAATATGAGTTCCTGTTTGCATGAATCTCTTTAGGATTTGGAGCGAGTCTGAGAGTCAGGTGGAGGATGAATGACAACCAGTGATCACATTGAGGTGAGGGGGGAGAATGAAAGTGGGACAGGTGAGGGTGGTGGCAGGATAGCTGGGGAACAGGTGAGGTTAGGGAAGTGGGTGAAGCTAGTGGAGTGATGGGTGAGAGTGTGGAAGTGTTCAGAGGGATGGGTGAGATGACATTGTGTTGGGTGAGAATGGTGAGGTGACAAAAAGGTGAGATTGGAGAGGTTGCGGTGAAACTAGGTGAGATTATGGAGGTGGTAGGTGAACTGGATGGGAAAGGTGCACTGGGTGAGAGTAGGGAGGTGACAGGTGCACTGGGTGAGGTTCGGAGGGAGACATATGAAGGGAATGAGAATGTTGAGGCAGGAAACCAGACAGGTGCTGAAGCTGTTACTGCTTCTACTAGGTGGTGCAGTAAGCGCAAGAATGTCTTGACTGTCCCCGCCGGATGTAAAGCTGAAAGCAGCGATAGAGACGACTGTATCTCTGATTGCAGTGAGCTATCTCCCATTCCAGTCACTGCCAGTCAATAGCAAATTTTGTATTTAGAAAAAATGTTGAAAATGCTCTTACAACAAACTAAAGGCATGAAAGGTCTAAATTTGGAACAGCATTTTCCTGACAAATTAATATTTATAATTCAGAAAAACAATTTATTAAAAACAGAGCCACGTCCGAACTCAGTGACCAAGAAATATGTAGACTCAAATAGCAAATGATTGAAGCATGAAAACAACTGAATTTTTACTTTTGACGAGGCTGCCAGTTTTTTAAATTTCTATTTATTTTAAGGTTTTTACTTTTAACTTCTCCCTCATCATGGATTCTTTTAGAGTGGGGAGGAAAACTATTGATGTTCTGTTTTTACAAGAAACACACGGAGATGAGAGCAATGGGGTGGATTGGATGAAGGAGTGGGAGGGACAGGTGGTCCTGAGCCATAACACCACAATTAGTGCTGGAGTGGGCTTCCTGTTTTCTAGAACTTTAAGTCCAACATCTCTGGAGGTTGAGCACGTCATAAAGGGGAGGTGTCTTTTAGCAAAGGCACAATTTGAGCACCGCACCGCGGTGCACTGGCGTTGTGCCCGGAGTGTCCCTATATCCGCCTCACGCCCTATGCCTCCTAGATGGGCTCCGGCTCCCCGTGACCCGCTGCACCGGAATCAGTGGTGGTAATCAGAAGATGACTGACTGATTGACCCTGGTTTATGAATATTTATGCTCCAACAAACGGTGCACAGAGGAAGAGCTTTCTTTTGGGTGGGAATTTTAACTACTATAGGATGGGGTTTTAGACCATAATCATGCAGAGGCTCACCCAGCATCCCAACAGACTCTGAAACAGCTGGTCTGTTCTTGCGGTGAATGTGTGGAGGAGGATGCATCAAGACTGCCGACAGTACACTTGGTCCCATCTCACAGAGGGCAGGGTGTCTTTAGCCAGGCTGGATCGCTTTTATTGTTTTAAACACCATTTCAATGTTTTTAGGAATTGTAAAATAATGCCAGCTGTTTTTACTGATCATTCTTTGGTTTTATGTCATGTTGTGATAAAAATATTTTATCTATGAGTACATACTGGCATTTCAATTCAGTTTTAGCTTTAAACATAAGCTTTACAGAAGTTTTAAGTTATTTTTGGAGCACTTTTAAACTTAGGAAAGTTGATTTTATTTCTCTTAGGTAATGGTGGGACTATACTATACTATACTATACTATACTATACTATACTATACTATACTATACTATACTATACTGAGATATAACTCCTGTGCCAGCAGTATACTCTCAATATCACATGTGACACCTGCCGGTCTATGAAAGACCTGGAGGCTGAGATTGTGGCGTTAAGACAAGCGCTTCAACAGGAAATCAGAGGTATATTGAAATCATCAAGTCCAAAAAAAATGGCTTTAGCCAACCTGTTAGATACCAAAGTACAAGGTGCACTGGTCCGATCCAGGGTGCAAAACATCACAGAGTTGAATGCTCCTTCTAGCTTCTTCTTCATGTGCTCGAATGTCCCACAAGCATGGACAGACCAATGTGATCCACTCCCTGCTGTCTGACACAGGGCAGGAGATGACAGAGCCTGGACAGATAAGAAGTCAAGCTGGGAGTTTTTATTCATCCTTGTGCAGCAGTGAGGACCAGGAGAACCAGCGACTGTTGGAGGGGTTCTCTGGAGAGCTACCTCAAGTCTCTACGGAGATGAACTCACAGCTCGACTGGCCACTGGAGTTAGAGGAACTCCACACTGCCCTGCAGAGCATGCACGGATGGCGGGCTCCTGGCATTGACGGTCTGATGGTGGAGTTCTATAAAGCCTTCTGGGACATTCTAGCATGTGATGTGCTAGAAGTGTTCAATGAAATTCTGGCCTCGGGCTCTCTGCCACTGTCCTGCCGGAGGGCTGTCGTTGCCTTCCTGCCTAAAAAAGGCAATCTGCAGGACATTAAGAACTGGCGCCCTGTGTCACTGCTCTGCACGGATTATAAGGTTCTGTCCAAGGCTTTAGCTATGGGGCTGAGGGAAGCTATGGAGCAGGTCATCCACCGGGATCAGAGCTACTGTGTGCCCGGCAGCTCCATGGTAGACAATGTCAACCTAATTCTAGATGTTTTGGAGGTTTCCAGCTATAATAAATGCTGGTCTCATTTCATTGGATCAGGAAAAGCCTTTTGGCCGGGCTGAGCACAACTTCCTCTGGAAAACTATTGAGAAGTTTTGGTTCAGCGCCAGTTTGATTGCCAAGATCTGGGTGTTGTACAGTGAAGTTGAGAGTAAACTGAAGTTTAAAAGCAGTTTGTGTGCTCCCTTCAGGGTGCACCAGGGAATCCGGCAAGGCTGTGCTCTGTCTGTGATGCTCTGTGCACTCTCCCTAGACCCCCTCCTATGTAAGATCCGCGAAAGCGGCGACGGTTTGGTTTTACCTGGTTTTAAGGAGAACATTATTTTATCTGCTTACACTGATGATGTAATTGTTCTTATAAACAATCAGAGAGATGTTGATGTTTTAGTGGTTTTCACTAATTTATTCAACGTTCTAAAAGCGAAGCCCTTGCCGTAGGTGAATGGCATGACAGCCTCCCGGTTCCTCCTCAAAGCTTATATTGGAAGACTGATGGTTTCAAATATCTCGGTGTGCACCTGGGAAATGAGACAACAACCAGGAAGAACTGGGAAGGCGTCATGATAAAATAGAAGGGAAACTTAAAAAATGGAAATGGTTGCTCCCTCGGATGTCCTACAGAGGCAGAGTAGTCATCGACAACCTGGTGGCCTCACAGCTGTGGTACCGCTTAGCTTGCATGGACCCTCCATCAGGTTTTTTAGCCCAGATCCAGACTAAACTTGTTGACTTTTTCTGGGATGGGCTACATTGGGTGCCTCAGGGAGTATTGTTTTGATCAAGAGAGGGGGGGACAGGGCCTCATCCACCTGGATAGTAGAACAACCATGTTCAGATTACAGTTCATTCAGCTGACCAGATCAGTGGATCTGACATGGAGAGAGGTGGCCAGCTGTATATTCAGACGTACGGTAAGGTTCATGGCTGGTGAGGCACTGACTTCAACATAATCAGATGAAGATGTTTACAAACATACTAACCTACAGTGTAGCTTATTCACCATTTAATAAGCAGGAGTGAGTGAGTTATTTTTAAACTCTCGTAGCAGAATTATTTACACATACAAACTGTAACACAAATAAGCACATTTGATTACGAAACTTATGTTGTTACCCCTACATGTTTTTTATATGTTATGTTTACTTATAAATTACCGTATTGGCCTGAATATAAGACAGTGTTTTTTGCATTGAAATAAGACTGAAAAAGTGGGGGTCGTCTTACATTCGGGGTCTAGACGTTTAACCCATTCACAACGCTAGATGGCGCCAGATATCTTTAAAGCAGGGATTCCCAAAGTGTGGTGCGCGAGCTGCCGCTACGGGGTGCGCGAGTGTAATGGCAGCTATCTGTTTTTAACCGTCCTGTGTCAAGCCAGCGTCCCTTCTGTCCCCTTCGTGAGACAGTCTTTCATGTTTTTAGTGAGTGTAAGAGACTAGCAGTGCTCTTCACTTTTTTTAACAAATATTTTATTTTTGTACAAAGAAAATTTTTATATCAGAAATTTTATTTGTGGTGCTGGGTACAACAAAGCAAATCAAAAAAGTGGCAGCTTTTACATGTCATTTCTGGCGAAGGTAAACTTGCAATTTATGTGACCAGAAAGAGGAAGACTAAAACGAATACTGTTCAAAAAATCTTCTTCGTTAGTATCATGTTTCATGATCTTCACAATGGCAGCAAAGCACGGACAGATATAAGACCTGTTAGACATGAGAGATTATGTTCTTCTTATTATTTATTACCATGGTACATGTGCTGTATTTCATAAGCGTGCTATCTAATATCATCTTAACTTGCTCTACTGCTTCTCGCCATCCTGCAGAGTTCAAAATCAACCACTAGGGGGCTCCGCTCCCACAGATGTGTAGCATCTGACGTCAGAGACATTGTCCGGGTAGGAGATCGTAGAAGGACAAATTGTGACAGATGAGTCAACCCGGTGGCCGTGTGTGTGTGTTGCTGTTGAGGTTTTGTGTTTGAAGAGCATGAAAGAAAAAGATGGTGGTTGTGACTCTTACACACACCTGGTTAATATGTGACTAGGTGTGTGTCTGTATCTGCATGATCTTTATGGCTTCCCTTCACCAGGACAGGCTGGGACTTAAACTTTGACCCCTGGTAATATTCCCAGTAGAGTAGTCTGTCTTGGGTTACAGTCCAGTGGTTGTCATGGCGACTCATTCCCATGACTGCAACCTGAGCCACCAGTCAGGTAGGGCAAGTAGCCGTGACGATGTGAGTGATTCAGGTGTGTGAAGGCAAGGCAGCAAGACGAGGAGGAAGAAGAGCGGAGTTGAGACGGAGCTCCAGGTGAGCAGCTGTGAGATCAGGACGGAATGGAGACCAGCCTGGAGGAGGAAGCGGGCATGGAGGAGGTGGATGAGGATGACGGGACGTTCACCAACATCTCTCTGGCTGACGACACAGGTGCACCTCAGGGGACATTCAGCTATTGATTTGCTCTTCTATTAAACTCTGTCCTTTTCCGATCTTCATTTACAGTTTCTCATTTTCTGAGTATCTCAGGCATCCGTAACATATGTGACAAGCTTTTCAAGACAGGAACATTCGGTAGCTATTTCTGAACAGTTTAAAATAACAATTCTATAGGTATATATCAGGAAACATCCAGAGGCAGCCTGGGTTTTCAAAGATTTTAAATATAAGGCAATTGTTCTGTCAGTCGTGAAGGTGGTTGAAGCGGTTGTTAGAAAAATGTGACTGAGTAAACAGCAGTGAAGCAGCCTGTAAAACCAGTGTCGTGTGTTGTGTTACTGTGCTGTGACAGGGATCATGTCATATAAATGCGTGTCTCACAGTTATTGACCTTTGACTTAATTTGATCAGGTAAGGAAAAAGCTTTAAACTAAATGTGTGAAAGTTACCACAAGAATAATCTGCTCCTTCTAAATCCTGAATGAATTAACAGCCCGCGGCACCTCAGAGAAAACACCTCAGAGTTAAATGAGCCAGCAGCGTTTTTAAATTCTCTCTCAACTGTCTATCGGTGTTGGTGTGGAACCAACAAAACCAGTTTGCACATCATGATTACAATCAATGTGTGGAGACAGAAACAAAACCATTGAATCACATGGATTTCAATAGAGGCCATAAAATGAAACTTTGCTCAGGGAGTTTTTTTATTTTGTTTGAACACTTTTATTCTGTTATTTCAGATGTATTTAAAAAAGAAGCAGCTGTTTAATGTATGATTGTCTTGTTTCTGGATTCCATGTTTGCTTGTTTTCTGCTCATTAGCATTAGCATTAGTATGAGCATTAGCAGCATGGTTACCACTAGCAGGTGTGGCTTAAATCCAATGACAGAAACAACCATAAGAATCCTGAATCAAACCAGAACCACTGATCTGGGTGCCGCCATAAAAGTAGAGTACATTTGGAATGTGCATCTTTTGAACTGTTAGCGGTTGGGGTGTAGCAGTTTTGGTGCCACACGCACGCACGCACACACGCACGCGCGCACACACACACACACACACACAGCAAAAGAGAGGTGGGAGAAAAGGTTGGGGAAGAGGTAAAAGGCTATTGGCTGGGGTTCGGTTTTGCTAACAAGCAGCAGCATATGGATGCCTTGGAGCGAGCAGAGACACACGTATGTAATGTTAATGTTAACACACACAAACACACACACAGATGGAAAAAAAGACAGCTGATTGCACAAAAACAAACACAAACAGGTCTGGCAGGGATTACGTTACTGGTCAGGTTCAGTGCCAACTGCTGCTATGTCTGTCTGTGAATGTGTGCAGTTTGCTACCGGGGGAAATGACTGAATGCATGTGCATCTGTTCCGACTGCAATACATCCACACCCATTCAAGGCCTGTCTGCTCGATCCACACACTGCTGTCTCCCTGAGGTCTCGTCTTTGCAGCCATCCTTCATATGTAACTTTGTGCACCTTTTCTGAGGAAACGATGTAAGCACGCTCAGCAGCCGTGACCATTCACACTGCACTCTCATCAGCAGGAATCTTATACCAATTTGGATTAGGACCGTGTGAGAAAGTGTCCCACCTCAGAACTGAATTCCACCTGCTTCAGTCACACACGTCTGAGTATTCGGTTTCCGGTCTGATCATTTGAAGGAAGATTACTCTAAACTACATTGTGTATTAAGTTGTTAGGTAAATATAAAATTAATATACGAGCTTAAAATGCAACATTCCCTGGGTGCTGGATGTTCCAGAACTTTTCCTGGACCCATTGGTGGACTCTGAGGTCTGCTTGGGTTCATCGTCCTTTTGGAACATCCTTTGACGTCCGAGTTTCATCTTCTTCACAGATGTAGATGTTTTCTTTTGGGTGTTCCTGATCCTTGATGGAATCCACCTGACCCTCTACCGGCTGCAGGTTCCCATTGGATCAGGATGCAAAGCGGCCCCTGAGCATCACTGAGTCCCCGCCGTGCTGAACTTTCAAGGAGGAGTTTTCAGCATCAGCTTCATTCTTCCTTCCTCCCTTCTTCCTTCCTCCAGTGATCCTGTGGATCAGTGATGTGACCTAGCTGTTTCTAGTGGAGCCGACTCTTCTGGTTCTTTCAGGCCAGCCGTGACGAACGTCTTGTTGCATGTGAATTTTTTTTCTATTTATTTAGGGAAGAGTAGCTGTAATCTGTTGCACTGACATGAAAATTGTTTGTGTAATTTGCATGCTGCTGAATAACCGTTTACATTTGCCAGTAAATAAATTGCCAGTAATTACATAATTGCGGTTGAGTAATTTGGCTTTCAGGATGAGCGTTAGTTGTAATTCCAGAGATTTTGGAGTACAGTACTCCAAAATCTCTGGAATCCTGAAATGTATTGACGTTATTTTCTATCAGGCGCAGCGTTGGCGCCCCCTGTTGTCGATATGGTCGCGTACAGGTGACGTCACGATGACGGCGTTAACGGTAGGAGCGTGAAGTGCCGATACACGTCGTCATCCTACCCCCCCCATAACGTCGGCCCTGTTTACTGAGTAGCTCCGCTTACCGGAGAGGACGGTTCTGGCTTTGGGTGAGATTAAACGCAGGTGCAGAGCTTTATTTGCTAACGATGAGACGCTAACTTCCTGCAGCCAGCTAGCATCAAAACAGTTAGCTTAAATTGCTAATGTACAGCGTCCGTTATCAGACACTACCTGTACTCGCATGATGACTCAGAATTAATCGACCAAGTCGTGAACAGATTAAGTTTAGATTTATTATTAGGATTAATATTAGTATTGGTGTTTACCGGTTCTGGAGTTTTGTGGTCTCTGTTTACTGTCTGACTGATGAGGTTTTGAGGTTAGCCAAACAGACCAGCTAGCATCCCACGCGCGAGTTGCTTCCAGTCCGGCACGAGCCTCTCGTTTATTGGTGGCGGAAAAGACAACATGTTAGAACACGAGTGGGTGACGTGTACACACGGAGGAAGAGTCTGGCTCTTCCTCAGAGGATTTGCAATCAGCTTCATCTCGGTCCATACACCGGGGCGCGGTGTCTGTCACCCCCCCCCCCCCCGGAAAACGAGCCTCAGCCCTGTTTACGTCGCTGAACATACCGGAAGTCCCGGCGTCTCCTAATTAACCTTCTGCGCGTTCGTTTCATCCTCCAGATGGAACAGTCGAGACGATGATGACGTCACTAAAATCAATGTCACATTTTAATATGTTGTCAAAATGCTTACGTTGTGTCGAATGCAACACGTGTTATGAGCAGTAGAAATAACAGCTTCACATAACACCTTCTGTTTTTCTTTTCCAGCGGGAATTGAATCTGCAGCCCTGTATCCTAAACAGGAGAAGGAGCTTGTCATCATGAACTGTGACATAGACGGTACGCCTGCTGACATAACACTGTGTTAACCGGTGTATGTCTTAGGATTGAATCGTGTCATGCTAACATAGCAATGTGTGATCAATTCAGGCGACATGGAGAACCAGGTGGAGATGGAGGAGAAGACAAGGCTAATAAATCAGGTTTTGGAACTTCAACACACATTGGAAGGTAACACATACACACACACACACAAACCTTTTTCTGTGCAGATGCAGATCCCTCTGAGCACATGAGGTGATAGTTCTCTGAAAATGTCTAAGACATTATGGGTTCAAAGACCAACGGTTCCCTCTCTGGACTTATTTTCCACTCTTTATTTCAGACTTGTCAGCGCGGGTTGACGCCGTTAAAGAGGAGAACCTGAAGCTGAAGTCTGAGAACCAGGTCCTGGGTCAGTACATTGAGAACCTCATGTCAGCCTCCAGCGTCTTCCAGACCACCGATGCCAAGAGCAAACGGAAGTGAGGCTGAAGCTCCAGTGACAGCAAGAGGAAACCCACAGGAGAGGCATGGAAACTGGTTGTTCTCTCACACCTGGGAGTTAATATCTAAACTAAAAAATAATCACTAACAAAAGGGTCGTTCGTACCTTTAGTTTCTTCTTAATACCCCATCAACAAAGTACAGTGATACCTCTACTTACAAATGTCTCCACTTACGAAATTTTCTACTTACGAAATTTCTCAGAAGGAAAATATTGCCTCTACTTACGAAAGAAATTTCGACTTACTTAATGTAAAAACACAGTGTCGGCTGATACTCAAATCTCCCACAGGTTCCTGAATTCAACATTCTCATAGCTGCTCTGCCATTGGCTACTACCTAGTACGCATCTTCCTGGCATCCCGTTGGCTAAGAGGGATGCCACTTCACCTCTGTGTGGAGCTAGATCGGGTGCTTATGCAGTGTCTTCGGCATTCGGCACTCAACCCGTGAAGTAGTCTGATAGTTTTGCGCAAATATAATAACTTTTTAAGTACGTATTCGTTATGGACCCCAAGAAAGTGACAGAGAAAAGAGGAAAAGAAAAGATGAAGTAAAGAGTTTTTTTGTCCATACAACAAAGCAAGAGAAGACAGACAAGCATGAAAAAGGGATGCGTTTGGTTGATCTCGCCAAAGAATATGGCCGTAATGCATCTACTATCGCCACGTTATTAAAACAAAATGAAGTTTAAGGAGTGAAAGGCATTGCTTGGGCGATTGGATAAGTTCAAAAGGAGGACTGGAATTCACTCTGTTGTTCGGCATCGTGACATAGGAGAGCATGAGCCAAAGAGGGCAAAAAACAATGGGACAGCTGTTAAAAGGTAAATGACCGTCATTTTTATTCTTTGTTTTTTACGTTATGCCCAACTCTCATTTATTGTGCAATAATCTAATTGTAACATGTATTTGTTACATGTTTTGATCCATTTTTATGCTTTATAGAACATTTATTTTGGAATTTTTGGGGACTTGGAACCGATTAGGGCATTTGCATGGAAAAGCGTCTCTATTTACGTAATTTTCTACTTATGTAATTTCTTCCGGAACCAATTAATTTCGTAAGTAGAGGTACCACTATATCTGTAAAGTAATCCTGTTTTACTTGTGTTATTTGGGATGACAGTTCTGTCTCCTTCCCACCTTCCTGACAGTGATCTTCTCCCACACTGACCTAAAGTGGGTGAAGACAAACCAAAACTGTTTGGTTATGAACCTCTTTTTAAACACTGGTTTATTTTATTATCTTTTTTTGTAAACTATTTTCTACTTCAGCTGGATCTGAGTTTTTGGCAGGCCTTGGATGTAATCATGTTTATGTATCCCTCAGTGTAATGACGTAAAGCACGATCAATATAAATGACGCCAAACTGAACTGAATGGAAACAAACGTTCTGACTGCATGTTCTCGTAACGCACCTATGGATACACGAGCAGAAGGTTCTCCTTCTACTCATGTATCATCTTTGAACCCTCTATGATTGTGGGACCGGATGAAACCCAGCACTCCAGACACGCCCAGTCAGTCAAGTTTTAATTAGCGGTTGAGTTTAAAGCACAGTGACATGATTTTCTTTCTTTATTTGTAAGTATTTGCAAAATGGTACGGTGGGTGGGGTGTAATGTAACATAAGCGCAGCAAACAGGCCTTGAGTATTATCGATCCTCTCTGCCGGGCCTGGAATGCGTCCTGATGGGTTTGACTGTAAAATGTGCCGATGTCCTTGGCAAAGTGGGGGGCGTGGCCCCCAGGGCTGCATCATTTAAAAAGATTACAAGGTCAAGGGGGGCAGGAGATCACATAATGGAACCTGAAAACAGTCGTCCCTGTACACGCAATGTAACACCCACTTCTGGAAATCAGTAATTAATGTATTGACGAGTGGCTGTGGTGCTTATTTTGATATAAGCGTCTCTCTGTGCGTTTGTGTAGAAGCATTTTGGTTTCAATAAAAAATGTCTTGTTACCTTCTCAGGAAAGCGGGTAAGACAAAGTCAGCTCATCTGTTATATTCAATCATTTTATTTCCAACAAATTGCAAAGAAATGTAAACAAATATTTTCCAGTATCTGGCAGGAACTACAAAAGCTGGAGACAGAAATATAAAAGAAATAAATAAGCTTCAACAACCGAGGAACTAAACTTCTGGTCTAGACAACCTGGACAAGCTGAGAACCGAGATGTAAATTTAGGTTGAATATCAGCTGTTTGCTGATGTGGTCTTATTGATCGCTGTCAAGGTAATCTAGTTTATTATCAATGTCGGATCACTGATAACGACCAGCTTTCAGCCAGAATCAACACTCCAGTCATTTCTTCTTAAAACAATTGTCTCAAGTCACTCAAAACACAGAATTAAATCTTTATTCACATTGTACTGTAATCAAATAAATAGGGTTATTAGAACTAATCCTCAAACTGCTACAGCTTCTTACAATCTTAACAGAGTGTCCGTGTTTTAAAGAGGTAAACCTGCAAATCTAAGCTGAGGACATCTGAATGCCCTGACCTCTGTTGAACCCGAACAATCTCAAATTAACTGATGGCAGGACGCGCGCTCTGAAGCCTTCACTGTCGTGGGAGACGGGTGGGTCAATGACACTTGAGTATTCAGAGAGCAGACAAGCAGAAGAGACGGGTGAACGGGAACAGCGCAGAGAAGAGGAGAACGAAAGCGTGGAAAGCTCGAAATGGAGGGGGAAACTAACGGGTGGTTAGGGTGGGGGGGGGAGCAGGGTGTGGTTTGGAAGGATGCGGTCCTGTGACGGTGTGGCTGAGGTTTGGGCAGGATGGGGTGGGGCTGCCAGCAAGCAAACAGGTGGTCTGGAGAAATTGCTTGTCGCCCCCCCCCTCGGAGTGGCAGGAGCAACAGCGGAGACAGCCCTTCCCATTCCTCTACATCAGGGTAGAAAGGAGACAGCAGGTGGGGGGTTTCCCCCCTCAGTCTTTCCGTACTCTCCTCTTCCTCACAGCTTGTTTGTGGCTGTCCTCCGGGACGTCCTCTTCCTCTTTCAGCTGCATGACAGAGGCGAACATCAACTTAATGACAACACACACACACACACACACACACACACACACACACACACACACACACACACACACACACACACACACACACACACACACACACACACACACACACACACGAGACTGTGCAGCATTTTGAAGGAAGTTTCAACCTCATCCTCAGATGGTCTCTTGGTTTTGATGTCCTCCTCCCCTTGCTCTTCCTGTTCTTCCAACTCCTCTTCTTCCTCCTCATCCTCATTTGGATTGTCACCTACTGTATCGGCTCCATCTTCCTCCTCCTCTTCTTCTGCTGTTGCTTTAGGAGAGTAAAGCTGACTCAGTGATAAAGAAATGGGTTTTAATTGTTGCGGTGTCGTGTTTGAGCCTCTAACCTGCAGCTGCTGCTCCCTCTGACAGTTTGTCGTCTTTGTCTTCCTTAACTGCTGCCGCCTCTGCTTCTTCATCCTCCTCTTCCTCCTGTATGTCAGTCTGGGGCAGATTCACCCTCTTGTACGTGTAATCGTCATCTGGTTTCTGGGTCACAAACAAGAGCTGGGATCACAGTCCTATTTGACTGGGGATGCACAGCATGCCTCAACAGATCTGTCAGGGAGGTACCACCTACCTTGGGCCAACAGAAGAGCACCGTGAGTCCTACGGGTAGCCCGATGGTCAGAATGTAGATGACCCAGAGCCACGGCCGCTCTTCTGCTGCTATCATCAGCTGAGCAACAATCCCCGGCTGGTGAGGAAAACAAACCATTACAGAGCGAGAGTGACGAGTCAGCAGCAGTCAGTCGAGACCAGAGTTCGCTTGGCGCCACTTCCTGTCGTTGCCGCCCTCACCAAACCTCACACTGACCTCATTCGCGCTGGCCACCAGCTTCTTCAGCCCCCATGAGTCTGAGGCCCAACGGTCGGCTACCTCCTTGTGAGAAGTGATGATGAAGTTGTCGAAGTAGATGTCGGAGGTCATGGACCACAGCTCCAGACCCAGAGCCTTGAAAGGTGCCATCCTGAACGGCTGCAGGTCCTCGAAGTACTCGGGGTTTTTGATCTTCCGGGGCTTCCAGACCCCCTGGAGAGAGAGAGGAGGGAACAATTTAAGAAACACGAGAGCAGTGTGCAGATACCAGTGGTTGTTGGGTTGAGTGGTCTGATCCCAGTTACCTGATAGTTTGGATTGTCCACCAGGGGGGCTTTCCACTTGCCCTTGTACTGAGGGTTGTTGATCAAGGGACGTTTCCACTCGCCACAGCCGGGGGCCATCTCACAGGCGGGGTTAGGAATTTGTGGTGCTTCCCACTCCCCATCCATCTCCTCATCCCTGCACACGGAAGAGGCGGGGGGGGGGGGGCTCAGGCTGTACGTGTCGCTGTAACACCACAGTGGGTTTGTGTTTTTTTTACCAGTCTTCTGGTTTGTCGGCGCTGGGGTCGGGGACAAACTCCGCCTCGTCCTCCAGCCAGCCCTCAGGCTTCACCGCGTCGGGGTCCTCCATCTTGGGCTGAGCGTTCTCGTCCCTGAGATACACAAGCGTTTCCACGTTTGTTAGGTTGGTCCCTCGACTGACACGTTCAGACTGGTGTGAACAGGTGTGTGTGTGTGTTGTGGGGGGGGTGTTGTCACCAGTCATCTGGCTTGACAGCCTCCGGGTCTGGGATCTTGGCCCTCTCATCCCAGTCTTCTGGCTTGGAATTATTGGGGTCGTCTATCTCTTTGGGGGGGTTGACTGGCGGCACCACGTCCTGCAGCAGGTTGCCATGGCTCACGCTTGACTGGTCGATGAACATCTCATAGCTGTTGTCTGGGTTCAGGACTGACAGATTGAAAGACATATGTTAAAAACAAGATGCAAACGTCTGCAGGTAGAACTACAAACTGGAGCCACGACGTAATTTGTTCTCGTCCCGAACCGTTTCTGTACCCAAAGTGTAGAGGTGGGTCTTTTTGTCGGTGTAGAACTTCTTGAGGTCGACGTCGGGCCTCTTGGCGTGTTTCTCCTCTATGTCTTTGTTCAGAGGGTTCTGGTGGCGAAAGATGAAGTGCAACTTGTAGTCCTCACCACACTTGTCTGGTCCAAACATGATGGTGTAGGGAGTGCGGTCCTGGAACTGCTCCTGCAGAACAGGAGACATTAGGGTTATCAGATTGGAATTATTAATCTAAACACAAATAATCCCCCTCTGTCACCACTCATCACCTGCTGGATGCAGGAAGGAACCTGAGCCAAACAGGCACGTTTAAAAGTGGGATATGTTCTAGCAACTGCAGTCTGAACCCACACACACACACACACACACACACAATGCAAATGAACAGCTAAGGCAACTGATGTTCTGTGGATCGGTGTAGAATAACGACTCGTATACCCACCAGACTCAGGCTGCCGGTGTCTGCCAACAGCTTGACGTACGCTCCACCACAGTCAATCCCCTCCTGGAAGTTCACCTCATACCTACGAACGAGGACACCAAAACTCTCAAGTCTCGGTCTGAGCAGAACACACTTCAGTCACTTGGCAACACGCCCACCAACCAGCCCAGGGAAAACGTGTCTGAACTCACTGAACAACGAGAGGATCGTCTTTGAAGACAAAGGGTCTGTCCAGCATTGAGGCGATGGCGTGGTGTTTGGCACGGGACTTGAGCACCAAGCCTTTGTCTCCTGGGACTTTGTTCTCCTTCAGCTGCTCCACAGCCCACCTCCCTATGGGACAGAAGACGGACAGACGGTCAACAACTGTCTTCTGTTTCCAGGATTGGGGTTGACAGTCTGGATCAGCAGGAAGGGACAGAAACCTAACCGTCGTATTTGGCCACTTCCTCATCTGTGTCCCCCTTCACCGTCTTTGACAGCTGCCATCTGTGGAGATTGCAGCTGATTATTTGTTCATAGATTGTTTGGCATGGCTCAAACATTTCTGTTGACGTTACCTGTCCAGTGACCCGTCATCAAACGTCTCTGCAAAGTACACGTCTCCGGTGGGAACGGGAGTCTTGTACGTTACCTGTGGCACAAAAAATACAAAGGAGGAGACGGTTCAAACAACATCATTCCAATTCCAGCTGAAATATTTACGTAATGCATTTTAATGACTCTAGTTTCACACAAGACCTTGACCTGACCCCTGACCCATTCCTGACCTGGAAAGAGACATTTGCATCCGTTCCAGTTTTCCTCGTCTTCCCAGTCGCTGCTTCTGTCTCATCAGAGTTGTCTTCATCTGTAACCATGGCATCCTCGTCCTCCTCCTCTTCGTCCTCCTTGTTTGACATCGGAACATTTACTTCCTCCCCATCCAAGTCTGTATCTTCACCGTCCAACACATTGGCTTCCCCCTGCTTGTTCTGGGCTGCCACAGCCAGGGAGGACAGGAGCAGCAGGCACCACATCCAACCCCCGCCCAACTTCATCTGTAGGGAGTAAAAATAGGGTGACGATGATGGTGAACACAAACACAGTTTGAGATTAGGGCATCGAGCACAGCTCGAGCAGCAATGTGACGAAGGTGTGGCATGAGCGGATGAGATTGGTGGTTATTTAAAGACAGGAACTGGGTGTGAAGCAAGAGTCACATTCGTACAAAATGACTGTATCCTCAGATTACATCATTATGACACTAGTTTCAGAACACTTCCTCTAAATCCATCTTCTCCTCTCTTCTTTTTCTGCTCTAATGCATCCCTGCCACTTAAACTACGGAGGGAGACTCCATCCATCATACAGGGTGTCCTCTTCCTTCAACATCTTTCAAGTCCCAATCTAAAAACGCATCCCATTAGAAGCTTTGTGTCTCTGCTCACACGCACAACACACCTTAACAAGGGTACAACTCAGAGATCTGTTACAGCGAATTCCTGTTTCAACGACCTCCTATTGATCAGGTCACATCTGCTCATGCTGGTGTAAAGAGTGTAGCGTCACTATAACCCCCGAACTGCTCTTACTCTGTAACAGGAGGATTAAAAGGATACCAATAAACACAGGCAAAGGAACCATCAGGAGACACCCCCAATCCAGTTGGGATGTTTTTTTTTCCCATTTATTAGCATCTCTGGGTTGAATGCTGCTAATCATTATAAATCTTATTTGCCCTCACTGTGAACCAGTGTTTGGGTTAAGGTCTTTTTTTCTGATGGAACATAAAGAATTCTACACATGAATGTAGAGTTCCACAATTCAGACACCACACACACACACACACACACACACACACACACACACACACACACACACACACACACACACACACTCTAGTCCACGTTCACAGGGCAAACAACCTGGGGTCTCGGTCTTCATTCTTTCCCATCACATGTGACGTCAGGGTCAGGGTTAGTCCCCAGACATGCTAACATAGCTAACATGAACGCTAGCTCGCGCGCCACTTACATATAGCAAATGTTAGCATAACAAAAGATAGCCGTACGAACTAATGGGTTTTGATCAGGGGGCCGTCGACTGAGAACGCAACGGAGCTGTAAAAATTAACACAAGAATTTTTTTTAGAGTGAATGGTAGCAGGAAATATTTCATTAGACAACCGAAATTAGATGATAGCTTCAGCTAGCTTGCTAATTTGGCAATGATGTCGTACAGTTTAGGATGAGAGGATGGATGTGAGCATGCAAACAAACCCTGCTTCTTGCAGACGCAATTCTGTGATGAAATCTCTTTCTCTGCGTTGATATGTAGAGATAATATCTTCAGTGTTTCAACCTCGACGATTACAACGTGGACCGGCAACGTAAAATCGGATAGAATGAAGCTGCTGGAGACGAGACGCGGATGACACCTTGCTTCGGATAACGGTTGGTGAGAGCGCTTATAAAAGTGCGCATGCGCACTTCACTCAGCAGGCGAGCGAGAGTGGCGCTTTCACAGACCGTCGTCATTAGCGTAAACATAACGTGACGTCATGTAATTCTAGTGGTTTTTAATAATCGGGGCTTTGAACCGGAATTTTTTGCCAATAGGTTCGTTCCGAACAGGAACAATATGAAACGTTTCCGGTTTTACGTTCCACCCAAGAATTGACGTTCCTAAACCGGTTAGAACAACAACAACAACAACAGCAACAACAAAAAACCATGTAATTCCCGAACCGGTTAACGTTCCTTGTAAATATAAATAATTTATGTTTTTTTTGATAAAAATTTTTTTATCAGTAAGACACTATTTCACCAAAAGATATTCACACATAAAACAACTAAATTGCTTTACACGTCCCTTAAACTAAATTTAAACTGTATTATTTTTTAAAATAATTTCTTTAGATAAGTCTAATAAAATAAACGGGAGTTTACCAAATAACTCTCGAAATGCATTAAATAAAAATGATCAAGCAGTAAGCGATTTCATGACAGAATATACATCGCGACTTCCTTTATACCGCCCAGGCCTAATGTCAAAATTTACAGTTATAGAAGGTTAAACTACCGTCTTTACGAGGAACATCCATAGGCATCGGAAACTTGCGCATGTGCTCAAGTATTACAAAATAAAAGCATATTTCCATTAAATTGCTGCGAAGATGCTCCACAAAGACAATATAAAGTACGTTTTTTACAACAACAAATTCAAACAGTGAGCATAACAAAGGTGCCCCAAATCAGCTATAATAATAATAATAATAATAATAATAATAAATAACCCCCCCCAATTATATCATGCTACGTAAATGCACTTCCGGGGTAGAGTTCGCAATACTTCATAGAGGCGCACGCCTGCCAGGATAGTGGCGTCGCTAGTTGTGAATCAAGTTATTGAAATCTCACTGCAGCCTGCTAGTAATCCACAGGATGAAGGAAACTCCGCTGTCTAACTGTGAGCGGGAGTTTTTGCTCAAAGCTATCGAGGAGAAAAAGGTGCGTTTGTTTCTCAGACCCGGACAGCCGAGACGACCTACAGGATAAACGTTCCCTCACCAGTAAACACTGATGGGTTTTTGAAGGGGGAATTGCTGCATCCTCAAAATATAAAGTATCAGATGGTGAACTTGTGAATCTGCCCCCCAGCGCCTGGATGGAAGACAAACTTACGACTACAGGAGAATGAAGATCACCTTTGGGAGTGACTATGGATGCTGCTTTGTGGACCTGGGGAAAACCAAGTAACTTTAGGAACCCTTATGAGTTTTTCTACCTCATTACCTCATCGTTTTTTATGATAATTGTTATATTTCCTATTAGGTAAGCAATGTGTGTTGAAGTCACAGTTTTTGTGTGTGCTGCACGCTACAGGGTCATGGCCCAAGTGTCATGTGAGCTGGTGGCTCCTAAAGAGAGTCGACCCAATGAGGGGATCTTGTTCTTCAACATTGAGCTGTCACCCATGGCTTCACCCACGTTTGAACCAGGCAGGTGAGTTAAAACCTGCTTGCATGACGCTGACAGGTGACTTCACGACCGGCGACGTTTCTCATTATGTCTTTTGGAGTTGAAGGATGTAGATCAGCGGTGTCAAAACTCCTTTTCATTGAGGGCCAGATCAGCATAATGGCCGTTCTGAAAGGGCGAGATGGAACTAATAAATGTAACTAAATGTAACTCAATGTAATTTAAATGTAACTACTCCTTAATGTTAAATAACTCTGAATTTATTACTTATTCAAGTTAGAAACATTACATTTGCAAAGAACAATGTTTGCTTGTTGCTCTGTTATATTTGTCAGGTTATTAAACCCACAGAGCTCCATCAATCAAGGGTCAAATCTATCCAAGAGAAATAAGAAAAATAACATCAAACACAAGTTAGGACATTAACTTTTTCATAGCGTTTTGTTTGTCAGAGTTAAAATGGGCTGAATTACTGCATTGTGGGAAATGTAGTTTTAATCAAAGCACACTTTTGACCTATTTGCTTTTAGATACTCTGACCTTTTATGCTCTTGTGGGCCTCATAAAATGATGTGGCGACCACATTTGGCCCCTGGGCCTTGAGTTTGACACATGTGATGTATATGGTGGCTTCCTTTCTCTCCAGGCAGTCTGAGCTGTCGGTGAAGTTGAACAGACAACTGGAGAGATGTTTAAGGAACTCTAAATGCATCGATACCGAGTCCTTGTGTGTGGTGTCCGGAGAAAAGGTAAACACCCTCATCCCTGTGTTGTCATGGTAACAAGGTGAGATCATCCTCTGGTTGTCCTGCATCAGGAACATTTGTAGACGTAGGTGGTTAGGGGGTTGGTGGTTCATACCTTCCCGCCTCATGTTGACCCTTGTGTGTGTGTGTGTGTTTGTGTGTGTGTGTGTGTGTGCGCGCGTTCAGGTGTGGCAGATCAGAGTGGACATCCATCTGTTGAACCACGATGGAAACCTGATGGACGCCAGCAGCATAGCTGCCATTACAGCTCTGTGCCACTTCAGACGGCCTGATGTCAGCATCCAAGGAGACGAGGTCACGATGGTGGGTCAGCCCCAGCTGCTGGTTTACCAACCTTTACACTTTTTGTTGTGGTAATTTTGTGCTCATTCTTTTGTGTCCTTTATCAGTACAGTCCAGAGGAGCGAGACCCCATCCCTCTGAGCATCTACCACATGCCCATTAGCGTCAGCTTCGCCTTCTTCCAACAAGGGTAAAGACCCACCAGAGTCCAGTTGGACCCAATTCTCTTTGCTGTGCTGACATTATATTGTTCTTGCACTTACTGTTTGCTTTGCAGAACCTTCCTGCTGGTGGACCCGTGCGAGCAGGAGGAGCGGGTGATGGATGGGCTGCTGATGATCGCCATGAACAAACACAGGGAAATCTGCTCCATCCAGTCCAGTGGGGGCATCATGTTGCTTAAGGAGCAGGTGAATGGAGCCCAGATCGCTTGAACATGAAAATGAAAATATAACCGCCCCCCCAAAAAAATCAAAAGTCTTCCTCACAGACTCCCTGTCTTGTGTGTGGTGTTCAAGGTCATGAGATGCAGTAAAATTGCCAGTGTAAAAGTGTCTGAAATCACAGAACTCATCAGCAAAGCCCTGGACAATGACAAAACGGCGAGGTGAGCAGTGAAATCACTCCACACACCTTCAGCATTCCTCAGTAACTCTGGTCACTGAACACATTTCCATGTTGGAACCCTTGGTTCTCGACGTCCAACCCGTCCATCTTATTTTTACCCTTCCTTATTCAGGAAGGCGGGCCGTAGATGTGGTTTTGCTGAGTCGATGCCTCAGGAGCGAATCACAGCCCTGAAGAAGGATGGAATGTCGATGGAGACGTCCGACGTGTCAGACAGAGCTGATGACATCATTCAGAAATCTGAGGTCCCACCTCAGTCGTATCCTTCATCCTCCAAGAGAACACAATTTTTTTTGATTCAAATGTCTATTATTGCATCCATCCGCTCCTTTACTATACATTCCAGGGTACCTTCCCCAGTGGTACCCGTCCCAGGTGTGGGTCAGGTAGGGCAGGGGCTGCAGAACTCCTGGGGACTGGAGGAGGAGGAGGAGGATGATGAAGAAAAAGAGGAAAATGAAAACAGTGATGTGATGAAGATGGAAGAGGAGAGCAGAGGAGGTTGTTTATTTTTTTTAACAAGACACTTGGATTTCTAGTTTTGCATAGTTTGTGTATCTTATTTTAAAACAGCGATAAATGTATTTTATTTTGTAGGAGATGTGGTTGAGATATCTGACAGTGAAGAGGATGAAGTGGTCGTTCTTCAGTAATCTACACCAAAGTGAGTCCTGCTTTAAGTAAATAGTTGTTTGTGTTTTTGTTTACAGTACGTTGTAGGAGGTACACACACACACACCTACCCAGAAACAATTCTGTTGATTTTTTTCTCTCTCTTTTCCTCAGAACCACGTTCCAACAGAAGAGGACTGAGCATCAGAAAAATATTAATGTGCTCTTTTCTGTTTATAAGCTGTTCTTACAGATTTGTAGATAAACTTTTGTAAGATTTTTGCAACAATAAAGTGATTGTTGAACAGATGCTTGTGTTTCAGTTCATGCAAGCAGCTGGGGAAAGTTTCCGCCCTGCAAAGACCACATGATGTGTAATATTACAATTCATTTACATTGGATATAAATGTATACATATCAATATGGCACTACTTTATACATATTTTATATTTCTATTGTATTTTAATATTAGAACGCATGTAAAGTAGTATCACGTTGATATCAGTACGTAACGTCATGTACCGTATTGGCCCGAATATAAGACGGTGTTTTTTGCATTGAAATAAGACTGAAAAAGTGGGGGTCGTCTTACGTTCGGGGTCTAGACATTATACCCATTCACAACGCTAGATGGCGCCAGATATCTTTAAAGCGAATGCTGAACTGAACTCCCCAGGCCAAAGCGAACCCCTGTCACGAAGAAGAAAAATAAAAAAAATAGCGGTAAGACAGAAAAGAGAAGAAAATAAGAGAAGAGATAACAGAAAATGGAGAAACGTAGCGAAAATCTGAGAAGTCAGTGACAAGCTTTCCGTGGTCCTCAGAGTGGCCGCTTCCAAGAGCTCAACAGGAGGGTGTGTGCATACGTCGACGAGAAACGAAAGGACGGGATGCCCATCAGATATTAAGATGTGATAGATAGTTTTTGCATGATTTGAATGAGGCAAAATAACATGCTTTTTCTCTCGAATATATTATTGTAATCATTTGTTTCAGATGTACTGTAATTATTTTCTGTATAAAAATTTAATTTGGTGTTCAAAAAGTCTTTTTTCAAACTTATATTATATATTAACTTATATATAACTTTCTTATATTCGGGCCAATACGGTAATCGATGTTATTAGGGTTTCCTTTTGGCATCACCGCTTCAAATCGTAGTGATGCAGTTCACCCGTCTTCCATCAGGGGGCGATCTGTTCAATGGTTTTGTATGAGGGGCAGGTGCATGCTATTTCCAGTATATCCAGTAGGTGGCGTTAAAGTCAAATATCCCACGCTGTTAATTAGAAATCAAGCATATCTATTTCATATTGGAATCAATTTATTTTCAGTATTTATGTGATAAAACAAACAGATTTTAAAAGTTCAAAATAAAACAAATTTGTTGGTTATCATCAGGATTGAGTTTGGGTTGAAAATGATAGGTTTGGGACTTTTAGTCACGTTAATGATTACATTTATTTTCAAAGATCCTGCTAAGTTTTCTTCACAGTTGTTTGTGAATAAATGAACATGAAGGAATAATTAAATTTACCAATACTTTATTATAATCACAAATAGGTTTTCAGTTATTGTTACAGTGCCCCTTTAATCCAGAGAACAGTCTCACACTCAAAGATTAGGATCAATATCCACATTCACATTCATTATCTCACAAAAGACACGCCACTTTAGTTTCAACCTTTATTCTGACAGAATATCACCCCATGGGGATTTACAGTAATTGATTACAGAGTAGGGCCTTGCCAAGTGGCAAGAGACAACAACCTTCACAAAAGTTCAGTATAGAAACAACACCCCTAGTTTATAACAAGCAACATGCATACTATAGAACCAAATACATATTAGGGGAAAAAACAATATAAAAACAACTGTCCAGCATTTCCATACAAGATGTTTGACTCACTGGAGATGAAAAAAAAGTTCCTCCTTCAGAAGTGATGTTAATACACAATTTAAGCTGTTGTCATTTCATTTCATTGTGGACTGTTTTCTCAAGACCGCTGGTAAATTTCCACACAGTCACACTAGGATCATTAATTCTTCAAGTCTGTGTCACTTATCGATTGATTGACATGTGCCCGAAATCACCAGCAATCTGAGAAGGTGAGAGAGCCTTGAATGACTTTACTTGAAGCAACGCTAACTTGAGAAAACCTATCTGAGTTTCAGAATTCAATGGAAAGCAAAGAACTTTGATTAAAAAAAGAAGTGTAAAGAAACAAATCATGATTACACTGTACAGTACAGAGTATAATACAGGAAGAAATCACAATCAATAAAAAAAAAGATGGATGGTGTCTGGCTTTTCGTTCTGTGTGATCAGACGTTCCTGCATGCGCTGACAAACTAAAGGTTTATAGAAGTCAACATGAGGTATTTAAAGAGTGGACACCCATTTTATACGAAGACCCGAAAATAACTGCTGAAACTGGTTTCCAGTGATCTTTCAGACGACAGTGTGGCAGAGGAAATCTTTAGCAGGAATTTCGACTATAGCGGTTCGATACAACAAAACACACACAACAAAATGGATGTTATTATTCTAAGAAATTGCACTGTTGTAAATCTTTGATGTACCTTCTCTGAATATTAGCTGCAGATATTTTCACCAATGCAAAGGAAAAAAAATGATCCCACTGTAAACTACAGGTTTGCAAACAGCACGTCGTAAAGGTCACACACCCCCTCCCATACATTGGTGTATAGAAATCACATTGGTGTATAGAAATCACATTGGTGTATAGAAATCACATGAGCATAGCGAGGATCGTTCCAGCATGAATTCATTTTGAAGTTAATCTTCCCAAGTAGTGAATTTCTGATAAAGCAAAGCTGAAGGCAGCAGCCCCCAGAGGAAGTAGGAGATCAGATAACAAATAAAGTGTCAGGAAATAAAACATCTTTCACAAACACACCAATGAGCAGTGCAGAGCGCGAGCTCCATCTCTGAGGTGTGAAGGCGAGCCCTTCCACATAGGTGTGAATCATTACGGACGTTTCTACAAAAACATCCGCCATCGTGAGACGCGTCCAGGTCGAGCTGATAAAGAATTATTCAGTAACAGATGAAGCAGACCCGTCCGTCCAATTCCTGATCTCTATGATTCTACACGAGGTAAACTCGGACTATCACACACAAAAAAAAGTGAAATCCTATAATTGATCATGAGTTTGGTTTTAAATAGACTGTAAACTTTTTTTTATATATTGTTGTGTTGGATCTTTTATTTCTTTGGAATGAAGTCAGTTTCTTGTACAAACGTCTTTCTATAAAATATGAATTCAGGTCTTTGGAAAAGGGATCTGAAGGTGGTTCTTCAATTTATCACGAGGTGGTAAAAACACAGGTCTGCTTTCTGAGATGTCTCATCGACTTTAAACCATGTTTGCTGTTTGAGGAGGAAATGAATTGAATTGACCTGACTGCTGAACTGATCTTGACGTTCTTCGTGTTGACTGCTCCCATTCCAGCCGATCTCTGGGCTTAACATGTGTCATCATACGTTGGCTAATGGTTTTCTTGATCATGTAACCTAGCCAGGAAGCCTTTAAAAAAAAAAAAGTTTAGAGGTGAAGAGTGGATTAAATGTCGTCACCACAAATTTACTGATACTGAACAGGATCTACGTTTAAGTCCAGCTTTTTTTCTGTTGTTCCCCCGTGTCCTCTCCTGCTTGGCAGGCCAACAAACTGGAACGCCTCTAGCAGGTGACATTTCCCCTCCGCATTCGTGAGCCTCTTCAGCAGCTGGTGGTGTCCAGTAGCTGCTTGGATCCATCTTCGTTCTCAGAACAGGGCTTCCTGGAATCCGAGGTCTGAGCCGCGGAAGACTGCTTGCGTTTGATTTTGAATATATCCCACCTCTCGGACAGCAGGCCCTTGTTGAAAATGATGTGCGTGAGCCAGGAAATGATCAAAATAGACGCAAGTGAGATGAGCATGATGGCGGTGCGGAAAGGGAAGAACTGGGTCAGCTTTCCCTCTTTGTCCAGGCGGCACCCGGGGAATCTGATGGCTGGCAGGAGTCCGATGAGCGGCTCACCGCTCATGACCCTCAAGGTAATTCCCATCAGGAAGCCCACGGTAGCGCCGTAACAATTGGACACCTTGAAGAACAGGACGCAGACCAGCTGAGGGAACATGATGGTGTAGGACATGTCCACACCCACAAGCCAGAAGACCAGGACACTGCTGTCGAGGAAGGTGAGGGCGGTTCCAGCCAAGCCAACCACAACCACTGAGGTTCTGATCACCCACTGCATCTCACGGTCCGAAGCCTGTGGAGACAGGACGGGACAGAAGAAAAGCGTTGACGGTCTCCGCTAGAGAGGCAGATCCACCATTTGTTTCCCACATACTTGAACGGAACCCTTCATCCAAAATTCTGACCTGCTTCCTGATAATGTTCTTGTAGATGTTTGAAGAAAAGAGTGAGGCAGAGGACAGGAGGGCAGAGTCCATGGAGGACATGACGGCTGCAGCCACAGCGCCGATACCGATGACGGAGACGTAAGGGGGTGTGAGGAACTGGAGAGCGATGGGGAGGATGGAGCCTGCCTGGTCGCGCTCATATGGGGTGGGTAGGCCGTAGGTGGTGGAGTTCCAGTCTTGGAGGAAGGAGGGTTTAGAGGAATATAAACGAGTTATGCAGACGTTGATGTACGGCAACTTGGAGGTCAGGATAGCAACCTCTGAAGCGTACCTGTAGATGCAGCCACGGCGCCAATCAGCACCGAAGGGATACCCAGAACCAGGCAGAAAGCCGCCGAGGCAAAACAGGTGACTTGAGCCTGGCTGTAGGATGAAGACGACAGGATTCTTTGGTAGAAAGCCTGGTAGGCCAAACCACCAAGAGCCTGCCGGAAAACAGGACAACAGCAATCAGTTCGGACAGCAACACAAGACGAAAACCACAGATCCACTTCATAGTAGAACCTCTATATATACGTAACATATATAATTAATTATACCGAGGTAAAGTCTGCATGTCTATTAGTTTATAAAATGTTTTTTATTTAATAATTTAGAGGGTTTGGGGCTTTTTTTCCAAGAATGGAATGGTTTAGAATGATTTTGTTCTTTTAAATGGTGAAATGTTGTTTGACTCATGAGTTCAGTCAGATGGGATAAAACTTGTATCTCGAGGTCCTACTGTATTTTAATGACATCACATGTTATGTCCCCACCCACCCACTCACCAGCAGCATGAAGTCATCAAACCACTTGCCGGCCTCGTCGAGCTCCACGGTGCCGACCCAGGGAGCCTGGAAGGTGTGGTTGTAGGCCGTCAGCGAGATGTCCACGGCGTGAGGGCTGGTCAGCATGAAGGGAACACACACCCACTGCACACACAAGCACACCGCCCATCTCAGTATGGACGTCACACCTGTCCCCAGGACGGACAAATGGACGTTTACGCACCAGACTGATGAAGATGAGGATGAGCTGGATGACATCTGTGTATGCCACAGAGTAAAGCCCCCCCAGCAGTGTGTAGATGATGGCCACCACTGAGGAAATGACGATGGAGTAGGCGTAGGACAGGTCCAGGATCACACTCATGGTTCCACCTGGAACAACACAGCAAAGCGATGAGCAGAGGAGGACTGACAAAGACAAAGACGTCTGACAGCGACAGACATTGCTCAAGACATGCAGCTGCTTACTGTGATGGTTTAAGATCTTAATTTGCTCTCAGTCCCTCTTACTTTGAAATCTTCCACAGACAGGTGAACATGCGCCCGCTAATGGTAGCATCTTTATGATACTAGTCATTTTCTTCATACTTTATTAAAGAAGTGAGACTTTAACAGCAAAATGAAAATCTTTACATGTTTAGTCGTGTCATTCATGAATAAAGTTATCATTAAATATGTGTGGCCTTGGAGTGAACCTTTAAAAAGTGTCCAAGAGCTCAGATAAAGCAAGAAGTCGACATAAAAGTAAGAATGATTAAATACTAACCAACGACAGAAACAGAAGCAGCCTATTGATTGTGACTCCAAACCCTCTTGACTACATTATCTCCTGTACATACTGATGCTTTAAAGTAAATCAAGACATCAAGAAGGTAAAGTAGGGAAACAAGTGCGTGTGAAAATGAGGAAACAATATTTATGAGTTATATATATATACAAGTGAATTGAAAAAATAAATGAAAATAAAGACATCTTGTTACTCAAACAAGGCAAGCAAAACGTCACTACCTTCACTGTCTCTTCTGCCATATTGCCAGGGTCCCCCCAGCCACGGCCTGCAGCCACACCACAACAATGTCCTTAAACAGAGAAGTGTCAGATCGGCACTCACCACTCTGCTGACACCCCACCACCACCGACCCCCCCACCCCGACTCCAGGTTCTGTCGACCCCCCTCTTCTTCAGCACCTTGACAGTGTTTAACCTTCTGGTTTGGTGTCTTTAGGTGAGAGTGACGTTCACTTAGACCACAAATACAAACCTCACGCTTCAGATTTAGTTTTTTATTCGGCATCTACACGGATTAAAATGACCTGTGCAGCTTTGACTCCTTTTCCGTTAGTATTCGGTTCAATTTATGACGTCTCGTTGGTTCAGATGCACATCCTGGATTCAAAGGGGGCCTTAGTGCTGGGGTGTCAAACTTATTTTCACCAAGTGGCACACAAGTTAGGACATCGACTTTGTTCAAATGGGCTTAATTATGGCATTGTGGGAAATGTAGTTTTTGTTCAAAGCACACTTTTGACCTATTTATTTTTAAACACTGACCTTTTATGCTCTCGTGGGCCACATAAAATGATGTAGCGGGCCTTCAGTTTGACACATGTGCCTTAGTGGTTCTGTTTGTCTTTCAGGTTCTGTCATCATCCTCATAAATGACTCCTGATTCGACCGTTTTTCCACACATACTCCTGTGTTCTGTCTAAGCTGTGCTGTTCCCCTCAGAGCTAAATTTGGGTGGTGGGAAAGGTTAGATGAGGTTTAGGGGCCTCCGGGACTTACTGGGTAGCACAAGGGACGGATAGAGCTGCTTAAACCCCCCCTTCCCGTGTTGTTTTTAGATCCACTTGAAACGCACACACACATATTAACACACCTTTTGCAGTCAATCTGTCCTGTCTCCAGCTTCATTTTGGCTGCTCTCATTAACGATGTTACTCAACTAACTAGCAGTTGGTGTTTTATTTGGTTAAAACCTTTCTGGCGCTGAACCGTCACACACAGTCATTCCTCAAGCAGACCACAATCTAGTTTACTCTAGACACACACACACGCACACACACATACAGTCACCCAGCAACATCATCCCTATTCAGTGTGTGTGTGTGTGTGTGTGTGTGTGTGTGTGTGTGTGTGTGTGTGTGTGTGTGTGTGATATCAGGTACATATCAGGAATATATCCATCACGTTTCCAGAAACAATGATGGGGGTTTTACTCAGGCGTCCCCCTGGGTCTATATTTGGTTTTAGGAGGTTTGGACGGAAACATCCCAGAAACATTCCTGCCTGGCCGCCTGTCCTTTTGTGGAGCGTTAGCACAGCATTCTGGTTTGGTGACTCAAACACTGTACGTACTGTAGGTCTCAGTGTTCAAGCCCGTTTAAATGTGGTTCTAAACCCTGACAGGAGGTCAGCGACCCGGCACAAACAAATGGAAAATTGACTTTGAATAATTGATCACCTTTCACAATCAACAGGCTGCTCGATGTTTAACCCCCATTTTCAAACAATGCTGGAAAAGAAAACAGCATTAAGAAAACACACAAGAAAACATTGAGGCATACACACACTTAAACTCACACACACTCACACATTAAACACTGTTAAAGCACGCACATAAGCACGCACGCACACACACACACACACACACACACACACACACACACACACGCACACACACACACACACACAGACACACACACACACACACACACACACACACGAGTGAAAACAGTTGTTGCAAAAGCAATACAGTGCGCCCTCGTTCTTTGTGGTTAATACGTTCCAGGAAAACCATGCGATTAACGAATTCCGCACTACAGTGACAAACTATTTATCTTATTATTTACGGTATAAATTTAAACATTTATGAACCCTCCCCATAGTGATATTAAACCACCTTCTATCTGTATTACCTTTTCCCACACTATTATCGACTGTTTGAAGCACTTTTGTGTCTCACGGAAGTCCGAGACTCACAGAACGAAGTGCACTTCCAGATGCCGTCAGCCAATAGAATGGGCGTACGGTATCACGTGACTACCTACCTAAAATCCGCAATGAAATGAAGTTGCGAGCTTTGATGCGTGAATGCGTGAGGGAGCACTGTATTAGCTTCATGAATGAATAAAATGTTAGTATTTCCTAAGGAGCCGCTCAAAACTTCAGTTAGTTCTCAATACCAATCCACAGAGATTATAATAAGAATAAATAATAGAAGTTAGTTCTTTTTAGTGACTAACCTTTTTTCATTTCATTTCAGGACAAGCACCTACCAATCTGGGTGTAAAATATGCAAGTGGCAAATTTTTAGGGTGAATTGCTCCCTAATGTTTTTTAAAATGTTTTTTTTATTTTTTTGTGTGAAAAATATTGCACCAACTATCCACAAAAGCTAATAGCTATGAACAAGCTTTTTAAGGGTAAGCGATCCTGTTTATGTATATTACAGTTAACCACGCTGAACGCCACGCATTCTGTCACATGAATGTAGGTAAAGTTGATTGATCAGAAAATGACATGTAAAAGACTCAAGCACAGAAAATGACAAGAGGAAGACCTTAAGAACCCTTGAAATTATTTATTTATATTGCTGTGAAATGAGAAGAACAGCTGATCATATGTTTGGATCTTAAAACTGACCTGATCAGTTCTTAATGATCGCCCACCAATAAAACCTTCACAGAAGGGAGAATATAAATATAGCCAGACCTAATTACAATCATCAAACATTGATTAGGCATTTGTAGTTGAAAGGATGATCATTAAATGGACTTTGGCCAAAACTACAGCCTGCGGGCCATTTACGTTGGCCTTTGGAATCCGGCCCGCCAAACTTGTTTAAAATTTGTAATCAATTTTAGAAAATAAAGCCAGTTGTAAAATAATTTTGACAATAAGCTAACCCATCCATCTGCCCACCCGTGTTCTAAGTGACCACAGCTAAATATAATAGGTATTCTTAGTAGTAGGATCATTTAACAAAGAAGCACAAACCACTAAAGGTTATCGGTTTGGATCCTATCAGGATGTTTCTTTTCCTCTGGTGTGTTCCTGTTGTTTCCGGTTCACCTGTTTGGTAACTGTCAACCTTGAGCTGTTTTTTTAGGGTGTTGTGTTTGTGTACATTGTGTACCCAGATCTGTGGGTGCCTGCATCACTACCAGTGTGCACTCATGATGGTGCCAAATAGTTTGACTGTTTGAAGTGTAACTTACCCAGGCTGACCAGCGTTCGTGCCACCCACAGGACATCGGCTACGAGTGCGGGAAAGATCAGCGCACTGCTCAGGATGTTCCCGTACTTCTTCTGGAAAGGGTCCATCATGGTCACGTACTTGTTCTCTCTCATAGGCTTGGCGAAGAAGAAGCCACCTGCAGGGGTGAGGAAGTGGTTCGACACAAATCAGAACCTCCAGTTTCATCACTTTAAACCCAATAGAGGTGACATCATGAACCTTATGAGCTGAACACATGCTCAGTGATGGGGATGTTGCATGTCCTGTCAGGGACTCTCTGGTTCCTGGAACTTTCAGACGGTGTGCAGACGTGACACTGAGGTCACCATCGGTTTTGTTAATTTAGGAACGACAGCGCTCTGCCTCGCAGCTGTTGCTTAAAGTTACTCCTGAACTAATTTCTGGGGGTCCTATTTTTAACGTGACCGACACTTTTATTGGTGTGGAGTCCGATGTATGTGTGTGAGTGTGTGTGTATGTGTGTGGGGTGGGGGGTAAAGGCTCGACCTTACCGGTCAACAACACTCCAGTTGGAGACAGAAGTCTGTGACATTCTGTCAGTATTTGACTGAAAAAACTCTAACCCCTAATTAGTTAATTATATTCTTAGTTGATTATCAGACTGGAGTTAGTATAAGCCAGTACATTTCCAGTAAAGCCTCCAACATAATTGGTCGTGACCTTCTCTTGGTCAGGTCACTGTAAATAAAGCACACCTTCATTGGGGCAGCTAAAATAACCAGCCACTCCTCCCTCCTGGCCTGCCGCCTCTTTTGGCTTCTCCTCCTGGGAGGGAGCGACGTGTACATATTGACCTGGAACACTCAAAAAAGGCTTCTAGCTACAGCAGTTAGCTCGCTCCATAGCCCTCACCCATACATCCACTGAATGCTTTACGTAGACCGGACCCCTCCAGGGCTGAGGGGGGGGGGCTCACCTAAGAAGAATGTCAGGACGTAAGGCACAGGCATGAGCGCCCACACGGCGCCCAGCGTCGGGTTGTATGTGGCCTCAGCGATACCGAGGATGAAACCTCCGCCCACCCATGTAGCTGCAGAGATAAACAGGAAGAGGAGTGTCAAGAATCACCTTTACCTGATCATCTAATCAGACAACCAATCAGCTGCTGTCGCCCCCTGTTCCCCGTCCGAATGCCTTACCAGTCAGGGTGAAGATGCCAACCAGAAGGTTGATTTTGCGTCCAGCCAGGAGGGTGATCTCCATGCCATCCCCGCTGAACTTCTTCTCCTCCTTCTTGGAGCGCATCGACGCCCAGATGCCCGTCCCCAAGATGACAATGTAGAATACGGCCATCACAACCAGACCCGGGATGTTGAGAGCCATCCTGAATCACCTCTGTCTGCAGCGCCTGTCCAGGACAAAGCACAGAATCTTGATTTCATATGCTGACAGCGAGAAAAAGAGTTCTAAAAATGAGATTTGCAGAAATAGTTCAAAATGTACAAACTAAAACACATGACAGAAAGTATGCTCGTTGCCTCTGGGTGTAGAAACATGAATATAGGGAGGACAGGGGAGGCAAGTTGTCAACAAAATCAAGTGTCATCAAAGACGGCTGTGACAAACCGATCCAGGTGATGTCAGGCGCAGGAAGTTTGTAAGCGCAAATCATAAGTAATGAAGTAGTGAGTGTTCGAAAAATGAACAGAGGGTGAAAGTCGATGGCCTGGCTCTGCCAACCTGGCAGACGAGGACATGGTAAAAGAGAGAAAGAAGGCAAGAGAAGGCAAAATGGAGGGATGAAGAGTTGGAGAGGAAGTCTCACCATAATACTTGGTGGCACTGACCAAGAGAGCAGATAGATGTTGTCCCCCATCTTCAGTGAATGGAAGGCCTGAGTTTCGACCCCAAACATTAGAGATGAGCACATCTCAGAGCCTCATTAGGGTGTGTGTGTGTCGCTGCAACTCTGCATTGGATGGATGAACCCTTCATCAATCAAGGATAAAGCCTCTTGGAGCGTTACTCTTACACCTATTTAAAGAGCATGTGGGTTCTACCAAAAAAGATGGATACCGCATGAAATATCTCAGCAAGGAAGTTTTCTTTCTTTGCAACAGACAAAAACAAAGTCATCATCTTTGGAGGAGAAGAAGAAGAAGAAGACATGATCCTGTAGCTGAAGTCAGAGACATGTTAAACATAAACCTTGGATCAGGAGGAAAGAATGTATGTCTACACCCCTGGGAGATCAGCGAGAGGAAAAAGGGAAATGTTTGTGGAAGGAATGGACTGTAGATTAATGTGTAGGAGGCAAATGTGTGTGTGTGTGTGTGTGTGTGTATGTGTTTGTGTGTGTGCATGTACATGTGTGTTTATGCCAGGATATGGAGTAGGGATGGGTGAAGGGGTGAAGTGGTGAGCTTCCAGTTAAGTTAATATAGAAGTCTGAAAAGCTGGCTCACATGGCTCCCAGCATATGTTCTACATGTGAGTGTTTCAACACACTGTAGCTCTACTGCACACACACACACACACACACACACACACACACACACACACACACACACACACACACACACACACACCCACACACACACACACACACACACACACACACACACACACACACACACTTTTGATTTCTTGCTTAGATTGCAGCCTGGGATGAATGCTTGTTCGGAGCTGTGTTGTACAGAACAGCGGATACGGAGCGTCTGCAGGAAAAATAATTACCATAATTAAGGTAATTAATTATGGAAACGGAGGGGTGATGCTGATGCGCCAGCCACACTTGTCTGACATGCGATGCTGAGCCCTTAGCGACAAGTCCTAAGCTGTCTGCAGAAGTTTTCAGGCCAATCTAGAGATGGACGGCCAGAGTGGTGAAGTAGGTGGGATGATTGTGACAGCATGAAATGCTTTAGTTAAACTTATTGAACCCTGCAGCCATAACTTATAAAAAGACATTAATGGAAGCATCCATAAATCCTGTGTGAACAGAAGAGTTGCTCCACCACCTGCAGATCTTCTGAGTTCTGGTCTCCACCTCTGGCACACAGAACAGGCCCAGTATCTTTGCCCCCTCTCTCTAAATACTCCATGTGGTATTCTCTTTCATGCAAGTGCAGGAGTGTGTAGGGGGACATGGTGGGCAGCTACAAAACGCTCTATGAACACCCCACCCCTCCTTCCCATTCGCCCACACACACCCCCTCGTCTCCCGGCCTCCCAGTACTTTTCCGTTAGGACGAACTTTCCTGACTCCTGTTTGTTTGCCGGCCACCTCGTCTCCGTCTCATCTGAACCCCTGCAGGGTGGAGTGTGTACAGACACCTCATCTGCGAGTGGCCATTAGGCTACCCAATGACTTTCTAGATCTACAGCTACTACTGCACAAGCACAAATCTGACAGACATCAGGATCCAGGTAGGTGGACATGTCAGAGGAATGTAAGGATGAAAAAATTTGTAGACAGTTTCATGCCTTGCAACACTTCAATCTCAGTTTTGAATGTTAACAAATTTAATCTGCACAAAAAAACCCCAAACAACAACAACAACAACAACAACAAAAGAGATCAGTCTATACATCGGGATACATTACTGGTTCTTAATATCCTGGAAGAGAAAATTCAAGTTTACTTCTGGAAAATAATTTCAAGAGAGAAAAATACACCACTGGGAAATCCAATCAATCTGTGTTGCAAACCTAAATTGATCAGTGTGTTGGGAGGAAGCATCAAGGAGAGGCTGGAATGATTCAAACGAATGAATGCTGTAAATACTGGTGATGGCCAGAATAAACCTTCCCCTGCAAAACGCAGTGAAAAAATGAAGCATCCCTGAGATCCAGTAAATCATAAAAACTAACCCATCTACAGGGACATAAAATAACATCTGGCCTCTTTGATAAAAACCTTTGCACACCATTTATCAATATATTTCCTATTTTCTTTAAGGCGTGAAACAATGATTGAAATGCATTTCAGAGAATACACAGCACTCTTCTCCGATCTCAGACTAATTCTTATTGAAACCATTCCAATAGAGCACAGAAATGCAGCAACAGGCAGCTGCAGTTTCAGGAGATAAACCAAAAGACCCATTTGGCTCCAACGCCGTGACCCCGGTTCTATTTCTAGGACTCTTACTCACTGCCCCAAATTAATGCTGCTTATAAGAAAATCCCACAAATACAAATGTACGACATAAAGGAAAGATATATAAAGCATTCACATCAGGTGACAACAAAGACAGACTGACCACAGGATATGCAGGTGAGTTTCTTTGACAGTTGAATACATACCTAGGGAATAAAAGTACGTGTCTGTTCTTAGTGATGATATGAAGAGGCTATTCGACAGGGAGCAGGTGATAAAGTCAGTCCAGGAGGAGAAAGGATAATGCAACGCTCATCCACAATGTTGGGAAGTCGAGACTACCAACTGATGCAGAGCTTCACATAGAGCTGCACAAAGACACAAGCTACTCTCTCTTTTCCAACTCAGGCCGAAGGGACAGAAGGTCTACTTCCAAACTAGGATTTAAATCAAAGGCACCCGGCGTTGAGGGCAGGGAGTCGCTTTATTCTAAGCTCATGAGACACCTTCAATGAAAAAGGATGGAACGCTCTAGAATCAGCACTCAGTGCACCCTCGTTTTAAACATCACTGAATGGGAGGGGTCTAAAAGTGTACAGAGGAGGGTGAGGGGATGGGGGGTGCCACTGCTGCCACCTGCTGGGTGCATGCATCAGTCTGCTGCCACCGAGCTGGGACACAACTGGGCAGCCCCAAAGAAGATATGACCCACGTGACTGGACCATCCCTCGTGGCTCTGCTGCCTCCAGTCATCCCAGACCCAGGAGTACATGGGCACAAAGTCTCTGACTCCTGGTTATGGTATAATAGTAATAATAATATTAATAATAATGGATGAGATTTATATAACACTTTTCTGGAAACTCAAAGACACTCAACAGGTTCTCCATTATTCATTCAATCCTCATTCGTACTTTATGATGGTAAGCTACGTATGTAGCCATAGCTTCCCTGTGGCAGCCTGACGGAGGTGTGGCAGCCAATCAACAACAAAAAAATTGCGCACACACAAACATATTTAATTATTTTAGTCAACTATAATAATTTGCGTAGGGAAATTATTAGTCCACTCTAGCACATTGGTTATTTGTTGCACGCATATATATAGTGTGTACAGGCCCATAACACACACACACACACACACAAGGGGCCTGTAGGCATGCAGGTGAGGGGGAGGTAGAGAGGTGGGCAGCGTCTTCATGGTGTGACCCCAAAGAGCAGCTTATGAAGGGGACAGCGTCGTGCTCAAGTGAACTGACACCTCCCACTGTCAGTTCACACTCTAAAATTTTTTGCCTAATAGGGGTCTTGAACCAGTAACTTCTGGTCCCCAGCCTCCCCCAAGGTCTGACCCTAGGACGTCCCTGTTGTAGAATATACCCACAAAAATACTGCAATGAATAGTCCTAGTTGTCCAAGTTGTTGTTCTGATCTACTTAACGCTATAAAGGTCTCTTTGTAAGGTTCCAGTGAAGCCAGCATTTTGTCACATTGGGCCTGGAGCCACATATCTACAGTCAGTTTTCACATTTTCTCACACTGGTGGGGAAACACAAAACGATTTCACATTCAACAAACCTGACTAATGTGTGAATTCTGGCCTCCGCATATAGTAACAAAGCCGCAGGAGAGCCACATTCCCAGGGCATATCAGCAATCAGCTGCCAGCCTCCACAGAAAACAAAGATAAAATGCACAAAGCATCATTACACAAAGGATGGTTAAACTGATGATTAAGGAAACACAACAGTAAGGAGATGACATATCGAAAAAAAATGTCTCAGTGTGTGACATATCCTCTATTTCTTGGGGAAAGAGTGTTGGATACACAGTATTATATGTTGTATTTAACTATATGGAAAAGAAGATCAAGTCCACCGCAAAAATTGGGTTTCTATGGAAACCATGAAACACAGAAATTTCATGATTAATAAATTTGTAGAATATGTGATAAGACCATGCAAGAAATCTTGACCTTGTTATTTGTCAGTGTTGTGTTGATCCCAAAGTCATTGATAATAGTAACATGATCTTGTCTTGTGATCTGTTTAAAGTCTGCCAACAAAGGGCATTGCAAAAATGTGACAAACACAAGGAGATGAAGGTATGGATGACATTTAATGGTCAGCTTTGGATAAGAAATGTTTTTTCTTAGCAATATTCCCAAATTAGAGAAAGCCAAATTGTTTTACCTTTGTGATTTTAAAATGAAAACAAAGTTCAGGATCAAGTTCAGGGAAACCATCTCATCCCAGCCATCTCCAGTTGCCACAGGTGTTCCTCAGGGCTCTCCTTTGTGGCAACTGCTTGGTCACATCCATTTAGTATTACACAGTTAGAGGTTTTCACTATAACAATGAAAATTGACAGTCTATCTCCTGATAATCGGACCCAGTGGCAGCATACGTACATAAAATAGTAATGGGCCAAAAACTGACCCATAGGGAACACAACAGGGCATATCAACAGACACAGTTTATGAGGAATGGTTTGATTAGATCAAATCCTGAACTCAGAACTAGCAGATACAGGGTCTGTCTTAGCTGCTGGCCTCGATTGTGGCCACCAGAATATTTATTCAGTGGCTATCATGTGCAAAATATATTCTAAAAAACAATCTAGGCATGAGAAAAAGCACCTGGCAAAGTCACCTGGCAAAACAAGCCGAAGGAGGTGATTAAACTCACGGAAGTGGTTCCCTCCACTGGAGCCAAGAAAACTTGGCGCCAGTTTTCTATTTTTTGTACCACTTATATGTTATTATCTCGTCATGCACAACTATAGCATTAACTGTGTGTATGATTGGCTAATTATTGGCTAATTATTATTGGTTAGTTCCTGTTTGGAACAGATCTTTGCCCCATTTTTACATCTGTCTAAGACTTGATATTTGACAGTAGTTTTCCACGTGTGTGCATTTTTAACCTTAATTGATGGGTTTCGGACTTCGGATTTGATCAATGGCTGTTGCTTAATGCCTGTACTCTTCCTTAATTTCATCAAAATATTTTAATTGTTTTCCTGTAACATTCCCCGGCTTGAGGCGTGTGATCAGATTATGTGTGTAAAGCAGATCAGGACGCAGTATTTTGCGTGCAAAGAGCCTTTTGCAAACATTAAACAGTTAATGATTTCTTCATCAACTTGCATAAATCTGCAGAAACCATGTCTATATGGTGAAATAATGTGCATGCGATTTTTCCCCTCACTGGTATTTATAAAAGAAAGTGCAGCTAGAATATGCATACAAAGTTACACATGTTATGTGCAATAGCTCAGGAAGAAAAGATGAGGAAGAGACAATGCATGAGTTGATTAACTTCCTTTAACTTCAGTGGTGCATTTAATCCTTTTTTTTAAATTTATGCTGGAGTAATTATTTTCCGGTTACTCTTAACAGATCTGAGGAATGGAATCAATGCAGACGCATTTATTTACTCATCTTGCTGCTCATGTTGAGATCTGCTGTAACTTTATTAAAGTTGTTCATCCACTGAAATTTCTCTTGACAAAGTCTCTGTTTAAGATCACAATATTATTTTTGTTGAATTTAAGTATTTAGGGTTGGATGACAGCAGGTCAAAGGTGGATAAGAGAACAGGCGAGACTAGGAGAAGGGTAAAGCCTAACGGTCAAAGTTTTGCGGACATTTCAGGGTGATCATAGCAGCAGTAGAAGATGAGTCTTAGAGAACGTGAATCTTGCAGACTAATTATCATCTCAAAGAAAAATTTCCTTCAGCTGCTGTTGAAGGGAACCAAGACAATGCATTGTAGGAATTTTTCTGTGTGGCACTAAAAATGGTAATTATTTTGTTGACATTTTAAGATCACAGATATTTGGCATAATGTCAGCTGGCATAGTCGTTGCTGTAGCATTGTTGTAGTTAATTAAGCTCATCAGTGTCTGAACGATATACCGTGGACACGGGGACAACAGAGTCGGGCGAGACACTCTCCTCTGGCTGAGGTCTTGTATGATACAGCTTCAGCATGTTGATGTGACACACTAGACTTACGTCTACGGTCAGGTGTACAGATGATGTAGTCAGTGTCGATGAGCTTCCCCTCAACGGTATACGGACCTGAAAAACGGGCAGACAGTGATGAGCCTTGAATTGGCAGAAGAGCCAGCACTTGATCTCCAACATTAAAAGAGCACGCCACAGCGCCTTGATCATAACGAACCTTCATGGTGCGCTGGGACGGGCCAAGTCCCTCCTTCGCTAGAGCGCAGGCCTGATGTAGACGCTCTCGAAACTTACTAACATACGTTAGCACATTGATGGACTTAATGGCCAGATCTGAGGACATCACCTGCTCTTTCAGGACCTGCAGAGGGCCCCGAACAGTGTGCCCGAAAACTAATTCGGCCAGACTAAAACCAAGAGACTCTTGCACAGTCTCTCTAAGTGCAAACAAAGCAAAGGGGACACCCTCGTCCCAGTCTTTCCCACTCTCCATACAATACTTACGTAACACTGACTTCAGAGTCTGATGCCAGCGTTCCAAGGCACCTTGCGATTGTGGGTGGCATGCTGAGGAAACCTTGTGCGTAATACCTAATATCGCCATCACCTGTTTGAAAATGCATGACAAGAAATTAGATCCTTGGTCAGTTTGGAGGGTTTTAGGAAAACCAAAAGTGGAAAAAAACTTTGTCATTGCTTTAACTATTGCCCTTGTGATAATTGCACGAAGTGTATCGCCTCTGGGAATCGAGTGGTAGCACACATAATGGACAGTAAGTGTTGGTTACTGGTTTTACTCAGCGGCAAAGGCCCCACACAGTCAACAATGACCTGGCTGAAGGGTTGCCCTACTACTGGGATTGGATGCAGAGGGGCAGGTGGAATAGCTTGGTTTGGTTTTCCCCCAACCTGGCAACTGTGGCAAGACCTACAATACTGGACCACCATGGATTTTAATTTAGGCCAGAAAAAATGTTGTAGCACTTGATTGTATGTTTTGGATATGCCCAGATGACCAGCCCAGGGATTGTCATGGGCCAACGACAACACCTGCCGGCGATACTCTACAGGTACCACGACTTGGGTCACTACACCCCAGTCCAGGCCAGCTGAAACAGGAGAGGACCACTTTCTCATTAAAAGTCCTTCCTCCACATAATAGGCTACTGGTCTGGTTTTGGCAAAGGGTAAGTGTCAAATTCCTTTTCTGGGCTACAATGAGCTGTTCTCGAGTTATTGGTAATGTTATGGAAGGCATATCAGCTTTGAGTGATTTCTCTCCAACCTCTTTAACCAGGCACTCAGGTGGCAGGGTATCACACGCAAGGGGAGTGGCTAAAACGTGTCTCTGCAAGGTTAACCTGCTCACCACACTTTTGGGCTTGTGAGCGGGTGAGCACACAAGCAGGATAAATTCCAGAGAATTATCCCGCGTCATCTACGGGAACATGCATCTCAGGTTGTTTTAGGACCTCTAACACAGGATAGACTTTACCTCCTGCTATATCATTCCCCATGATAAAATCAATGCCTGGCACAGGGGGACACTAACACACCTCATCTCAATGCCTTGCACAATAACACTAGAACCGCATGCGGTCGCGTCTGACAAGGGCAAAACCCCATCCAATAAAAAGGACTGCGAGGCTCCAGTGACTCTCAAGACACGGACTGGTTTTGTAACCTCTGGACTCCCAATAAGCGAAACTGTACCCTCAAAGGTAAATAGTTCATAGCAGTCTCTGCTGTTAGCAGTGCCAGCACTCTTGTAACACAGTGTGAACAAATGCCAGGGGTTTAGATGAGCTAGCAGTTTTTTCTTAGCGAGGAAACAGTCAGCTATGACGTGCCCCTTTTTGTGACAGTAAAAGCACTCTCGCTCCTCTCTGGTAAGCATAGAGGGTGGCTTGGAAAGAGATGTTTTGGTTGGAGCTACCAGAGCAGCATCCGTAGCTTTCACTCGAGATGGTACAAACACATTTTTATGTGTAAGGGTAAATTCGTCCTCAAAAATTGCAGCCTCGCTCAATGAAGTCACTCTTTGCTCATTCAAATAAACGACACAGCGCTCAGGTGCACACTTTTTAAACTCCTCCAATAGGATTAGCTCACGAAGGGAGTTGAAGTCAGTGACTTTACTTGCTGAGCACCACTTGTCAAACAAAGTTCCTTTCTCCCTTACGATTCCACAAATGTCTGAGAGATGCTTTTACCATATTCTCTGAACTGTTGCCTATATGCCTCTGGCACCAGTTCATAAGCGTGGAGCACCTCAGCTTTGACTAAATCATAGTCCATGCTGTCTTTTAGGGACAAGGAAGCTACAACGTCTTGGGCTTTCCCAGACAGCTTCCCCAACATTAATGTGGGCCAAACATCTCTTGGCCATTTAAGGGCCATAGCAATTCTTTCGAATGTGGCAAAGTAGGCATCAACCTCTGTTTCTCTGAACGGGGGGAGATCTACAAGATGTCGCACGTCACGCTCAGAGAAATGGGAGGCTGCTGTCGCGTTCTCTAGCTCCAGTTTATGCAACCTTATTTTGGTCTCTGCCTCAATCTCTAGTCTGGGCAAGGCTAGTTTGTGCTCCAACTCAAGCTTCAAAGCCTCCTGTGCAGCTTGCTTCTCCATCTGCATTCGAGCCAACCTAACATTAAGCTTAGCTCTAGCTGTCCTGTCTGGTCTCAGAGCAACAGAACCAGTCTCAGAGACTGTAGGGGAGAACTCCTCACCATCAGATGGTTGGGGTGAGATCTCCAACACCTCTCCTCCACTACTTCCTGCCTCCACAGGCTGGGCAGCGGGGTTACCATCCCCAAATGGTTTAGGGGGTGTTTCAGGCTGGGTGATAAAGCCAAGCTCCAGTAATCTATCTGCTATGGCAGTCTTAATCTCTTGCTTTGGGGAATGCTTGCTAATAGCTATTGTAAAGTGTTCCGCAATACAAAATACAGTCAACCCTCGGTTTTTGAACGCTTCTGTTCTTGACCAAATCGGTTTTCGACCAGAAAATCAGGGAATTTTACGTCTCTGAACTCGACCAAAATTCGGCTCTTGACCAAACCGAAAGAAGCCGAGTGTACCTGAACGCGACTCACTTGGGAGCCGAGTGAACTCAAATGCCCAGGATGCTTCCTCCGTAGCGCATTCGTGTTCAAAGTTCGATAGGATATCTTTTATTAAAATAAAACACAGTGTCTATTTCTACCCTTTTTTATTTATGGTAAACAGTATACAGTGCAGTTTATGGTGTAAACCGAAGGAAGCCGAGCGTACCTGAATGCGACTCACTTGGGAGTCGAGCAAACTACCCAGGATGCTTCCTCCGTAGTGCATTCGTGTTCAAAGTTTGATAGGATATCTTTTATTAAAATAAATATTTCTACCCCTTTTTATTTATGGTAAACAGTATACAGTGCAGTTGATGGTGTAAAATAGTAAAAAAAAAACTTAGAAAAAGTTGTATTTTATACTTGGAATGGATCAAAATTATTTACATTAATTATAATGAGAAAAATAGTTTCGGATTTCGAACATCTCGCTTTTCGAACAGCCATCTGGAACAGATTATGTTCCAGATGCTCCCTTGTTTTACAGTTTCTACTGGACTGAAATTCAGTTTAACTGGAAAAATAAACTGAATTTAAATTTGAATGAAAGAGGATGTTATGAATTCACTTTGTAAACAGAGTTACAGTTTTGTCATGATTTCTGAATATCAATTCAATTCAATTCAATTCAATTCAATTCAATTCAATTCAATTCAATTTAATTCGAAAAACTTTATTTGTCCCCAAGGAGCAATTGAAAACATATGAAGGAGCACATTTTAATACACAGAAAGCCAGCACTAACACTAAAATACGTGATAAACAGATGTGTACAATGTTAACAATTTATGTATGTGCAATGGGGTAATAACTGGTACCAATTTGTGTGTCTTTTGCAAACATCTAATCAACTCATGTGCAAACAAATGCAAGGTTGGTCAGATAAGGGAGAGGATTCCTGGGTATTATCTTAAATAGTCTTACTTTGACCGGAACACACAGAACTAAGCAGAATCACATGGGCCCGCTTGAGCTGAAGCATCAGAACCATTTATGTTGATGAAAATCTGCTGAGATCAGCTCAATTTCTCACTAATTGAAAAAAATGTTTCACATCCCAACTCGACACCTTCAGCATGTACGGGTAGCATTAAAGATACCGATTACACATCTTGATTAAATTTAGCCTTTGACATGTGACCAAAACGCTGGCATAACTTTTTATAATGGCAGCAGCAGCATATCCAACGGTGGTGAATGGACAGGACCAGCTGGCCTACTCTGCCGTGAGAGCTCACTGACAGTGGAGTATTTTTCCATGACGTCTCCACTGTTTGAGTGTGTGTGCCACATTTGCTCTGCAACATCAGTCATTTCACTCATAAATTTTTTTGTATTACTTAAAACTGGTCATCTTGTTATGACCCAAGCAGACCTTCCAAAAACTGTGGTTCTGATGGGATAAATAACTGTTATTAATATGCAGCTTATTTCAGCAACTTGTAACTGTGAATATGATACTGCTTGGTAAACAAGGGGAAAATATAATTTTAAGTGTGCGGATATGTCAATTTAACAAAGTTGACGCTTAAATTTATAGCTGCTGGTTGTTTCAGCTCATGGAAGATTGAATTTGAGACACTTAGCACCTGTTCAATTATTCAAGTGAAAGTATGGGCATAAGTCCAATGTGAGATATAGATTACTGCACTTCAAACTTGACACGAACTGGGCGGCTTACATAGGAAGCTGGACTCCATGATGGCAAACAGCGCACAGTAGATAGTTTAAATAGGCCGTTTGCAATGACGAGGCCTTTCTAAAGCTGTCAGATGGGCAGGCTGGGATTTGGACGCACATGGACACCGGAAGAAAGACACAATGTTGGCGACACATAGTAGTGTGTGACTGAGCTGGGAACCAGGCCCAAAATAAAGACACACTGACTGGAGCAAAGAGGAGGGTGGGGAGAGCATGGACGCTGCTGGAGCCAGGGATCAAGTTTGCTCTGATATTTATTGAAGCCTGATTATATTTCTACGTTTTTTCTGTTCAATATTATCAACAGGACACAATCCATACCTCACTGTCCTTAGCCACACGACAACCTAAGTAGCTGAATAGTGTTTATCTCTTTCATCTTTGCTGTTTATGTTGAAACCAAGGCAAAACTTTATATGTCGTTCCCGTGGTAGCGCAACACAACCATAAATGGAGCCAAGTCTGTAAAGCAACTTCAAATGGAGCACAGCTGCAATACACATAACACACACCCGCACATTTTATAGGTAGTTTCCATTAAACGTCATCAACACGATCTCCAATTAGTGGTCTATTTAAGGTGCAACGCTTTCGCATCCCTTTGCCTATTAATGCACCACCTTCCGCAACCCCCACCACCCCATCATCCACCTGCAGACTCCCCTGGAGGGAGTCTGCAGGTGGACTCCTGCACTCCTCAACATCAACATGGAAGCTTATCTGCAAGGAGGGCTGAGATCAGTCAGAAGCTATTTTCCCAACAGCTAGCAGTCAAACACAGACTGTGAACGTTGACCACCAGGTGTCCTGTGGTTTAACTGCTTGTTTACCTTGTGACACCAAAATTACAGGACAGACTTTCAAAGTTTTACAGGTGTGTCAGATGAAGAGCAGAAGGATGGAGTTTTAATTTGTTCTAATACAAATGATGTGTAAAAACCAATATATTAAAAGTTTTGGCCTTTAACAGGCAGCCACACATACATATGAAAGGCTTATTGTAAAAATTACTTTACAGCTGCATTATTTCATAAAATTATTATATAGTTTAAACATGTTTGGCCTTCTGGGTTATAAAGTTTAACATGGCCCACGGGCCGTAGTCTGCCATGCCTGGGGTAGACACTTTGATGTCCCACTCGTCTTAGACTGCTAGATGTTGACTGAGTTGGAGCTCTACCCCTTCTAGTCTTTGATGAATTTACGTAAAGGATTTGCAAATCTTTGCATTCTGTCTTTATTTACATTTGAAATGGGGGTATCAGTTGTTTTAAATGCCTTTTAAATACCAAATGCCCCCCTCAGATATTTGGTAACCAAACCCATTAGTGCTATGTCCGTTTCAGAACCCAGAGCCACGGTTGATATAGTTGGTGTTGGGATCATTTTGACACAAATCTTATCACAAAGACAAATATATGTCAAGGGTCGTTGTCAAAATTTACAATGTAGGTCAAAGTCTTGGTGTCTTAAAACAGAATGTCCCACATAGAGTGCCAACCATCTGTGTCACAGATATATGGTGACAACGTCACGCTGAGAAAAGGTCAACTGAAGACGAGACACTGCATAACTTTGTTTGCAATGCGATGTCCATAATGTTAGTAAAACAGCAGATTCAGGTTTGTCGTTTACGTCATTTAGAGAATAATCTGAAAAATAAATTATTTGATTACATTGAAAGCCAAAGCCAGCTGCAGCACAATGCCTGATGCTAAAGATGTTCTAACCTTCACAGCTTATGTTACTACCTACAAATTTAGCTTGACTGGTAGGGTAAACAAAAATGATTGCATAACTGAAAGAAGAGCCTCTATGTCTCTGTACTACAACTCTATTATTTTTTATGAGTAGTTTATGAATGTAAGCAGCTGTCGGGAAAAACGGTCTAATCTTGTCTGAAACGTTTTGAACCGATTAAGTTATTGTCCAGCCAGTTGTGAAATAGTTTGACTGATCTCAAGAAGACTTGAGGTTGAATCAGGCATGAATCACACCGACTTGTGTCGCTGAGCAGAGAAAGTGTGAACATCCTGAAGAACGTGGGTTCAAGCATGTTCATCGAGTCAAGAGGTCAACAAGCACTTTCTAGACACGCAAGTCTTTAACCTTAATTGATTGTGTGTCGCATGCTTCTAATGAAAGCGAGTTGTAGTGAAAGCAGGATGACATCACCTCACGACACGCGACTTTTAAGAAAACGTTCATTCAGTATTTTACTGTGTTTACTTTTGATATTATCAGATTTATGACATTTCTAACTCAACCCCAACAGATAGGTTTAAGTTTTAACGTTTCTTCTTCTTGGTTATATTGATCCTGTTGTTTATGAACCAGAGAAGTACTTGTTATTGCTTCTCTTTCTTTCTGTTGAACATAAATGTTAATTAATGTTCAGACTGGGCTGGTAAAACTGTTCTAATGTTAATAACATCACGATGCCAAGCTGTTAATCCAGCTGGTCTACAATTAACTGACAATAATCACACGTCCGGACAGGTGAGTTGACACAAGTAGTGACTCTCCAGGTAATCTGGTATAATTAGTGACCAAACACATAACCACAAACACAACACACACACTTGAATAGTCGCCAGGAAGGAGAGAAGGTGCCATGGTGATCTCGGTTCTCTGTGACCAAAAGGTGGAGAGCATCCTCTGGTGGACACACTGGAACGAAACACGACCAAGACTCTGAGGGAAAAAGACAGAATTCCGTGAAAAATACTAAATTAAACATTTGTGATTCATTCATTCACAGGACGTTTGACAGATTCCTTCACAGGAAGCATTTCACTCCTGTAGAGATAACAGAAGATAACAGATAGAGATAACAGAAGAGGAGGGGGTGTGTCATTATATGTTTTGAACGCCTACAATGCTATATCAAGAGAAGAGCTCACTGCTGACTTTGACACCACCAACACAGAGTCTATATTCATTGAAATTCCACCATGTCAGCAATTTAATGGCAATAGTATTTTGATTGGTTGCATTTATAGACCACCAGATTCAGACATCAACACATTTATTGACGCACTCTATTCCACTCTTGAAATAATAACCAAAGAAGGTCTTCTTCTTCTTTTCCTTTCGGCTTTTCCCTTCAGGGGTCGCCACAGCGAATCAATATACCATTATATTCACTATCTCTCCTCTGGACATGTCCAAACCATCTCAGTCTGGTCTGTCTGACTTTATCTCCAAAACCTCTAACATGTGCTGTCCCTCTGATGTACTCATTCCTGATCCTATCCTTCCTGGTCACTCCCAAAGAGAACCTCTGCATCTTCATCTCTGCTACCTCCAGCTCTGTCTCCTGTCTTTTCCTCAGTGACACTGTCTCTAGACCAAACAACATCGCTGGTCTCACCACAGTTTTGTACACCTTTCCTTTCATTTTAGCTGGAACTCCTCTATCACACATCACACCTGACACTTTCCTCCACCCGTTCCATCCTGCCTGTACACGCTTCTTCACCTCTTTTCCACACTCTCCATTGCTCTGGACTGTTGACCCTAAGTACTTAAAATCCTCCACCTTCTTGATCTCTTCTCCCTGTAACCTCACTCTTCCACTTGGGTCCCTCTCATTCACACACATGTACTCTGTCTTACTGCGGCTAACCTTCATCCCTCTCCTTTCCAGGACAAACCTCCACCTCTCTAGCTTCTCCTCCACCTCTTCCCTGCTCTCACTGCAGATCACAATGTCATCTGCAAACATCATAGTCCATGGAGATTCCTGTCTAACCTCGTCTGTCAGCCTGTCCATCACCATAGCAAACAAGAAGGGGCTCAGAACTGATCCCTGATGCAGTCCTACCTCCACTTTGAACTCCTCTGTCACACCTACAGCACACCTCACCACTGTCTTACAGTCCTCATACATGTCCTGCACCGCTCTAACATACTTCTCTGACACTCCAGACTTCCTCATACAATGCCACAGTTCCTCTCTGGGCACCCTGTCATAAGCTTTCTCCAGATCTACAAAAATACAATGCAGCTCCCTCTGGCCTTCTCTGTACTTCTCTATCAACATACTCAAAGCAAATACTGCATCTGTAGTACTCTTTTTTGGCATGAAGCCATACTGCTGCTCACAAATGTTCACTTCTGCCCTTAGTCTAGCTTCCACTACTCTTTCCCATAACTTCATTGTATGGCTCATCAACTTTATTCCTCTGTAATTGCAACAACTCTGCCTATCTCCCTTGTTCTTAAAAATGGGCACCAGCACACTTCTCCTCCACTCCTCAGGGATCTTCTCACTATCTAAGATCCTGTTGAACAACCCAGTCAGAAACTCTACTGCCACCTCTCCTAGACACTTCCAAACCTCTACAGGTATATCATCAGGACCGACTGCCTTTCCACTCTTCATCCTCTTCAGTGCCCTCCTCACTTCATCCTGACTAATCTTTGCTACATCCTGTTCCACAACAGTCACCTCTTCTTGTCTTTGTTCTCTCTCATTTTCCACGTTCATCAACTCTTCAAAGTACTCTTTCCATCTTCCCATCACACCACTGGCACCTGTCAATAGACTTCCATCCCTATCCTTAATCACCCTAACCTGCTGCACGTCCTTCCCATCTCTGTCTCTCTGTCTTGCCAACCGGTATAGATCAGTCTCTCCCTCCTTACTGTCCAACCTAGCATACAAGTCATCATAAGCTTCTTGTTTGGCCTTTGCTACCTCTACCTTCACCTTTTGCTGCATCTCCCTGTACTCCTGTCTACTCTCCTCAGTCCTCTCAGTGTCCCACTTCTTCTTAGCTAACCTCTTCCTCTGTATGCACTCCTGTACCTCCTCATTCCACCACCAAGTCTCCTTATCTACTTTCTTTCCAGATGACACACCAAATGCTCTCCTACCTGTCTCCCTGATCATATTAGCTGTAGTTGTCCAGTCATCTGGAAGCACCTCCTGACCACCCAGAGCCTGTCTTAACTCCTTCCTAAAAGTCATGCAACACTCTTCCTTTTTTAGCTTCCACCATTTCATCCTCTGCTCTGCCTTTGCCCTACTCATCTTCCTCACCACCAGAGTCATCCTACACACCACCATCCTATGCTGTTTGGCTACACTCTCGCCTACCACTACTTTGCAGTTACTGATTTCCTTCAGTTTACATCGTCTACACAAGATGTAGTCTACCTGTGTGCTCCTTCCCCCACTCTTGTAGGTCACCCTATGTTCCTGCCTCTTTTGGAAGAAAGTACTCACTATAGCCATTTCCATCCTTTTTGCAAAGTCAACTACCATCTGTCCTTCTGCATTCCTCTCCTGGATACCAAACCTGCCCATCACCTCCTCATCACCTCTGTTTCCTGTACCAACTTGTCCATTGGAGAATTTCTCCTTCTCCTCCAGCTCACATCCTACCTGTGGAGCATACCCACTATCCGACACTCTTTTTACCTCCAGGACATTCCTAACAAACTCTTCCTTCAAGATAACTCCTACTCCATTTCTCTTCCCATCTACACCATGATAGAACAACTTGAACCCTGCCCCTAAACTTCTAGCCTTGCTACCTTTCCACCTGGTCTCCTGGCCACACAGTATGTCTACCTTCCTCCTCTGCATCATGTCAACCAACTCTCTACCTTGTCCTGTCATAGTTCCAACATTCAATGTACAGTTTCTGCATTTTTGTGCTTGGATGGTGTCGCTTCAACCCATCTGCTGAATCTATCAATCACCACCAACATATACCTCTTCCCTTGCACTGGTCTCACCATATCAACATAGTCCATGATCAGGTGTAAAAAAGGTCCTTCAGGTGCTGGAATATGTCCAGCAGGAGGCATCTCTCCTTTTCAAATGTTACTTTTCAAGCATGTTTCACATCGACCAATCACTTCATCAACATGTTGTTGTAGTTTAGGAGCCCAAAAATTCCACTATCGAATTTTTCTCATCACTTCGCCTCTCGACTCATGGCCTACCCCATGAGCCTCATGGATCAGTAAATGTAGGAGTCCACTAGGAGCAACAAATAGCCCCTCGTGGTTTCTCCACAATCCTTCAGCATCTTTAGAAGCTCCTCTCTGAAGCCATAAATGACATTCTGAGTCTGGAGCTTCTTCTTGTAACAATATCAAATCTTTATAAGTTATTTGTTCCTCAAGATCCACAGCATGAGTTACCATTATAGCTTTATTGTTCACTGAAGCTGCACTTTTAGCTGCTTCATCTGCTGCTGCATTGCCTTTGGCAACCCATGAACCATTTTTCTGATGTGCAGCACACTTTATTATGGCTAGGGATCTTGGGTTCATCATTGCCATTAATAATTTCATGATCTGATCACAGTGCTGAATGGGAGAGCCATCAGTTTTTCTGAAACCTCTCCCCTTCCACGCTGCACCAAACAAATGACACACCCCATGTGCATAGGCAGAATCAGTATAGATGTTAGCGTTTTTACCCTCTGCATACTCACATGCATACGTCAAAGCCTTTAGTTCTGCCAACTGGCTGGAACACGGCTGCACACACTCTTCCATTCGAACAATCTCAGTTTTGCCATGTTTGAACTCAATAACTGCACAACCTGCTCTGAGTGCTTCCCCATCTCTGTAGCAGGAGCCGTCCACAAACAGTGTCATGTCGGCTGACTCCAAAGGGATAGCACTCAGGTCAGACCTTAACTTAGCATATCTCTCTGCCTCAGCCACACAGTCATGTGGTTCTCCCTCAAACGGGAGTGGAATGGAGTCTGCTGGGTTTTTCACCCTGCAGATGTGCAATGTGACATCTGGATATTCAAGAAGTCGGTGATAGTCAGTCAACCGTTGTGCGGTTAACACAAATTTTCCTCTTTCAATTAAGTTTATCAACTTATGATGTGATAAAATCTCTATCGAATAGCCCATAGTAAGGGCTGATGCTTTTTCATACAACAAATGAGCGGCAGCCAGGTGCTGATAGCAGTCTGGCAAACCTAATTCTACTGGCTTTAGTGCAACAGAATAATAGGCAATTGGTTGGGCATGTGTACCTATACCTGTTTTCTGGCCTAACATTCCTACTGCATGTCCCTGACGACACGATACAAACAATTGGAACGGTTTCTCATAGTCTGGAAGGGTCAAAGCCGGCGCCCGCTGTAGCAAAGTTTTAATAGTTTCAAAAGCAAAGTGTCCTTCTGATGTCCAAAGTAATCTGCTTTGCAAATTTCCAGCTCCATTTTCTTTAATCATGTTTCTCAGAGGCTGGACAATAGCAGAATATCCATCAACCCATTCTGAACTGTACCCCGTCATTCCCAGAAATGTCATCATTTCTTTAACAGTGGTTGGAGTGGTTCTGATTCACACAGCACAGACAATGTAAGCAGTTATGGGGTGTTGTAAATTGTGTATACGTATATGATAATGAATGAAAGATAAGCAGTTATGTTGTGATGTGAAAATAGTGCAAAAAGACACCGACACACAATTACAGAACACACAATTTAACAGTTGTTTTAGATCAGAGTGTAAAATGATAAACACAGACCAACAGTGAAAAGATCATTTTATTGAATGTAGTTGAAACAAAGTTAAAGTATTTCTATATGTGTAGAATTATGTATGTATGTGTCTATATGATGTTTATGTATAAGTATTATAGTGTATATTTGTGTATATTTGTGTGTTGTGTGACTATATCTACCACATCCCCATTTTATTTATTTTTTTTTATTTTTTTTTTAGAGGGTAACCATATTAGTCACAATCAACCAGACACTATTAAACTGCCAAGATCACTATAGTATCAAATCTCTATGTAAACCACATGATAATAACTACAAAAAATAAAATATGTGTATTCAGATATCCCAAGCCAACCACAGACAAAGAACAAATTGTGGATTTACACGTATCTAGGATGTTTTTGTATCAGCTTTGCACACACACCACCAGCACAGCTCTTCCAGACAACGAAACAACCAATCGTTCACAATTAGCAATGATAAGCTAAGTAATGCTTAGCTTATTATGCTATCCAAAGCTACTAGTTTAAGGTATATTCATTTAAATGTGCTATTTTATACTATGCTAACATGCTAAACTAACATGCTAACATGCTAAGCTAACACGCTAACACACTAATGTATGCTAGTCTATGCTAATCTATGCTAGTTTATGCTAATTTATGCCAAGCACAGTCAGAATTGTCTCAGTGAGCATCTAGGAAGTCACTTCTCAAACAACCCAAATTTCTGACAAAAACAAACAAACTTGTAACTCCACATTAATGTTTTTCACAAAATGGCGTTCGTAAATTGGATAACCTCCAACATGAACCCAAAACGGTATACTTAAATTGGCTAGCTCCAACCCCAAACATCTAAGCCTTACTCACTATTAGAGAATTTAATTCCACGCCTACTCTGACAATTCAGTAAAAAATATTGAAAAATAAAGTGTGCAACAAATGAAAATATTATAGATAACAGTTAATATCAATTATTGGGGGCTTTCGGATAAATCTTCATCTGTGTCTAACGCAATAAAACTCAGACAAAGAGAGAAAGGCAACCATTGGCTTAAAAAATAGCAGCGCTGCTCATTCACACCACAGTTATCATGAAAGAATCTAAAGTTTAGTTACCAACAACTCAACAATCTATTTAACCTTTTACACACTCGATACCACTACACCAAAGTATTACAAATAAAAATATGACGGTTCACTCAGCATCAACCCACACACACACAGATCGAATCATCCACAATTATCTCACTTCTGTCCGTCCTTGTCAACCGCACACACACACACACACACACACACACACACACACACACACACACACACACACACACACACACACACACACACACACACACACACACACACACACACACACACACACACACACAGCCAAATTCCTTTTCAGATAAACAGAGAAATACAGAGTGAGAGATCAGGGGGAGGGGGTGAGAGAGAGAGAAATGAATAGAGAATTGAGTGGACGTTTAGAGAAATAGACAGATATTTATAAGCAGATCACCAATTTAGCAATCTCCACAAACACTTAAGCAATTTGTATGGCACAAGAAAGAGTTTAATAGGAACTTAAAAATTATCCCACCCCAGTCCGGACAAATATTTACAGAGATCACAGGTGGACCGGCCGTATTACCACATTCCACATGGGAATCCAGCTCAAGGCTCTACGCAACGACCGGAGATGAATCGATCATTGACTCCATGTGTTTATCACCCCGTCACCTATGGAACACCTGCCTTAACAGCGTCAAAACTCTTCATCAATCATCAGCTTGAGAAGACGTTATGACCTCATAGGCGCAGTTCCACACGGTTCCCCAACCCTGAAGTTAGAAAACCGTATGGCACCCGATCTGAACTTCCGTCCTCCACAGCAAACAAGTCTCTAATTTTATTGTGGCTTTCGAAGCTTTGTTTGTTCTTTAACGATCAAACAAAGGCCACCCATGGGCTTTTACCGCTGTATCCCACCAGGACAGAAAACGTCAGACATTAACAGTCAAACAAATAATTTATGTGTGCAAATGGACTGTCAGCCAAATACCAAAGACCCATAATTTAACGATTCAATATTGGATCTGACATCCTCACAAAACTTTCTCGCCGAATAGACTGTCTTTTAATACCTCAACCTCTTTTTTATTTTTGTTTTCTAAAGTTTATTGAAAGTCACCCATTTAATAAGAGAAAAGAGTAGACAAATATTTTCACGCCAAGCAAACAGATATTAAGCAGACAAACAACATATATTCAGACAAATACTCAACCCACGATGACCCACACAGGTAGTTTTGGGAAGACTAACTAAACAAATTTATTTTAAAATTATGTTTAGAAAACAGATCTCACCAGAAACCATAGAATCTCTTTCAGGCAGACAAAAAGGCAATATTTAAGCCAAAAAGCTTACCTCTATATGTGTACACGGTGCAGCAGTCTGTCTGCCTAGAGGAAAGGAAAATGGGCGGCGGAATGGAGTCTTGAAACCCTCGCTGTTCGTGACGCCACTTTGTGGTGGGGGTTTTGTTTCTGTTAAGGACAGGAGACAGTGTATAGATACAAGATATTTATTTGTCAATTCAAATCATGCATAGGTTGAGTAGCAGTACAATAATATCATTCACAGGTTGAGTATGAGTCCAATAATATCATTGATGATATTGACAGACAGACAAGTTCAACAAGTACTTTTCTAATTATGATGAGAGCTCTGGAGACGATGACCAGTCCTTCGAAGTGTTGTTACAGAATATTCTGGGTACAGGAAAAATTTTACAGACGAGAGCTGCAGCGGAGTTCCAGGTACAAAAAATGAAGAGGATAACACATCATTTATACCCTAAAGGTGTGACTAAGGGGAGGTATTAACCTCGGCCCATCTGCTTTCAACCAGTTCTTTACGGGCTTTCAGTTGGTACGTCATGACCTCCAGACGTTACCAAAAATATCAAGTCGACAGCTTCACAAAACTATTTGATGACATAATATAATCAGTCACGTGAACCCTGTGAGGACACATCTGCTGCAGACATTCTTTGGATGACCCTGTGCAGAAACATACATTCTAATTTCAGGTACAGTATATGAAATGATCTGGCCAGCTGCTTCTGTCAGTGTCTAACTTCTTCCAAGGATACCGACAGTCATGCAAGCATTTCCAAATATGTTCTAACAGTAATTATTTTCATCCAGCGTCTTCATGACCTCGAGACATCCTGGGTCCACTTTCACGAACGCACACACAACAATCCAGATCTTTGGTTCAATGAGATGATATTATTTTATTATATTATTTTATTGTATTATTTTATTGTATTTAAAACTTTCCACTACACCTCGTCTGTCAGCCTGTCCATCACTATAGCAAACAAGAAGGGGCTCAGAACTGATCCCTGATGCAGTCCTACCTCCATCTTGAACTCCTCTGTCACACCTACAGCACACCTCACCACTGTCTTACAGTCCTCATATCACACATCACACCTGACACTTTCCTCCACCCGTTCCATCCTGCCTGTACACGCATCTTCACCTCTTTTCCACACTCTCCATTGCTCTGGACTGTTGACCCTAAGTACTTAAAATCCTCCACCTTCTTGATCTCTTCTCCCTGTAACCTCACTCTTCCACTTGGGTCCCTCTCATTCACACACATGTACTCTGTCTTACTGCAGCTAACCTTCATCCCTCTCCTTTCCAGGACAAACCTCCACCTCTCTAGCTTCTCCTCCACCTCTTCCCTGCTCTCACTGCAGATCACAATGTCATCTGCAAACATCATAGTCCACGGAGATTCCTGTCTAACCTCGTCTGTCAGCCTGTCCATCACCATAGCAAACAAGAAGGGGCTCAGAACTGATCCCTGATGCAGTCCTACCTCCACTTTGAACTCCTCTGTCACACCTACAGCACACCTCACCACTGTCTTACAGTCCTCATACATGTCCTGCACCGCTCTAACATACTTCTCTCACACTCCAGACTTCCTCATACAATACCACAGTTCCTCTCTGGGCACCCTGTCATAAGCTTTCTCCAGATCTACAAAAACACAATGCAGCTCCCTCTGACCTTCTCTGTACGTCTCTATCAACATACTCAAAGCAAATACTGCATCTGTAGTACTCTTTTTTGGCATGAAGCCATACTGCTGCTCACAAATGTTCACTTCTGCCCTTAGTCTAGCTTCCACTACTCTTTCCCATAACTTCATTGTATGGCTCATCAACTTTATTCCTCTGTAATTGCCACAACTCTGCACATCTCCCTTGTTCTTAAAAATGGGCACCAGCACACTTCTCCTCCACTCCTCAGGGATCTTCTCACTATCTAAGATCCTGTTGAACAACCCAGTCAGAAACTCTACTGTCACCTCTCCTAGACACTTCCAAACCTCTACAGGTATATCATCAGGACCGACTGCCTTTCCACTCTTCATCCTCTTCAGTGCCCTCCTCACTTCATCCTGACTAATCTTTGCTACATCCTGTTCCACAACAGTCACCTCTTCTTGTCTTTGTTCTCTCTCATTTTCCACGTTCATCAACTCTTCAAAGTACTCTTTCCATCTTCCCATCACACTACTGGCACCTGTCAATAGACTTCCATCCCTATCCTTAATCACCCTAACCTGCTGCACGTCCTTCCCATCTCTGTCTCTCTGTCTTGCCAGCCTGTATAGATCAGTCTCTCCCTCCTTACTGTCCAACCTAGCATACAAGTCATCATAAGCTTCTTGTTTGGCCTTTGCTACCTCTACCTTCACCTTATGCTGCATCTCCCTGTACTCTTGTCTACTCTCCTCAGTCCTCTCAGTGTCCCACTTCTTCTTAGCTAAGCTCTTCCTCTGTATGCACTCCTGTACCTCCTCATTCCACCACCAAGTTTCTTTATCTACTTTCCTTCCAGATGACACACCAAATGCTCTCCTACCTGTCTCCCTGATCACATTAGCTGTAGTTGTCCAGTCATCTGGAAGCAACTCCTGACCACCCAGAGCCTGTCTTAACTCCTTCCTAAAAGTTATGCAACACTCTTCCTTTTTTGGCTTCCACCATTTCATCCTCTGCTCTACCTTTACCCTACTCATCTTCCTCACCTCCAGAGTCATCGTACACACCACCATCCTATACTGTTTGGCTACACTCTCGCCTACCACTACTTTGCAGTCACTGATCTCCTTCAGGTTACACCGTCTACACAAGATGTAGTCTACCTGTGTGCTCCTACCACCACTCTTATAGGTCACCCTATGTTCCTGCCTCTTCTGGAAGAAAGTATTCGCTATAGCCATTTCCATCCTTTTTGCAAAGTCAACTACCATCTGTCCTTCTGCATTCCTCTCCTGGATACCAAACCTGCCCATCACTTCCTCATCACCTCTGTTTCCTGCACCAACATGTCCATTGAAGTCTGCACCAATGACAACTCTCTCACTTCTAGGCATGCTCTGCATCACTTCATCAAAGTCCAACAAGAATTTCTCCTTCTCCTCAAGCTCAAATCCTACCTGTGGAGCATACCCACTAACAAAATTGAACATCACACCTTCGATTTCTAGCTTCAGACTCATCACTCTATCCGACACTCTTTTTACCTCCAGGACATTCCTAACAAACTCTTCCTTCAAGATAACTCCTACTCCATTTCTCTTCCCATCTACACCATGATAGAACAACTTGAACCCTGCTCCTAAACTTCTAGCCTTGCTACCTTTCCACCTGGTCTCCTGGACACACAGTATGTCTACCTTCCTCCTCTGCAACATGTCAACCAACTCTCTACCTTTTCCTGTCATAGTTCCAACATTCAACGTCCCTACTCTTAGTCCTATATTCTTGGTGCTCCTCTTCTCTTTCTTCGTGCGAACGCACTTTCCTCCTCTCCTTCTTCGACCAACAGTAATCCAATTTCCACCGGCGCCCTGTAGGTCAACAGCGCTGATGGCGGTCGTTGTTAAACCGGGCCTCGACCGATCCGGTATGGAAGTCATAGGTTTGATTCACATCTTTGATTTGGCAAATGTTTTACGCCGGATGCCCTTCCTGACGCAACCCTCTGTATTTATCCAGGCTTGGGACCGGCACAATAAGACACTGGCTTTTGCCCTCTTGCAGCTACATCAATAACCAAAGAAGGTAAATTATGTTTTTTACTTGGTGATTATAATATCAATTTACTCAAATGTGATCTCACACCAACAGTCGATTTTCTAAATGCACTTTTTTTCCTTTAATTTCTTTCCTCTAATTACTAAACCATCCCGAATCACCTCCTCATCTGCTACTCTTATTGACAACATTTTGTTCAACTCTTGATTTTGAGGTCAGTTCAGGCCTCCTGATGTGTGATGTCTCTGACCACCTACCTGTCTTCCAATTTATCCAGTCCCGCTCTCCTATGTCTAACAAGACGAATGAGCCACTAAAATACCGTAGTGGAAGCTAGACTAAGGGCAGAAGTGAGCATTTGTGAACAGCAGTATGGTTTCATGCCAAAAAAGAGTACTACAGATGCAGTATTTGCTTTGAGGATGTTGATAGAGAAGTACAGAGAAGGCCAGACGGAGCTGCATTGTGTTTTTGTAGATCTAGAGAAAGCTTATGACAGGGTGCCCAGAGAGGAACTGTGGTATTGTATGAGGAAGTCTGGAGTGTCAGAGAAGTATGTTAGAACGGTGCAGGACATGTATGAGGACTGTAAGACAGTGGTGAGGTGTGCTGTAGGTGTGACAGAGGAGTTCAAGGTGGAGGTGGGACTGCATCAGGGATCAGCTCTGAGCCCCTTCTTGTTCGCTATGGTGATGGACAGGCTGACAGATGAGGTTAGACAGGAATCTCCATGGACTATGATGTTTGCAGATGACATTGTGATCTGCAGTGAGAGTAGGGAAGAGGTGGAGGAGAAGCTAGAGAGGTGGAGGTTTGTCCTGGAAAGGAGAGGGATGAAGGTTAGCTGCAGTAAGACAGAGTACATGTGTGTGAATGAGAGGGACCAAAGTGGAAGAGTGAGGTTACAGGGAGAAGAGATCAAGAAGGTGGATGATTTTAAGTACTTAGGGTCAACAGTCCAGAGCAATGGAGAGTGTGGAAAAGAGGTGAAGAAACGTGTGCAGGCAGGATGGAATGGGTGGAGAAAAGTGTCAGGTGTGATGTGTGATAGAAGAGTTTCAGCTAAAATGAAAAGAAAGGTGTACAAAACTGTGGTGAGACCAGCGATGTTGTTTGGTCTAGAGACAGTGTCACTGAGGAAAAGACAGGAGGCAGAGCTGGAGGTAGCAGAGATGAAGATGCTGAGGTTCTCTCTGGGAGTGACCAGGAAGGATAGGATCAGGAATGAGTACATCAGAGGGACAGCACATGTTAGAGGTTTTGGAGATAAAGCCAGAGAGGCCAGACTGAGATGGTTTGGACATGTCCAGAGGAGAGATAGTGAATATATTGGTAGAAGGATGCTGAGTTTTGAACTGCCAGGCAGGAGGCCTAGAGGAAGAACAAAGAGGAGGTTTATGGATGTAGTGAAAGAGGACATGAAGGTAGTTGGTGTGAGAGAAGAGGATGCAAAGGACAGGGTTAGATGGAGGCAATTGATTCGCTGTGGCGACCCCTGAAGGGAAAAGCCGAAAGGAAAAGAAGAAGAAGAAGAAGGTGTGGAACTCTGTACAAGCCTAATAAGGCTTTGTCCCCACCTTACAGTTTTTGTACTGAACATGTGCTAACAAATTAAAAAAAAAAAAAAAAAAAAAAAAAAAATTGGGGGCAAAGGTCATGCTCAGCACATCCGGTGAGGTCTTTAACTTTTCTGCTCGTCAAAGCAAAGTCTTTTGAATTTAATTTTTTTGTATTTTGCTTGTACTTTTTTTGCTTTTTTTTTTTTTGCCTTTTCAACCTGAAAACATTGACACCACCACAGGGTTGGGGGTGGGGTGGTGGTGGTGGGGTCATGCTAAAGCTAATCACATGAAGTACATGTGCACAGTGGGATTTAGTTCTGACCATGAAAGAGAAGACTTTGAACACTTGGAAACATTGTTTCTTTATCTAATTTACTACAGCACCGTGACACGTTCTTCTTTGTCAAATCGTAAAGAAAAACCGGGAAAATGATCTTGTATGCACGAAATCTAGCTGGTATGTGTCTTCAGTGTTTCCCCTTCAATTGTTCAGCCCAGCGGGGGGTTCCTGTTGACCCGATGGCAGGACGGGTGGTCTTTTTGGACTGAAGAATGATTGTTATATGATTTTGCATTGGGGTTCTTACCAGAATGCGAGCTTGTGGAACATGTTGAGTCAGATGCATCTCCAAACGGGAGTTGTCGGCAGTCAGGCAGTGATTGTTTGACCTGTAGACTTTTTCTTTGCTAGGATATTTTACACCCATTTGGTCTCACTTTTTGTCACGTTTTATCAACCCAACGTTTAATCTTACCTGAAATAAACAGACCGTCTCATCAATGCCCGGGTCAGAACTTTAAGAAAATGGGTCACATAAAAAATTTCTAGGTTGGCATACGACTTTTTAACGCAATAGAACAACGCTATCATCATTGCTGAAGACTTGATTTGAATTTTAAGAATTCTACCAGCACATTATATAAGTATTAGTGCTGTCAAGAGATTTAAAAAAAAATCTAATTAATTACAGGATTTGTAATTAATTAATCTAATTAATCGCATTTTTATCTCAAACCTGCTAAAGGCCTCCAAATAAAGAATTTGAATTCTAGGACATTACAAAATTGTAGTACATGACTAATCAATAGAATACACCAAGAAGAGAAGATTTAAAATCCACATTTTTATAGGTTAAGTGTGCTTTATAAATGAAATTCAAAAGAAAAAAGGCCAAGCACATCAGCAAACCAATTAGGCCAGGTGCATTTCTCAAAAATGCAATAAAAATACAGTTAAATAAAATAAATAAAATTCAGAATTAAAATAAGGCTGAGTCTCAAATAGGCACATAAGCAGACTCTCAATCAAAATGAATACTAAAGCTGACTCAATACAGCAATTCAAAATGAATAGTATAACATGCCTCTAAATAAGGCAACATCAATAGCAAGATGCCAACAGGCTTTTCCTTTAAAAGGGTAAGCTAACATTACAGGAACTGACAACAGACAACTCTGTGTCCTTGACATGTTTTGCATTTAAATGATTTGTTAGGCTGGAGCTGCTTCGGTGATATGAAAATTCTCTTTTACAAAAGGTACAAATCACTGCGTTTTTGTTGATAGTCTCATCTTTGTTCTTTTTATAAATAAACTTTCCGCCAAACGGTCCGAGTGGGCTTGCCTCGCTCTCCTGTGTCGCGTCCATCTCTGTTGTCAGTCACCCTGCTTTTGATTAGTGCGCAGGTACAAAGTGACGTGCCACTGCCGCCTACGGGTCCCTCAATGGGCCAAATTTAAAATGCTTGCGCATTGACTTGCCACTCATGATTAATTGCGTTAATTTTTATAGTGCGTTAATTTGCAGCATAATCAATTAATCTAATTAACGCGTTAAACTGACAGCCCTAATAATGATATATATTTGTATTATTATATAATAATAAAAATATGGACAAGTATATGACACAAACACCATATTTCCAAATTAATTCCTATTTTCATCTTGAGGGTAACTTCATTAGACTTACAAATGGCACACGTATGACTGGAGACGGATGAATGAGGGATGAAGTTCTCACTTCATTCAAAATAAAACCAAACCAAACAGCTGTTTGTGTTCGATAGCAGCACCAGCTCTGGGCAGGAGCGGCATCTCCTGGCCCATCTCTCAGTTGCCTCAGCCCCACCCCTGGGTAAATTTGACGGACGTAGGTTCTGGCTACTCATAGCTTTGGAAAATATTATTTGTCTTGCTTTAAGTTAGCACACTTCCATCCATCGCAGGACGTCACCAAACACCACAGAGTCAGCCTTTGTCTATCTGAACATCTGTGAAGAACCAAACACTGGAGAGCATCGAGAGCACGTCCAAGGATTTACTTCAAGTCAATCTGCTCCAATTAGTTTTCTGTCACATTTCAGTTCATCCATCCATCCATCCATCCATCCATCCATCCATCCATCCATCCATCCATCCATCCATCCATCCATCCATTCTCTACCGCTTATCCGGGGTTGGGTCGCGGGGGCAGCAGCTTGAGCAGGGAAGCCCAGACTTCCCTCTCCCTAGCCACTTCGTCCAGCTCCTCCGGGAGAATCCCAAGACGTTCCCAGGCCAGCCGGGAGACACAGTCTCTCCAGCGTGTCCTGGGTCGTCCCCGAGGCCTCCTCCCGGTAGGACGTGCCCGGAACACCTCACCAGGGAGGCGTCCAGGAGGCATCCTGACCAGATGCCCGAGCCACCTCATCTGGCTCCTCTCGATGCGGAGGAGCAGCGGCTCGACTCTGAGTCCCTCCCGGATGACCGAACTTCTCACCCTATCTCTAAGGGAGAGCCCGGACACCCTGCGGAGGAAACTCATTTCGGCCGCTTGTATCCTGGATCTCGTTCTTTCGGTCACGACCCACAGCTCGTGAACATAAGTGAGGGCAGGAACGTAAATCGACCGGTAAATCGAGAGCTTTGCCTTTCGGCTCAGCTCCTTCTTCACCACGACGGACCGATACAGAGTCCGCATCACTGCAGACGCTGCACCGATCTGCCTGTCGATCTCCCGTTCCATCGTACCCTCACTCGTGAACGAGACCCCGAGATACTTGAACTCCTCCACTTGGGGCAGGATCTCATCCCCAACCCAGAGAGGGCACTCCACCCTTTTCCGACGGAGGACCATGGTCTCAGATTTGGAGGTGCTAATTCTCATCCCAACCACGTCACACTCGGCTGCGAACCGTTCCAGTGAGAGTTGGAGATCACGGCTTGATGAAGCCAAAAGCACCACGTCATCTGCAAAAAGCAGAGACGCAATACTGAGGCCACCAAACCGGACACCCTCAACGCCTTGGCTGCACCTAGAAATTCTGCCCATAAAAGTTATGAACAGAATCGGTGACAAAGGGCAGCCTTGGCGGAGTCCAACCCTCACTGGAAACGAATCTGACTTACTGCCGGCAATGTGGACCAAACTCTGACATCGGTCGTACAGGGACCGAACAGCCCTTATCAAGGGGTTCGGTACCCCATATTCCCGAAGCACCCCCCACAGAACCCCCCGAGGAACACGGTCGAACGCCTTCTCCAAGTCCACAAAACACATGTAGACTGGTTGGGCGAACTCCATGCCCCCTCAAGGACCCTGCGGAGGGTGTAGAGCTGGTCCACTGTTCCACGGCCAGGACGAAAACCACATTGCTCCTCCTGAATCCGAGATTCGACTTCCCGATGGACCCTCCTCTCCAGAAACCCCTGAATAGACCTTACAGGGAGGCTGAGGAGTGTGATCCCCCTGTAATTGGAAACACACTCTCCGGTCCCCCTTCTTAAAAAGGGGGACCACCACCCCAGTCTGCCAATCCAGAGGCACTGCCCCGACGTCCACGCGATGTTGCAGAGGCGTGTCAACCAGGACAGCCCCACAACATCCAGAGCCTTTAGGAACTCCTGGCGGATCTCATCCACCCCCGGGGCCCTGCCACCGAGGAGCTTTTTAACTACCTCGGTGACCTCAACCCCAGAGATAGGAGAGCCCGCCTCAGAGAACCCAGACTCTGCTTCCTCATGGGAAGGCGTGTCACCGGAATTGAGGAGGTCTTCGAAGTATTCTCCCCACCGAGTCACAACGTACCGAGTTGAGGTCAGCAGCGCCCCATCCCCACTATACACAGTGTTGATGCTGCACTGCTTCCCCCTCCTGAGACGTCTGATGGTGGACCAGAATCTCCTCGAAGCCGTCTGGAAGTCGTCCTCCAAGGCCTCACCAAACTCCTCCCACGCCCGAGTTTTTGCCTCAGCAACCACCAAAGCTGCATTCCGCTTGGCCAGCCGGTACCTATCAGCTGCCTCAGGAGTTCCACAGGCCAAAAAGGCCCGATAGGACTCCTTCTTCAGCTTGACGGCATCCCTTACCGCCGATGTCCACCAACGGGTTCTGGGGTTGCCACCACGACAGGCACCGACCACCTTACGGCCACAGCTGCGGTCGGCCGCTTCGACAATGGAGGTGCGGAACATGGTCCACTCAGACTCAATGTCCCCCGCCTCCCCCGGAACGTGGGTGAAGTTCTGCCGGAGGTGGGAGTTGAAACTCCTTCTGACAGGGGATTCCGCCAGGCGTTCCCAGCAGACCCTCACAATACGTTTGTGTCTGCCAGGTCGGACCGGCATCTTCCCCCACCATCGGAGCCAACACACCACCAGGTGGTGATCGGTTGACAGCTCCGCCCCTCTCTTTGCCCGAGTGTCCAAGACATGCGGCTGCAAGTCCGATGACATGACCACAAAGTCGATCATTGAACTGCGGCCTAGGGTGTCCTGGTGCCAAGTGCACATATGGACACCCTTATGTCTGAACATGGTGTTCATTATGGACAGTCCGTGACGAGCACAGAAGTCCAATAACTGAACACCATTCGGGTTCTGATCGGGGGGGCCGTTCCTCCCAATCATGCCCTTCCAGGTCTCACTGTCATTGCCCACATGAGCATTGAAGTCCCCCAGCAGAACGATGGAGTCCACAGTGGGAGCGCTCTCCAGCACCCCCTCCAAGGACTCCAAAAAGGGTGGGTACTCTGAACTGCTGTTTGGTGCATAAGCACAAACAACAGTCAGGACCCGTCCCCCCAACCGAAGGCGGAGGGAGGCTACCCTCTCGTCCACCGGGGTGAACCCCAATGTACAGGCGCCAAGCCGGGGGGCTATAAGTATACCCACACCTGCTCGGCGTCTCTCACCATGAGCAACTCCAGAGTGGAAGAGAGTCCAACCCCTCTCGAGAGGACTGGTACCAGAGCCCAAGCTGCGTGTGGAGGTGAGCCCGACTATATCTAGTCGGAACTTCTCGACCTCACACACCAGCTCGGGCTCCTTCCCTGCCAGAGAGGTGACATTCCACGTCCCAAGAACCAGCTTCTGTAGCCGGGGATCGGATCGCCAAGGTCCCCGCCTTCGGCCACCGCCCAGCTCACAGTGCACCCGACCCCTATGGCCCCTCTCACAGGTGGTGAGCCCATGGGAAGGGGGACCCACGTTGTCCTTTCGGGCTGCGCCCGACTGGGCCCCATGGGTGCAGGCCCGGCCACCAGGCGCTCGCCTTCGAGCCCCACCTCCAGGCCTGGCTCCAGAGGGGGGCCCCGGTGGCCCTCGTCCAGGCAAGGGAAAACGTGCTCCACTGTTTTGATTCATCATTAGGGGTCTGTGAGCCGTCCTTTGTCTGGTCCCTCACCTAGGACCTGTTTGTCATGGGTGACCCTGCCAGGGGCACAAAGCCCCAGACAACTTAGCTCCTAGGATCATTGGGACACACAAACCCCTCCACCACGATAAGGTGATGACTCAAGGAGGAGACATTTCAGTTCAGATTTGAATAAATATGTTTACTATATTTACTTGGTAAAACTTGGTTATGGGGCGAGGGCTGCTGAATTCCCTCGAAACCTGGGTCTGCTCCAAGATCCACTTCCTACAAACAGTCTAAGAAAAACTGGGAAACCTTTTGTCAGTTATGCTCCAAAGTTATGGAACTCATAACCTATAGAACCTGAAGGATGTTAAAATCTTTACTTCTATTCGATGTATGTTAAATTGAAATGAATTACTCTACATTGAATCCATTCATTCATTCATTCATTTTCTTCCGCTTGTTTATACACAGTTTGCATGCATATCCTCTTATGCTGATGTGCATGCAAACTTTCTTTCTATTGAAATAAAGTTTATCATCGTCAAGGAAAGGTGTACAAAACTGTGGTGAGACCAGCGATGTTGTTTGGTCTAGAGACAGTGTTACTGAGGAAAAGACAGGAGACAGAGCTGGAGGTAGCAGAGATGAAGATGCTGAGGTTCTCTCTGGGAGTGACCAGGAAGGATAGGATCAGGAATGAGTACATCAGAGGGACAGCACATGTTAGAGGTTTTGGAGATAAAGTCAGAGAGGCCAGACTGAGATGGTTTGGACATGTCCAGAGGAGAGATAGTGAATATATTGATAGAACGATGCTGAGTTTTGAACTGCCAGGCAGGAGGCCTGGAGGAAGACCAAAGAGGAGGTTTATGGATGTAGTGAAAGAGGACATGAAGGTAGTTGGTGTGAGAGAAGAGGATGCAGACGACAGGGTTAGATGGAGGCAAATGATTCGCTGTGACGAACCCTGAAGGGAAAAGCCAAAAGGAAAAGAAGATCATCATCATTATTGCTACTTCACTATCACTAACACTTCACTATCTGGCAGAGGACAGGGCTGAGCAGCATATATGCAGAGTAGCGGCTGATTAGGGCAGTGGCTGCCGGTGAATGAAGGGAAGGCAGGACCAGGGAATGAGCTGACGTAGGTAGGACAGGATGTGAAATGACATGATATATCAGCAACATCAAAACAGACAGCTGCATCTGCCAGGAGGTGTGACAGACGCAGCTGGACGCCACTAACGCACCACTAACTAGCCGGTTAGGTGTGATGGGATGCTCCTGCTGGAGCACTTGGGTGGCCCCTCCTCCGACTCCTCCCGTGGGTCCCATCACATCCACCACAGACACTGTTTCCATTGTTGCCTCGTGGAGGAACGAAGCGACTCGTCTCAGTCTTACTGTGGATGACGTCATGGCTGCTGCCGGTAAAGAAGCGGTTAACCACACGGAGGGGCTGAAGGTCGGAGTGGAAGCCTCTCCTGCAGCTCGGGGCTCCGGTGAAGGTTCCTGCCTGGGGCGCATGAAGCGCCTCATCCCGGAGATTTACCGGACTGAGATCGTGGAACTGTTCAAACTAGCGGGACCAGTGGTAAGACGCACCTGTGCGCCATTCAGGAGGGATTTTTAGCGCAGTGCTAACTAGAATGTGGTATAATTTGAATTAATCATATTATTCTTGTTTTAAAATATAGTATATATATGTATGACGTTTTAACATAATTAAAATCAATATCAATCCGTTTATAACAGGGAATTATTGTATTAACCTTGGTTTTTCAGGAGAACCACAAAAGATTTCAAGTGAATCAATTTGTGTTCAATTCAACCAAATTAAATTCTTATGTAAACTATAAACGTGTTTCAACCAACAACATAAACTTAAATAAATTAATGATTAAATGAAACTGATCAGTGATCACCACCATTTCTTCAGGAGCACGTTGTAGAGCACACCTACAAATTAATAATGAATAAAACCAATTGTGTTGATTTTTTCATGAAATTGGGATTAACAAACACGTTTTAAACTTCACAACGGTTCAAAGTGAGTTTTGAACCATGATACTGAAGCTCTCAGCTCACTCTTGATGTTTAACTGGGATCTGAACTTTATCTTCAGTGGGTCAGCAGCTGAGGAGTCTTTCCTCTTCTCTTACCATCGTCATAAATAGAATGGAGTTTTTATCATGTTATTCTCTACCATGAAGGAAGTATAGTCACTGCTGTGTTGGTTGACGTTTGTTAAGATGATACAAAAACTGCATAACAAATTCTCTTGAAACCTGGTGTGTGGAAGAATCAAGTTAGTTGTCCTGTGATTCTGATTTCAGCAAGGTAAACGTGGTTGAGGAGATGCAGATGCAGACAGGACTAGAAGTTCAAAGATTCAATAAAAAATAAATCAAATTAAATAAATCAAATTAAACTAAACTGATTGTGCTCAAATTTTGTTTACGAAGCATAACAAAATCCAGGAAATCAAGTGAAATGAGAAAACCAAATGTTCTTACAATGAAACTGGAAAAACTCCAGCAACATGAGAATAGATGAGGATGCAACATATTGATGTCGGACGTGAATTTTACTTGTGGTTATTCTGCAGATCATTGCCCAGTTTCTGATGTTCATGATCAGCTTCATCAGTGCCGTCTTTTGTGGTCACCTGGGAAAAACGGAATTTGCAGGAGTCTCTTTAGCGGCTGCGGTGAGAGGATTTACTTTCGTCCTGTTCTTCTTCCTTCTCTACAAACATGACCCTTCTTATCCAGAACCGTGGCGTTTCTCATCACTGTTATGCAGATGATCTACAGCTTTATGTTCCTTTACTGTCACATTACCTTTAAGATAGGATAGAACTTTATTAATTCCAAGGGAAATTATAATGGAAAAAAATACAGAAAAAGAAATAGGACAGTCAAAAATATAAATATAAACTGAGCAGAGTAGAAAAAGGTAAGAATAACAGCAACACAATGAAATTACAACAGAACACAAATAGGGGAAAAATTATCATCAAGTATTGAACAGTAATTTCAGTAGGTGATCAATGTTACCTGTCTTCCTGCAGGAAGGGGCAGAGTTACACAGTCTGGTGGCCACAGGTGGAAAAGACCTCCTGAGGTGTTCTGCCATTAGATAGTGATTTACACATCTAATAAATAAAACCTTCTAAAACTCCCTGAAAGTTTGGTTGACTGAGAAAAAAGAATTGAGTTAGCTTCGTATTAATGATGTGTTTTTTCTGCAACTAAAGAAAATAAACTAAAGAAAATATCGCAAAATAAATTCCACCGAAGGGCAAATTGCTTTTTGTTACAGTCACTCTGCAGTACAACAAAGTAAAAAAGAAAGACACAAGTAGGTAAATTAGAATTAAAAAGAGTAGATAAATAACAGAATAAAAAGACAGAATTAGATCTAAACATATATACAGGTACATACAGTAACTTTAACTGCCACTTCATTTCACTTTCACTGCGTGTTAAAAGTGAGGCAATGTACAGCCTGATGGCCACAGGCAGGAAAGATTTAGGGAAGTGTATTTAGGAAGGGTCGTCCAACTACTGAAGGTCCTCTTTTGTCCAATCAGTGTTTTGTACAGTGGGTGGAACTCATTGTCCAAGATGGTCCTTAGTTTGGACAATGTCCTCCTCTCACACACCACAGTGAGAGAGTCTAGCTTTACTCCCACAATGTCTCCAGCCCTGCAGATCAGTTTGTACAGATTTTTGGCATCCGCCACCCTCAGACCACTAAAATTATGACCAGACTATTTGACAGACATGTTTTTTCACTGAAGTGTTTGTGTTTTGTTTTTTTTTTGTTTTTTTTGCAGGTGATTAATGTCACTGGTATTTCCATCGGTACTGGTTTGGCATGCACTTTTGACACCCTGATCTCTCAGGTAACCCTCATTATACCTTTACCTCGTTTGTAATTTTATGATTTTCATTTTAATTTACTGTACTGATCCCTGTGGGGAAATTATTAGTCCACTCTATGACACTGGTTTTCAGTGTCATGCATACACACACACATATATATATATATATATATATATATATGTGTGTGTGTGTGTGTGTGTGTGTGTGTGTGTGTGTGTGTGTGTGTGTGTGTGTGGGTGCAGGCCCATAGCGCACACACACACACACACACACACACACACACACACACACACACACACACACACACACACACACACACAGGGGGCCTGTAGGCATGCAAGTGATGGGGAGGTAGAGTGGTGGGCAGCCTCTTGTTGTTGCGCCTCAATGAGCAACTTATAACGGGAGCGGCACCTTGCTAAAGGGCACCCTGGCAGTGCTTAGGAGGTGAGTTGACACCTCCCACCCAGTCCCCAGTCCAAGACTTAGTGGACTAAGCCACTGTCGCCCCTAAAAAAAGGTGCACCACCTGGGAATCAAACCCAGGTCACAAGAATGGGAGTCTTGCATGAAACCACTACACCAGCAGCACACTTGATATGATTCTGACCTCAGATCAGGGTCAAACACTCTACTGCTGGGTTCCCAGGTCGCCCCGGGTCTCCATTAAAACAAATCATGCATGAGCTTTAGTATCAAGTTGGTTTTCTTTGAGCAGTTATAGCTTGCTGTTGGTGTGATGCTTGTTTTCCAAGCCGGTTGCTTCATCTGTCTACCTGCAGACGTATGGGAGTGGTAACTTGAAGCGTGTGGGGGTCATTCTTCAGAGGGGGATTCTGATTCTGCTGCTGGCTTGTTTCCCCTGCTGGGCCGTCCTCATCAACACAGAACCCCTCCTGCTTGGCGTTAGACAGAGCCCAGAGGTCGCCAGGTCAGAACAGTTTCAGAACAATCCACATTTTCAGGAACTCATTTGTTGACAGTGCTGAAAAACTGGTTTCTGTCTACATTGGAAGTCTGTTGTGGGAGTTTAGAGATGATAGAAAAAAGAAGGCAGCAACTTGGGTCAGGATGCCTGTGGAAACATTGGAAGTTTAGCTTTCATGCTGACATTGGGAAAAAATTATCCATCCATCCATCCATCCATCCATCCATCCATCCATCCATCCATCCATCCATCCATCCATCCATCCATCCATCCATCCATTCATCCATTCATCCATCCATCCATCCATCCATCCATCCATCCATCCATCCATCCAACACGGTTCTGCTGGAGCCTATCCCAGCTTGCTACAGGTAAGAGGTAGCGCATTGCAGGGCCATACTTAGACAAAAAAATTACTCATGTTCACACTCACACCTATGAACCAATTTGTTTGGCATGTGGGAAGAAGCCGGAGAACCCGGAGAGAACTGACAAAGACACAGGGAGAACATACAAACTCCACGCAGAAAGGCATCGAACCCGGAACCTTCTGGCTGTGAGGCAACAGCGTTACCCATTGAATTTGTCATACACAGTGATGAAAGTGTATGAGTTTATAAATTTTGATCCTTCATTTGAAATCCAGACCAACATGGATCCACAGGCACTGATGACCTCATTTATCCATCCCAGTGTTTTTGTTTGTGTCACACATTTTAATGTAAATTGTTGTGTTTCTGCATGAAGTCTGACGCAGCTTTACGTGAAGATCTTCATGCCTTCCCTGCCGGTGAGTTTGATGCATTCTATCATGAAGATAATCATATCATACATGAGCCTCTCACAGAACTGGTTCAGTTGGTTCTGGATTCTGAGCTTCACCTTCATGGATTGTTTCCTTTTTCAGGCTGTGTTTATGTACCAACTGCAAGGGAGGTACCTTCAAAATCAGGTACATCTATTTATACATTTTAGTCTGGGTTATTGATTGGATCGCTTTATCAAAATATTATTGACTAAAGGTTGTGTTGTGATTCACAGGGAATTATATGGCCTCAGGTTGCAACAGCAACATTTGGGAACATTTTCAATGCAATCTTCAATTACATTCTTCTGTTCCAACTGGAATTGGGCGTGGCGTGAGTTTTCCACTTGAATTTTGCAATAGTTTGTGTAATTATGCATAGAAATCCAGGAGAACTTATTGAATATGTTTATAGTGATCAATATGTTGCTGAATTGAACTGAGGTGAAGATTGTGAAATAAACAACATCCAAAACTGTCTGCAGAAATCAAAGAGTTTGCACAGTCACATGTTTTGTGCAATAAAAAAGTGCAAAAAATGGAAATCAGTATTTCATTAGTTACCACAGCGATCCACATGTATGAAGAACAGCAGGTGTCCTACCATAAACCCTGGAGAACACCTTATGACACCGGTAGGGAAGGAGAGGAGTCCTCAGCAAAGTGGACACACTTTATTCTAGGAGTTAATCTATTTACAAACCAACAAGTTGTCCTCTCTAACAAGGAGCCATGGTCCAAAGCCTTTGGCAAATCATTTCTTATTGTTAACATGTCACAGTAGATGGACTTCAGTAGATGGACTTTCTGTGCAGTCACACAATACACATATTCCAATCCAAAATTATGTAAGCAGACTTCCAATTTAATAATCAATATTTTACAAATGCAGTCGCTATTTTTTGTGGTTGCACTGGGGACATTTATTCAGTCTTGTTGGTTAACATGAATTAGCTTCTATTATTAGAGCCTGAACTGCCATCAGGGTTTAGGGATGCTGCAAATCTAGACTAGTTTCTTAGCTGTGACCGTCTGGTGTAAACAGCTTCCTTTTGCTTCTTGATCTAACGTCTCCATTCCTTCCCTTTAAGTGGATCTGCAGCAGCCAATGCCATCTCACAGTATCTGCTGGCTACGGTCTTATACATCTACATCTGCGTGAGGGGTCTACATAAGGCCACTTGGGGAGGTCAGTTGTTTTCTCATGGCAATCATTACGCTTAGTATTTTCCTATGGTGTAGACTTATTGATTAAGTGGTTCTCTACAGTAATTTCACCTGCTTTTATCACATCTTTTACAATGTTGAATACTTTGATATCTAATTTAACTGTTTAATGTCATTTTCATTTTGTGGAAAATTCTGAAAAGTCTTCATGACTCCTGCTGTTCAGACTTTTAAAAGCATAAATATCCAACTAGTCCTGTACTTTGGGGAAAGATAACTAATGTAAGTCATGACTCAAAAGGTTTGCCAACCTGCAGATGGCTACTTTAGCACTAGCCATTGGCTGGACCCAATTCAAATTAATATAAGAGGACGATAAAGTAACCCAACCCGTTCCCACAGGAAAAACAAAGTGCTGAAATGATGAATTCCTGAAGCAAAGTCCAAAAAACTAAGCGAAGTCCAAAGGTGCATGAATTAACCAAGTTCCCAAGGAAAATAATTTACAAAGAACACAGCACAAGGCAAAGCCGGTTACAGAAGCGATCGCTGCACAAAGTTGCAATCAATCACACTCAGAACCCTGGACCACAATGTGGACTGACATTGGACCGACATTGGACTGGACCTATGAACAAAGTCTGGGACCTGGATGAGCTCCTTTAACCATTGACCTCTGGCTCGCAGGTTGGTCCCTGGACTGCCTGCAGGAGTGGGGTCCCTTCGTCCGGCTAGCCATCCCCAGCTTGCTGATGCTTTGTCTGGAGTGGTGGATGTTTGAGGTGGGAGGAATCCTGGCAGGTATCATTAGTGAGACTGAGCTGGGGGCTCAAGCTGTAACCTATCAGCTGTCGCTCATGAGTTATATGGTAACTCCCATTACATACCGATGAATGCTACCATTCTTCTTATGCGTTTGATATTGTTCCAATTATATTACAGCTTATCTAATTTTATTAGGTCCCATCGGGAATCGCTGCTGCCACCAGCGTTCGTGTTGGAAATGCTCTCGGTGCAGGAAACATACAGCAGGCCAAGCTGTCCTGCAGAGTCCCCATCATCTGTGGATGTAAGAATCAACACGCACAGCACACAGTGTCCAGGTTACCTGCAACACCTTTTCACTTGGTCTGATGATGAAGATGATGAAGATGTTGTAATTAGGCTTCAGGACCATGAATAAGGGCAGATCACGCCAACATGGCCAGAGGATTTAGTGTAATGCTAACAATCTGTTAAACCTAATGCCAACATCCCATAGATTCAGATTTCACGTGTCATGTTAACATGATTAATCAAATCTCAGACTCAGTGAACAGTTTATTTTGATGTCAGACTTCTTGTGGTCTTTTTTTCTTTCCTGAAGCCTTTCTTCTGTGAACTTTGTAATCCATCAAAGAGATCCGATCAAGTAGAGCAATAGGCCGAACAAATGGAGACAACAGTTGACTGAGTTGACTTGACATGACTGACCAAATATCCACAAATGATTTTAGCATCAGTGCTAACGCCTCACATTCAAAATGAATGACGTTTGGACGAATTAAGAATGACTTTCAATTTGTGTTTAATGTATTAACTCATGGTTTGTTTCTCTTTCTGGTGGAAGTCATCACATCGTGTTTCATTGGTGGCAGCCTTTTCTTTTCCAGAAAAGTCATTGGATATATTTTCACCTCAGATCAGTGAGTAAAGAGAGAGAATATTTCACTTTCTTTTATTTCACAGGTGATTTTGTGTATCTGTGTTTCCACCTGAGTTCTTTTGGTATCTGTGGACTTGGGAAACCACTCGTAGGACAAGTGAAAAACAAGACGAGGGATAATGATGTGGGAATTATGACGTGAATGTATTTCTAAAACACACTGTGACACTGTGTCAATGGAGCCTTAGTGGAGTTTTAATGGGACACAAACTGTTACAGATTTTTTCTTGGCAGTGTGTTGTCGTCTAATGACAATAAATCCGGATGAGACTGTTTACATGATGCTAACACAAGACTGCCAGGTAATCTTACATCAGAGCACAGTAATCGATTGACCAGGAAGTGCTTTAAGTCAGAGTGTTTGATGATGTCATTAAAAAAAGTTTGACAGAAAAACTCGATGATCCAGCTTGAGCCGGATGTCCTGCTGGAAGGTTGTAATGTACCTACTTGAACTCCCTGTTGGTAATGATTTACTACTTAACCAGGTGTTAATCTGGTTATATCATTTACTATTTCAGATAAAGAATATTTTAAAAAGTTAGGTACACTTTGTCACAGTTTAAATCACCAGGGTGCAATTTGTCCAAAAAAACACACATAGCCCACAGCCCATGTGCGGCCCGTGGGCCTCACTAATGCGGCCCACCAAACTTGTTTAAAGTATATTTTATGAAATAAACACAGTTGTTAAATAATTTTTACAGTAAGCGTTGTATATGTATGTTTTTGTGCTTCTTAAAGGCCAAAACCTTTTATACGATGGTTTATACGATTTACTTTTGCAATAGAACAAATAAACACACCATCCATCTTCTCTTCAGCTGGCCCGCTTGTCAAATTTTAGGACTGTGTGGCCCAGTAGTCAAATCATTTGCCCATCACAATTTAGCCTAGTGCTGACGGTCAGTATAACGTAATATGAACACCCCATAGACAGATTTCACGTGTCATGTCAAAATGACTCAGAAAATCTCAGACTAAGTTAACAGTTTCATGTCAGATTTGATGTGGTATTTTCATGTACTGACATTGGTAACCAACTCTCTTTCTAGAGACATCATCCGGAGGGTTTCTCGTATTGTGATCGTACTTTGTGTCACTCACATCTGTGATTCCATCTCGGTGAGAAAGATTTCTTCAAGTTATCCGCTGTGAACTCCTGTAGAATACGAATGTGTGCTTGGTGTCTTCAGGGTGTGTCTGGAGGTGCGGTTCGAGGAGCAGGGAAACAGTTAATAGGTGCTCTGGTCAACCTGATAGGATACTATGTCATTGGTGCTCCTATTGGGGTGTCCCTTATGTTTGCTGCTGATATGGGAATAGAGGGTATGTCATTGAGTCGTGTAGGATCATGGAGTCATGGAGTCGTGTAGGATCCAGCAAAGCCATTAAAGTCTTCTCTGACCCTTTGAAAAGGAATGTGGATAGGACTCGCCGTCTGTGTGTTCGTGCAGGCCAGTGTCTTCATCACATTTTTGACCCGGCTCGATTGGAAGAAGGCCGCTGCAGAGGTAAAACGGTTCCTTTTTGCTTTGTTGAGATATTTGAAAGCAGAACCTGATGTTACAAATGTCTTCATTGACTCTGATCAGGCTCTTGTGAGGGCAGGAGTCCAGAAAAAGGAAGTAAATGAAATGGACAGGATGGACACTACAGGTAAGCTTCATCAAATGTGTCAGGTGCTTAAACCATCTGACACGTTTTTAATTAAAGACTGTTCTTCAAACCTCCAGATGCCAATCAGAACCGGACTCAGGTCAGTGTTGAGAGTGCTGAGGAGGTTTGTGTTCCAGACCAGAGCAAATCTGTAGCCGTCACGGTGGGAGAGTCCCTCTCGGTCCGTCAGCTGGTTTTACGGCGTGGCTTCACATTGCTATTCATGGTTGCCATTGTTGCTGCCGGAGTCCTCCTCAGCGACTTCCTGTTGAGGATACAGAAATAAATCCTCCGAGGATGTAACGCCTACAGTTGGACTGATGGTCGTCAAGATGCCCGGAACAAAGTTGTCACTTGGTGTGTGACGGGTGACTTATGCTGAGTCCGCAGGGTTTTACCACTCATGAATGAAGCGTCACTCCGACATAGAGCTGAAATAAACTGATGAAGGTGGAATATTCGGGAACTTTATAAGTGATTTGATTCGAGAACCTTTATGGACTTGTTTACAATCTGTGTTTATGTTCACATATATTTGTAAAGATGGGATAAAACTTTTAAAACCCTTTTAATTTTGAATAGTGACATCACAAGCCTTGAGTCTTTTAATATTAGAGGTTGATTTTCTGCAATCTCTCTGCCTATATATTTGAATAAGCTCACTTTAAATCCTCACACTGTCACGCTTTAACTCCACCCACTACCTGTCAATCAAGCGCCCAACCAATCAAGTGCCCAACCAATCACGGCGCATCTGCCGGAAGAAATCACGTGAAGTGTATGGCGTAAGAAATCGGGCAGCGAGGCTTTTTGTTGCGGTTACGCCTTTCGTCCACACGACAACGCAGATATCAGGGACAAAAACACTGGCCAAAGTGAAGGTCTTTGAAAACGCCAGATATGCCTTGTCGCGTGGATGCTGTAACCGAAACTTTTTCAATCCGGGGGGTGTCTCCCTGCAACGAAAACCGCTGTGACGTCCACGCAGAATGGACGGAGTTAAAAACCGGGTATTTTCTGACGTATAACAGCTCCACGTCGAAACGCTTGATAAACATGCTTGACAGTTGGATATTTGTTCATCTGTTTCTTTCTTTATGAGTCGTAAAGTTTATACAGTGGACAAAAATGTTGTTTTTAAATAAAAACCTATGATATGACCCTAGCATAATCATTGGCTATACCTCAACGTCACAAAAGCACAATCATTGTCCATACCCCAACCCCAACTAACCCCCCCTCACTGTACATGTTTACTGTATTTTCATTTTCGTAATGTCCAAATGATCATTTTCCATACTGCCTGTGTGTGTGTATGTGTGTATGTGTATGTGTGTGTGTGTGTGTGTATGTGTGTATATGTGTGTGTGTTAAAAGTAATTTCCTGATGGGAATTATTATTAGATTTATTTATTTGATTTTTTATCTTTTATATACACACACAAACACGCACGCACGCACGAACGCACACACACACACACACACACACAATGTGTACTGCCATCGCTAAAATATACAGGTTTTTACTTCCTTATTTTGCTGACAGTTTTATTCACAGGCTTTCTGCAAAATGCTACACACTTCAAACTCATGCCAACTGATATTTTAGCATCCAGTAGATGTCGTAGTAGAGCAAATGAAGCCTCATGAAGCTTCGAACCGCAGTGAACCGATTGGATGAAAAGCTTCAGTGCTTCATGGGGCTTCATCTGCCCCTCACTAACTATACATGGACTTCCCAGTTAACATAATTTTAGAGTGTCATAACTGTTACAATAATTTTCATGTTTTTAAGCAGAAAAAGTCCAAACAGCAGGAACGACACAGAAAATGGCAACAAATTCTGAGTGAAACTAGCTGGTTAGCACAAACAGTCTGTCCAGCTAGGATTTCTGTTTGGAATGGGACAATCGATGTAGCATCCAAAATGCTCCTCGGGCACCTGACAAAAATGGTCTTTAGTAACTACATACAGTTCTGTTCATGTAGTCAGCTAACAGAACTACCTCTTCTCTAAAATTTCTTTCTCCTTTGACAGGTGCCTTCTCCTTTAACGTTATCTCCTTTCCTTTCTATCTCACGATTAATTATTTTTCTTTCTCCAGTTAGCCTACGTTGATTTTTGACTACACTGGGTGCGCTTGGTTTATAATACCTATACATTTGCTGTCATGTGTATGGTATGAAGTCTGATATTGTTTTATCGTGGAATTTCCACGGGTCCCCACTAATATATTTTATAGTTTTTTCTACAATGAAAATTATTTTTATCATTGTCATCTGCCAATATAAATGAATTGTTAAGCGATTTGATGTACATTTATTCTATGTAGTGGATGTGTGTTAAATGGTACATCACATGTCCGCCATGTCAGAGTTGTCTCTGATTTGAAGACTGGTGTAAGATTAATAATTGAATTAATAACTCACTCCAAGTCAAACTTAAGTCCAGAGGAGTTTTGTGTCCAAGAACCAAATGAACTGTTTAGAACATACAAGTTTTTTACAACGCTGCACCAAGTTTAATGGAGGATGGTGTTATTTTAGAGCAACAAATCAGGAGCTGGAAGGACAGGTTATGGAGTTAAGTTGAGGGACCTTAAGGTATCACCTCCTGAAAAGATGCAAATCCTGGTCTGGTCCAGTCCCACTACCAGGCCCAGGGAAAAGAAACCAGACCACTCAATGCTGAGAAGTGTCTGTCAGGGATGCTCACAGCTCAAAGTACTGGCGATCATGCCCTCTGGCCAAAACTTCATGTCTTCAACATGTTATGAGTAGAGATGATCTGAGTAACTTTAAGACAGCTGAAATTCAGTGCCACGGATGAGTTTGGGCAAAACATTTTACACGCAATGTAGTTGGGCAGACATCAGTGTGATATTGATTAAAAAGAGTTTAATATGGGACCTTCATGATTTGCATAGTTTAGTGCTGACTTGATGCAGTGACAGAAGAGATGCCATCTACTGCCACATGGTGGACAAACAGGTAGAGTCACAAATGTCCCTTTAAATGCCCAGTGTCGTTAACATCCAGGTGTGCATACTGAGGCTGAGGCGCTTGAACGCCCTGCTGGTCGTTTAAAAGTGCTGCTTGAACGTTAACATAACAGTTCTGCTGAGGAAGTGCAGTTTTATTTCTGTGAAACGATTTTAACATAGTTAAGAAATATCAAAGATGAGGTCAACGCTCTGACCACTAGATGGCAGCAGAATTACAATGAGCAATATTTGCTTTCATCATATCCAGAGGACTTGAAAATGACAGAAGGCTGAATTTCTTGTGATCACCTGAGGTCGTTCCTGGGTGAAGGATGAGTGTAAGCTTTGGCCAACTAATTCTGAAGTTATGCTCCCCTACATAAGTGGATGAAAAAGCCCACAAAGGTCTATCTGTTGGTCTATCTGCATGGACCCGGACCTAGAAGGCCTGGTGTGCTTCATCAAATCTGAGAAGGCCTACTGGTATCTTTGGAAGCCTCATAAGAACCAAACCTACAAATGAAAGGAAAATCTGTCTAATTACAATTTGAAAATACTTCTCGAAAGTGGTTTCAATCCGTCTAGCAAGAATCTACTGTGATCTAAACATCTACCACAGGACTACTGAGGGACTTGGGAGTTAGTGGCAAGAACCAGCGCACAGCCGTCAAGGCAGCTTCAGAGGCAGCAGAAAGATGCAGCCAGTGGCTGTGGCTGAAGAGAAACGACCCCAGTTGGGCCCCCAAGTAGAGTGACCAGGAGGTATGCGGTCAGTCTAGGCCTGATTCAGGGAACAGGACGCCCCTGCCATGCATAGTCCCCTGAGATGTCCGCCACTTGACAACAAGGCGAGTCTCATGGCTAATTGGGCTTGGGATGCAAGCTCAGGTCTGATCATCCTGCAACTGGCCGCCTCTGGGGAGGGTGTATAGTTGAAAATGCCGAAACACCCCATGATCCAGAGGAACACTACTGATGATGCATCCCATAAATTCAATTCTTCAGGTCTCCCATCCACCATTCATCGTCAAGTTAATTGTATGTGCTCGCACAAGGATAGCAACATCTCATCCTGTGTTTTCTGGAAAAAAGAATCTAAAAGAAGTAAACAAGTGACAAAGGAATATTTTTAATTCTGAAATATGACTTATAATTAAACGTCGATGAAACAGGTTTATCATTTTACTTTTTATACAGATGAAAGTTGACTTTGACAAGAATAGTACTCATTATGGGCAATACTTTCGATGTATTGCTTTCACACAAATCTTTGTATTTGGCAGACAAACACTCACCGATGCTGACAAGAGACAGAAGAAGTGGTGGAAGAAATCAATATTTACATTACATTATCATTACCACGACTGGATCTAGAGCTAAAATTACTGTACAGCGTATCATGTCTGTACTAAATAATACCTGTTATATTACACTTCTCTTTAAAGTGACTGCACTTTATATCTTTATCTTCATATATATCTGAACCCAAAATACTTTGTGTAAACAAAATGTTCTCATCAAATCACCTTATAGATTCTTGGTTATTCCACCTTTATTTCTGTGTTTACTTCAGCTCTCTGTCGCTGACTGGTTCTTCGCTACTACAGTATATGTAGGGTAAAAATGCTGACTCTGGATCTGCGGTAAGGTTGACAGAATGAGTCACCATGTCACACTCCAAAGGGACTTTGCATCAGTGTGAAAATATTGTTCATGCCATGAATCTTGACGAGTGCTGACCCGACTGGTGGCTTTGCATCTTCAGAGGGTTCCTTTCAGTAGCATCACCAGGATGTCACTGATCACGATTCCAGCAATTAGGATGCCAATCATGAGCAGCAACGTGAGGCCACGCCGTAAAACCAGCTGTCGGAGCGGGAGGGTCTCTCCCACCGTAACAACTCCAGATTTATTCTGGTCTGGAATACAAACCTCCTCAGCACTCTCGACATTGACTGAATTCCGGTTCTGATTGGCATCTGGAAATTTGAAGAATAATCTTTAATTCAAGAATGTGTTGTGTCAGGATGTTTAAGCATTTCATGTTTGACTAAGCGTACCTGTAGTTTCCATCCTGTCCATTTCGTTTTCTTCCTTCTGAACTCCAGCCCTCACAAGAGCCTGATCAGCATCATTGGAGACACTTGTTAACATCAGCTTTTACTTTAAAATATGCCTCGACGTTTTTGTGTAAAGTAGAACCTCACCTCTTCAGCAGCCTTTTTCCAGTTCATTCTGCAAACAAATGTGAGGAAGAAGCTGGACTGCATTAACACACAGATGCAGAGGCCAATCCAGAGTCCTTTTCAAAGACAAGAGAAGAGCTCATTGGTTTTCTTGAAGGCCAGCAGATGATGAGTAATTGTACATTAATGGTGTGTTCTTACCAACAATGCCCATGTCTGTTGCAAACATCAGGGACACTCCAATAGGAGTACCAATGACGTAGTACCCCAACAGGCTACCCACAGCGCCAACGGTCGGTTTGCCTGCGCCCCTAAGAACACCTCCATTCACGCCCTGATGATGTCAACCACATTAGAGTCATATTCTTTCTTTGTCCGTCTTGCTGTAAAAACTTTGGAACTTTCGAAAAAGGTCTTTCTCACCGAAAGAGCGTCAGCCATATGTGTGAAACAAAAGATGATCATCACATCGGCTACCCTTCGCACAATGTCTCTGAAGAACAGAGCAGTTCGGTAACAATGTCAGGACACACAAAGAAATGAAGGTACTGCATAAGAAGGTGGTCAAAGATAACATGATGAGCAATGTTGATTTTATTGCTGTCTAACTTTAAGAACTCCAAATCTATGAAAACACCTGCCCATCACCTCAGCCAACTGGCTGGCCACAGCCGCATGTACACAACCTAAATATTCATGTTATAATCAATGACTCCTCTTCTTAACATGTAATTTCATTTTAAATTGTGCTTAGATGTGCTTATGATAAATGGGGATAAATATACCAAAAGGAAGTTTGTTAATTCAAAATTATTCCTCACTATTATCATTTGTGCAACAATTAATTGAAAGTTAAAACTTTCGTGGTGAGAGATTTTAAGGTACAATTATAGGTCTGACAAACAATTTTCAAAGACACCAAAAGAAATGTGGTTTAAAGATATGAGAATGAACTGCAGTATCTGAATGAAAGTCTTTACTCACTGCTCTGAGGTGAAAATATATCCAATGAAATTTCTGGCAATGCAAAGACTGCCTCCGACCAAACAAGCGATGATGACTGCCGTTAGAAAAAGAAAAAACAATCAAACAAACCAGTGTGTTTGAAACAATTTATAATGATGTGATAATCACATGAAGGAGGTGAGCATAAAAATATGTGAGTCAGAGTTAAACCTGTTTTCCGTGTGTTGGTTCTTACATGCACAAATAAGGAGGACTCTGCAGGACAGCTTAGCCTGCTCGGGGTTTCCTGCACCAAGAGCGTTCCCAACTCGTACGCTGGCGGCAGCAGAGAGTCCCAGTGGGATCTATTGAAATAAGAGAAGTCTTTATCTAAGGTCAATTAAAACTACTTCTTAATATCTTTGATCAATGTGTCATCGTAATAACAACATTTAAAGGAGTTACCATGTAGGCTACGACTGTCAGCTCATACAGTATCGTCTGAGCCCCCAGCTCAGTCTTGCTGATGACTCCAGCCAGGAATGCTGCTATTTCAAACATCCACCACTCCAAGCAAAGCATCAGCATACAGGGGATGGCCAGCTGGATGAAGGGGCCCCATTCCTGCAGGCAGTCCAGGGACCAACCTGTCGGTCAGAGGTTAAGGGTCAAGTGAGTTTGGCCAGGGTCCAAATTTTGGACATGGTCCAGTCCAACGCGAGTCCAACGCGAGACTCTCTTGACTGTGTGCTATCCTGTGCAAACAATGTGTTTTTTTTTTATTTCATGTACTCAATTAATCCCCAATGGGAAATTAGTGGCACACTCTAGTTAGTCAAATCAAATCACATGCATATGTTAGTGTGTACAGGCCCTGGACAAACAAACACACACAGGGGGCCTGTATGCATGCAGAGGGAGGTAGATTAGCGGACAGCTCCTGCTTGGTGCACCCCAAATAAGCAACTTGTAAGGGGGCGGGGCCTTGCTCAAGGGCGCCTCGGCAGTGCTCCAGAGGTGAGCTGACACCTCCCACTGTCAGCTCACCTCCGGGTGTTTTTTTGGGCGGGAGCGGGAATACTACTGTCGATCTCGGAACATTAGACGACCTGCTCTACCGTGGGCTCTACCACTGAGCCACTGCCGCCCCACCTTTGTTTCCATGACTTTATATTTTTCTCTGTCATGTAGAAACAGAATGAAGGTATTTTATTAAACATTAGACATCAAACTGTATAAAATTGTAAAAGATGTGCTAAAAGCAGGTGAAATCCATGGACAGAAACAGTTAATAAGTCTACACCATAGGAAAATACTATGCACATACTAATGATTGCCATGAGAAAACAACTGACCTCCCCAAGTGGCCTTATGTAGACCCCTCACGCAGATGTAGATGTATAAGACCGTAGCCAGCAGATACTGTGAGATGGCATTGGCTGCTGCAGATCCACTTAAAGGGAAGGAATGGAGACGTTAGATCAAGAAGCAAAAGGAAGCTGTTTACACCAGACAGTCACAGCTAAGAAACTAGTCTAGATTTGCACCATCCCTAAATCCTGATGGCAGTTCAGGCTCTAATAATAGAAGCTAATTCATGTTAACCAACAAGACTGAATAAATGTCCCCAGTGCAACCACAAAAAATAGAGACTGCATTTGTAAAATATTGATTATTAAATTGGAAGTCTGCTTACATAATTTTGGATTGGAATATGTGTATTGTGTGACTGCACAGAAAGTCCATCTACTGAAGTCCATCTACTGTGACATGTTAACAATAAGAAATGATTTGCCAGGCTTTGGACCATGGCTCCTTGTTAGAAAGGACAACCTGTTGGTTTCTAAATAGATTAACTACTAGAATAAAGTGTGTCCACTTTGCTGAGGACTCCTCTCCTTCCCTACATGTGTCATAAGGTGTTCTCCAGGGTTTTATGGTAGGACACCTGCTGTTCTTCATACATGTGGATCGCTGTGTTAACTAATGAAATACTGATATCCCATTTTTGCACTTTTTTATTGCACAAAACATGTGGCTGTGCAAACTCTTTGATTTCTGAAGACAGTTTTGGATGTTGTTTATTTCACAATCTTCACCTTAGTTCAATTCAGCAACATATTGATCACTATAAACATGTTCAATAAGTTCTCCTGGATTTCTATGCATAATTACACAAACCATTGCAAAATTCAAGTGGAAAACTCACGCCACGCCCAGTTCCAGTTGGAACAGAAGAATGCAATTGAAGATTGCATTGAAAATGTTCCCAAATGTTGCTGTTGCAACCTGAGGCCATATAATTCCCTGTAGGACACCTGCTGTTCTTCATGCATGTGGATCGCTGTGTTAACTAATAAAATGTTGATTTACTTTTTTCCCCACTTTTCTATTGCTCAAAACATATGGTTGTGCAAACCCTTGGATTTCTGCAGACAGATTTGGATGTAGTTCAGCCTCTGTTGATGTATTTCACAATCTTCACCTCAGTTCAGTTCAGTAACATGTTGATCACTATAAAAATGTGTGATAACTTCTCCTGAGATATTGAATGTTCTATGAATAATCTTTACTACAAAATTAAAAGGGAAAACTCACGCCACACCCAACTCCAGTTGGAACAGAAGAATGTAATTGAAGATTGCATTGGAGACATTCCCAACTGCACCAGCAATAACCTGAGGCCATATAATTCCCTGTGAATCACAACACAACCTTTAGTCAATAATATTTTGATAAAGACAATCCAGCCAATAACCCAGACTAAAATGTATAAATAGATGTACCTGATTTTGAAGGTACCTCCCTTGCAGTTGGTACATAAACGCAGCCTGAAAAAGGAAACAATCCATGAAGGTTAAGCTCAGAATCCAGAACCAACTGAACCAGTTCTGTGAGAGGCTCATGTATGATATGATTATCTTCATGATAGAATGCATCAAACTCACCGGCAGGGAAGGCATGAAGATCTTCACGTAAAGCTGCGTCAGACTTCATGCAGAAACACAACAATTTACATTAAAATGTGTGACACAAACAAAAACACTGGGATGGATAAATGAATGATTCCACAGGAATGTTTCCACAGGCATCCTGACCCAAGTTTCTGCCTTCTTTTTTCTATCATCTCTAAACTCCCACAACAGACTTCCAATGTAGATAGAAACCAGTTTTTCAGCACTGTCAACAAATGAGTTCCTGAAAATGTGGATTGTTCTGAAAGTGTTCTGACCTGGCGACCTCTGGGCTCTGTCTAACGCCAAGCAGGAGGGGTTCTGTGTTGATGAGGACGGCCCAGCAGGGGAAACAAGCCAGCAGCAAAATCAAAATCCCCCTCTGAAGAATGACCCCCACACGCTTCAAGTTACCACTCCCATACGTCTGCAGGTAGACAGATGAAGCAACCAGGTTTAAAGCAGTCATCATACTGACAGCAAGCTATAACTGCTCAAAAAAAACAACTTGATACTAAAGCTCATGCATGATTTGTTTTAATGGAGACCAGGGGCGACCTGGGAACCCAGCAGTAGAGTGTTTGACCCTGATCTGAGGTCAGATTCATATCCAATGAGGTGAAGTAGGGTCTGGTGAGGGTTACCTGAGATATCAGGGTATCACAAGTTAAAGACAGACCCGTACCAATGGTGACACCAGTGACATTAATCACCTGAAATAAAGAATGCAATTTAGTAAACGACATATATAGCAAAAGGGGCATTGTTTGACTATTTGAGAGTAAGAGAGGAGAACATAAAAATTATAAAACAATGGGGAATAAAATTAAGGTAAATATGCTATCTGGAAGGAGTGGAACAATGAAACCAGTAATCTACATCGAAGAATTCATAAGAACATCTTTATAAAACAAAGATTTAAATGTGTGTCTGTGGCCTCCTTTGATCATTGAGTTTTAGAACAAATGAGAAGTCCAACATTTATCATCATTGAGACAGATAATTTTCTAATGTTCATGTGATGTGAGAGGGACATAAAGCTGTAGATTACATAACGTAGTCAGAGACATAATGATTCTGGATGGGAAGAATCGCGTATATAGAGAAGGTAGGCTACGAGTACAGGTACATCAAGTCTTCTCACCGCAATCGATAAGGACACAGCTGCCAGCTCGGTTTTCCCCAGGTGACCACAGAAGACGGTGCTCACAAAACTGATCATAAAGCTCATGGACTGGGAAATGATCTGGAAGATCAAACAAACAGGATACACTTCACTCCATCTACTTTTCATGCAAATTCTAGATAAATACATGTAAAATCCTGGGCATTTAAATGTAAACCACTATTTAAATCTAACTGCCCCAAACTCACAATGGTGAAGACATAATTTAAAACATGGTAGTACTTCAGCCAGCTGCAGTAAAAACCGTAGAAGTCATTGCACTAATAGTAAAACAGGTTGAAATTAAAACTGAACAATAGTGAATAGTAGCAGACCTTCCAAAATAAATAGTTAAAATAGAACTTTATTAATCCTGAGGGAATATCTGGTTCCAGGTTACTCCAAAGAGAAAAGAAAAAGGCCAATCAAAAACATAATATAAATAAATGCACCGAGCAGAACAGAATAAAGTAACAAAAACAGCAACACAATGAAAACAACAAAACACAAAATAGGCATGAAAAATAAATGCTGACTGTTAACTACTGGTCATTAAGTATTGCACAGGGAAGGTAATGTAAGTGGGTGCTGAATGAAAATTCATGTAAAGGCACAAGTCGCCCAACAGAGATCAGTCAAAGAGACATTAAGAGTCTTCTGAATTTCGACACAACACACCACTATAACCCCCGAAGCTTTAAGAGAATGAAGTCCAACTGTTTGGGAGACAGAGGTCATGTGACATCTGGTGGAAACCAACAGCGTTGGACAAAAAGAAGGTGAATTTTTGTCATGTGACGAAACAGAAGAGTAACTCCACTCTGAATGGTTGGATTTTAGATGGAAATGGTTTGAATCCAGACCATAATCCTTTTTAGTAATTGTGATGGAACCTGAAAAAGTTCAGTGCCGGAATCCTGGTTCCTGGTTCCCATTCAAACTGCTGTACTGGATTATCTCTGAATAAAATTATCATGCAGACGGCATGATAAGACATGACAGCAGACTAGACAGACTAGACAGCAGACTGGACTGGTCACTCAACTCAGACTGTGTGTACAAGAAGGGGCAGAGCAGGATGTACTTCCTGAGGAGGCTGGCCTCCTTCAACATCTGTCCTAAGCTCCTTCTCATGTTCTATCAGTCCGTAGTCTCCAGTGTGCTGTCATATGCCATTGTGTGTTGGGGTGGTGGTGCCAGGAAAAGAGATATGGACCGTCTTAACAGACTCATCCGCAGAGCGGGCTCAGTGGTCGGGCTGAGCCTGGACTCTGTGGAGACAGTTCTGGAGAGCAGGACCATGTCTAAATTCAGGGCTATCATGAACAGCACCAGCCACCCCCTGCACACCACCTTCACCCAGCAGAGAAGCACCTTCAGCGGCAGACTGCTGTCACACAGCGCCTCCACAGAGAGGCTGAGGTCCTCCTTCGTGCCCCGTGCCATCAGGGGGTACAATGACTCTCTCACGAGGAGCGGGGGGGGGGGTGGCGAGGTCAGCACGCGGTTAAATGGATTTCATTTAATTTTATACTGATTATATTTTAATTTTATTTTAATTTTATACTGTTTATATTTAACTTTTTTTGTTACTGTTTATATTTTAGTTATAGTTTAGTATATGTCCTGTTCATGCTACATGTGTCTGTTAGTGTAGTGTGGTATGTCCTGTTTGGTTTTTGTTTTTTCCTGGTGTTTGGCTGAGCAGTGGATATGTGCAATTTCGGGATTATTAAAGTATCTATCTATCTATCTATCTATCTATGCAAGTCTTGCATTTTGTGTTTATTCAGGTTGCCGTTAGTAAGGTGTGTCATTATTGTATAAACATATCATTGTAGTATTTACATAATATGTTGTTATGGTGTTAACACTGTCCTCATCTGAATTACTGCCCGTTTTTATTTAGAGGTGGTTTGAGGACCCAACGCACTTAAGTATGAAATAAAGAATAATCCAAACTATTAATTAAGTCGACGGGCAGTGTGTTTAAACGCTAACCCAACACGACTTGCTTCACACCCGAGCTTCTGTCCTTTTCAGTGTTGGAAGAGACGAAATGTGTCCCTGGATAGTCTCCTGTTAAAAAAACTGCAACAGGTGAACTGGAGATTCTAATGTGACCACAGGTGTAAATGAGGGTGAGAGTGGATCTGCTGTCTTACAATATGGGATATAACTAGGGCATCATTGTCAATGAGAATTGGTTCTTTATTGACTTACCTGGTTAAATAATGGTTAAGTGAACAATGAAAAAGAAAAATAACTCCTAAACATTAACGCCATGAAAATTAGATATATTTTAAAGGACACACAAATTTTTTAAGGAGAAATGGCAGGACATGTGGGAAATGAACGTGACTTGAACCCTCAGCCAAAGTCTCCACAGGATCGATCCAATGCAAACATGAAATAGTAATATTGTATTAACACACACACACACACACACACACACACACACACACACACACACACACACACACACACACACACACACACACACACACTGCAATTTATAAGACGTCTGCATGGATAACAAGCAGACCTGATCCAAAATGCAACATTGACGCATCCCGCTGCGGATCCTGTAATCGAGTAAATTCACTGACCCCCCCCCCCCCAATCACCGAATGATGCAGAAAATAAAATCCATCTGAGGGACATTAGGGTGGCATCATTATCTAACAGTGTGGTTGAACTTAGAAACAAAATTCCATTTAAACATCCACGCACAAAATCCTTCCTAAATGGCGCACAGGTGCGTCTTACCACTGGTCCCGCTAGTTTGAAGAGTTCCACGAGCTCATTCCGGTAAATCTCCGGGATGAGGCTCTTCATGCCTCCCAGGCAGGAACCTTCACCGGAGCCCTGAGCAGGAGGACCAGCTTCCAAACCGTTCTTCACCCCCTCCGTGTGGTTAACCGCTTCTTTACCGGCAGCAGCCATGACGGGAACAAGTCGTCCACGGGAGACTGAGACGTGTCGGTGCGTTCCTCCAGGAGGCACCAATGGTTGCAGGTTTATGTGATGGGACCCACAGCAGGACTGGGAGGAGGGTTCATCCACGTGCTCCGAGAGGAGCATCACAAGTGCATCATCAGGTCGTGTTTACTTTGGACGTGATGCAAACACAGCAATTCATACATCATCCAGTGTGTCATAGTACCCAGTACACTCTGAATATTACACGTGGATTTGGCACGAGTATTTCATTCATTACTACTGGGAGTCTGCTGTGCTTTAATGTTCAGTTATTGAAGAATTAAAATGAAATCCAGAGACAGAAGGAGAAAACTCAGGAGTCATATCTACTAGTGATCAGTTACCACAAGACAACAAACAGGACACACTAAACTACACAAGCTTATTGTGTTCTTATGGACAGCATAATTACTGTATACTTCATCATCCCAGAGGGGAAATTTGGGGGCAGTGGGGCGTGCGATAGAGCGGGCTGTCCAATCATCTGAGATCGGTGGTTCGATTCCCGCTCCCGCCTAAAACACCCGGAGGTGAGCTGACAGTGGGAGGTGTCAGCTCACCTCCAGAGCACTGCCGAGGCGCCCTTGAGCAAGGCGCCGTCCCCCTTACAAGTTGCTCATTTGGGGCGCACCAAGCAGGAGCTGCCCGCTACTCTACCTCCTTTGCATGAATACAGGCCCCCTGTGTGTGTGTGTGTGTGTGTGTGTGTGTGTGTGTGTGTGTGTGTGTGTGTGTATGTTCGTGTTCAGGGTCTGTACACACTAACTAACATGCATGTGATTTGATCTGGACTAACTAGGGTGTGCCACTAATTTCCCTTCGGGGATTACTCGAGTATATTAAAAAAAAAAAAAAATTGTTTACAGAGCACATTAGTGGCATGCAAGTAGAGAGAGTTGACGTCAGGTGGCTGCTGAAAAAAATGGTTTGTTTCCACTTTCGGCCACATGTTTTCCAGAATTTCAATCCCAGGTTTAAGAGAAACGTCTTTGAATCATCACTTTAACCGATTCAGTGTCTTGGTAGTTACTACATTAATAGTAGTATTAAAGCATTACAGAAGGAAGTACAATGAACTTGCACCTCCATACCTTACCACAAAAATAAAGTTTTAGCAACTCTGTTAATGTTTGCAAAAACATTCTTATGAGGTAAAAATTTCTGACCCTTTTGAGATGATCTGAATATTTTAACTTGCAAGTTACTGGTTATATGTGCAGTAGTCAGGGTTAAGATCATGATTAACCATTTCAGATTTCTACATCAAATGATCTCTGAAAAAAAGCTGCATTGATTGCCGTGTTCCCTACATGTCTGGAACAGAACAGGAGCGTGACGTAAATAGGACTTTGAGTAGCGTCACTAAAACAGAAGCTGACAGAAACAACAGGTGAGGTTGGACAGGAGAGTAGTGTTTTCTTTAGTGAAGTGTCTGCTTTATAATTAACCAGGTGCCAGCTGATGAGCGCAATAGAAGGTCTATTGTTGAAGCTTAAAGCGCATGCAAATAACTTATTTTCATCCGTCTATTGTGTAACTGGAGGCATAAGCAGCGTTCATCAAAGTGTTTATTTAATTCCGGTTAATGACAAAAGAAAAGGAAAAACCGGTTAATTGTAAACAGGTATCATTAAGAAAAGCTCAAGGCTTATGCATCAGCACGTTGAAGGACCTGGACTATTTCCATCAGAGCAGGGAGGTGAAGCCTCTTGAACCCACTGACGTTTTTGGAGACCAACGAATGTCCAATGACGATGGCGGGATGAAAACTGTTGTTAATAAAGTTGAACATTGAACAGTTCATGTGCTGACAGAGGTGTCATGTACTCTATGCATTGGTTGGTGAGCATACACACGTGTGTATGATGATGATCAGTCACCTCCGTACAGCAGTTGTTACCGTATTTGACGTGCACAGTGTACTTCAGTAAAGGATTAGTCCAAAACCACACTGTAAAAGTCCATCATATGATGGCTGCACACAGAGTAGGAAGTGCAAAGTCCAAAAATATTAGTTTGATTGACGCTTAAGGGAAACATATTTTTAATCTTGGGTCAAAGTTCAACAGAAATGCTTACCTTTGATTTATGTAAAGTACTTCATTTAAGGATTACACAAAAACAATGAGGTAAAAGTCCTTCACACTGATATGATGGTCTGACCCATTCTCCCCCCAAAAAACTTTAATGGTTGTCAAATTTTGACAAACAAATTAACAATAAAATTGCGTTTCTATGTGAACACAGAATTAAAAAATAGTTCATACGTCTGTTTCAACTTCAGAAGCATCACTTGTTGGACAAAAAACTTTTCAGAAACCTTCTTTGTGGAAACTAGAGACAGGAATGAAAAATTATCAAAAGTCCATCTGGAAACATGTCTGTAATCGAACAAGAAGGGAACGGCAGAGAGAAAGTCTTGACGTTGTTTTTAATACATACTGGGAGTTGAACATTACAAAGCAAGAGCAGACATCACCATTCAGTCATTAAACGATAAAATCCCTGATGAAACAACAATGCATGTTATGCCTTATGCACGCTGTGTGAGCACAGACGCATAATTTAGAAAAGGGATTGCATTTGTCTGGTCATTCATTTCCTTTGGGGAAGAAAATACTTTCTTTTATTTTGCAACCTCCACACACAAAACATACGTTATACAGTATGTTTCATTTGCCATGATGACACATAAGCACAGAAACACTGCTTTGTGAGTAAGTTGTGTTCCTCGCACTGCAGTGGTGAAATTAATTCTCCGGTGAACATGCAGGTCCAATGTGCATCAGTTGTTTGGATTTTAGGAACATTCCGAGTAAAAATGCTGTACAACAGCTTATTCACAACGCTGAGCTCGGCATAAATCTGTGTTAAGAATGTGTTGCATTCATGGACCATCGATGGGAGGTTGTCAGCCAATGAATGAGTCGCTTCAGGAGCTAAAAAGCACATGTAGACAATATCTACTATCTGTAGGGGACTGGGCGTCGGAATGCACTTCGTGTAAGCGACATGGACTAAAAGTGTTGACTGATCATTAGAAACCTATGATGCTTTACGTCATTGTATCATGAACATGTTTTAGTCCGCAGAAATGATAGAATGATTCCAGTGGTGGTTGACAGCTACGTCACGTTCTACTCCAGGATTCACCGTTTAAACAGAAGCTGTGAAGAGAGTCAGCCAACGAACAAGAGAAAAGCTTCCATCTGAAGTAACTGTGCGAAATGACCACAGATTGATTACATAAAGGACTCATTGGTCTGCTTCGTAAAGTCATCTGCATTCTGCAACTGTATTTATAAAACTGAAAAAACAATCATCAAGCTTTTTGTCCCACTAGTATTTGGTTTTGTAAACATTCAAAAATTTCTTCTCTCTGTCTTACACACACACAGTGTGATTGGATGATTCGAAATTTGTGTTAATAAGCAACTTAATAGATGTACCTCATAGAAATAGAGAGAGTGTGAGACAGAGAGAGAGAGAGAGAGAGAGAGAGAGAGAGAGAGAGAGAGAGAGAGTGTGTGTGTGTGTGTGTGAATGAAAGAGAGAGGTCAGCCAAACAAAAGGCCTGTGAATGAAAAGAATTAGATAGTGACTCTGATTTCGAGGTTGTGTGCTTCTGTCTGTGTGCAAAAGGGCTGGTCTGATCCCAAGCTTTGTCTGTAAACATTTCAAAATGTCTCCTGTCCTCATCTTTACATTCCTTTCTCACTGTAGCAACTCTTTCATTGAATAACCAAATAAATAAATGTAATAAATAACAGAGAATACATTCAAATACAGAAGTTCCTCAGTAACAAAGCAGGTTCTGCTTTTGCAGCTTGCACCACTCCTACAGTTTGGTTGCTGTGGGCTCTACGTGCACAGGAAATAGTCCGTAACCTCATGCACCTCAACGATCTCAAACTGGTTCTATGAAGTTGAGATCTGTTTTATCATGGAACTCAGAGACACTAATGGTCAAAGTCTGTCTCAAACACAGGACCCGGGTCTGCCCCTGCCTCCGTCTGCGGCCGATGTGGACTCACCGGCGACCTCAGGTGTCGCAGGTCACACACCAAAGGTTGTTTGAAGGTCCTTTTGGTGACTTTTGGTCCGCTCATAATGCGGTGAGGGTACGGAACAGCTGGGTGAGGCAGAACACAGAGGCGGTGAGCGCGGTGCACTGTTTGGCTAACAGCTTGGCGCTCAAGTCCTGGCAGCTGCGCTTGCTGCTAGCTCGCTCGGCTGCCAGACAGAAGTCCCTGAACGAACGGGCCACATCTGCCAGACCTGCAACGGCCTCGGCGTTTCTCCGGTCACACCTGTCACAACCTGAGAACCAGAGGCAAATACCCGCCAACTCAACCAGGGTACGGAAACTGTCAGCTAGTGAGTGAAGCATCTCGTCTGGGCTCTGTCCAATCCCCACACCTTCTGGCAGTCGGACATTAGCCGTCGCGCCCTCTAGCTGGAGCAAACCGTTTGTTTTCCGTAAAGTGGGCTGGGCATGTGTCTCTTGGGTGGCGACCTGCTTGCCTCGTCACAGATCGGTCAACACCACTAATTTCTAAAGTGGATAGGAGCTGGTCTACGTCAAGACGGAGTACTTGGAACCCTGCAGGGGGTTCTGGGTAGCAGTGCTGACCAAGTCGACCCTATGGTATCCTTGGGTTGTTTTGGGACAGGAAACAATCTGAGGCATCAGAAAGAGGCAAGAGGAGAGGGCTGAGTTCAGAGGTGGAGGAGAAAAGGATGGAGCGTGGGAAGGTAGAAGAGTTGGTGGAAGAGGTGGAGAGAAAAGAGGGAATAGGTGGAGAGGTCATAAGAGGTAGACCTGCTCCGGAAGTCTGAGTCAAGCTGCTTGCTCTGTGTCCGGCAGGAGAAACTCGTACACCGTCATCTCGTCATCGAAGCTGTCGCCTTCGCCGAAACAGTTGGCATAGACCGGGGGGCAACTGCAGGCGTCCAGGGGGCAACTGCATCCCCTCCATAACCGTCTCACACACTGGGATGTTAGCACTGAACTACAGCCAAACTCCCAGATTTCAAGGAAGGAAGGACTATTTCCAATCTCAGCTGGGGGTTCTTTGTCTGAGATGGATCCTGGCAGATGGAGAACACCCTGCAACCTGGTGAGACAGGCTCAATAGGCCTACAAAGATCCATTAAAGGCCTACTGCTACTGCTTTGCCTCACTTTCTGTGGCTGACTATGAAAAGGAAGTCCTGGCCCGTTTAGATTCTGTGTTGTCACCACTATCTGAGACGGGACAGAAGGTGAAGCGTCTTTTACAGGACCTGGTCTGTCTTTCAGGTCTAGATTGTCTCTTTGGAAGCTGTTTATGGAGGCTGGGGGTTTCGTTATTGGTCCTGGCGTGTTCTCCATAGGTCCTCTGTACACAGGATTAATCTGTTTGGCTTTGGGCTCCGTTTGAACAGATAAAGAAGAGGATAGTTCCTTCCTCTCTGGTACTGAATGAAACTCAACAGTGTCCAAGGTTGTCTCGTTAAAGAACTCCTCATCCACCTCTGATCCTGTAACTGTTGTATCTGAGTTGTCAGACTCCACTGATCTGCAGTTGTGCTCATTTCAAAGTCTTTTGCTTGTGTGACTTCATGAACGTCTGAAATGATGATCTCAACATTGGTCTGATTGTTGTCTTCAGCAGGACTCTGAGCCACATTTCCTACCCCAGCATGGCTGAGGGTTTCCTGGGATCTGGATAAATACAGGGGCAAATTTTGAATCTTCCCCCTCAGTGTGGAGGCAGATAAGAGACCCATAAAGGTTGGGGAATAGGGCTGGAAGAGAAAATGAAGTCGTAGTAGGAGGTGAAGGGTCCTTGGGAAGACTGTGGATTGTGTCTTCATCAGCTTTTACTGAAGTGGACGATGGTAAATCATCATTATCTTTGGTGCTTGGCAATAGTGGGTTTGCTTCTGGGTTTGTCTTTGGTTTGATTCGAAAGTGAAAGCACTTTGAGATGTAACCTGACTTCTTGATTGACTACATGAATGAAACGAAGGAGGAGTGACACTTATTGCAAGTCCAAGCTTTGCATCAGTGGAGTTCATAGAGTAGTCAGTATTAACAGACTTACTGTCTGAGGGTTCAGCATCACCTTTGTCTGCAGTAGCTGAATTAGCATTGGTGCTATGTTTCATACAGCAGACCTGTCATATTTATTGTCACTCAAACTATAATTTAAGGGAATGCTCACATCATCGTCATAGAAAACATTGTCTGAATTGGTGCTGTCTGTTGACTTGTCGCTGTTAGTCATTGTTGTTGAACTGACAGTGCTGATGGCTTCATCCTTCATTAACGCCAGTGGGTAGCTTCTAAATATATCCCTGATTTTGTTGGGTAGCGTTGCTGGCCTGGGTGACATCTTCTTTGAATTATGTGTGAAGATATTTGGGTTTGAACTTCTGAAGTTTTCCTTGGCTCCTTCTATCAGCAACAGTCCCTTTGGGTTTTGTGATCTGGTTATTGGAGGTAGAGGAGATGAGGATGGAGGTGGTGTTGGGTATGCCATTGGGTTGGACATCATATACGCGCCTTTCATGTGTGAGATTTCGTCTGGGGCAATCTGATGGGATTCCAAAAAGGTCATTGCCACTTGTGTTAACTCCCATCAATCAAAAAGGCATATTGGGGAACTTGGGCCTCTGGCTGCCTTTCAGAACCAACAAGTGGCCTCGTTGACCTGATTTGATGTTCCCTTCCCTTCCTCTTCCTTGTCTTCCTTCCCCACAACTTCTTCTTCTGTGATTTCTGGTAAAAACATACAACTAGTGAAAAACCCTTTCCCTGGTATTCCTGCTGAGGTCCTCCATTTCTCCATCTTCTTTCCCTTCCTAATCTCTTCCTGTCCCTCTTCTTCCTTTCCGTCACCCCTTCGATCAGTGCACTCCTTCCCATCTGGATCCACCCGGCAACGGACGATGGTTGATAGGAGACGGTGACTTTCACCAGGTCTGTGACGATTTGGATTCCATTGAGTCAGGCTCCATTTCCATTTCTTGCTTCCTGGTCCTGGCGGGGAGCTCTGGGACTTAGGTGGTTGTGGGACCCAAATCCCACAATGAGGTGCCAGTCCATGCAAGAAGGTCCTTAGACAGGATGGGTTTTGTCTCCAGCTGAGCTGGTTCTCCTTCACGTGGGTCAGGGAGGAAACAGTCGGACTGGGATTCTCTGTTTGCTCTGAAGGTTCAGGATCTGAACTCGCATCTGTGCATCACCTGACTCCTTCAAAAAGTGTCTTATGAGACCTACCGAAGACCGGGGGTCCTGTTGTGATTCTGGATCTGGCTCTGGATATGACAACCAAGGAGGTGTAAGCCGTTTTCATGAAGGAACGGCGCTTACGGGATCTTTCCTGAGCTGGAACAACGCTTTTCTCTCATGCCTATTTGTCTTCTTCTTTCGGTCCTCCTCTGTTTTGCCATCTTGTCTGCATCCATCACAGAGACTCTGATGTCACTGAGGCTAAGGACGCTAAGGTGGTCCAGTTTCACCTCTGTGCCAAGATCTGAAAGAAAAATAAAACACAATCACCAAAAAAAAACAGGTGCAAAAACTAGAATGCACACCAAAACTTAAATACGTCCCAACTGTATTTTGTTCCAACAGAAGCATGTAATAGACATACCACAAGCAAGTTTCACTCAGTGATGAACTAATCAGTAGTTTTATTTGTCATGTTAAGTTTTGATTGATGCTCTGTCAATAAATAATCATAGTTAGAGTGATTGACATTTTTTTTCCTAATTCCAATTTTAGTACCTCTAAAATCTTAGGGGTTGTAAGATTTTCCCTCATTTTTTCTTTTTTGGTGGAATATCTTTAGACTTTCACCATTTTTAAATCCAGACACTGTATTGGGGAACAACTGGTTAAATCTTAATTTTTTAAGGGTGGCACTGAGGTCCTAATGCCTTCAAAACCTCAATCTGTCGTTGGTACAGTAGGTGTGATCCTTCTACACACAGCTAGAGGGCGCTCACGAAGACATCCTCCATCAATGGAAATGAATGTAAGGCAACAGTAAAATCGTTATTTTCATCTACTTATGGAGAAAAAATCTACGTTGTATTTTAGTAAATGAAAAAATTGTATTGCTTTATATCAGCAATGAATTGAAAATAGACAAATGTCTTTTTATTTTTTTAAATAAATAGATATTGGCCTTAAACTATGAGCATTTTACTGAAGAATGCTGGATGGTTGAGTATTTTAGACTGACAGGTTGAGGACGTTCTGAGGGTGTGGACTTTATGCTGTTGAGATCTCTGGCGTGTGGTCTCCTGCGGGTTCTGGTGCTGATGAGACGTTCTAGTGAAGTAAACACTTCAACCCTAGATGGCAGCAGAATCAGAGAACAGCCTTCACGCTCATTCGACCATCATGGGCTTGAAAACTGATAGGGAAATGCACGTGATTAGCATCAAAATGAAAAACAAATCACCTTTTGGATTGGACCCTGAGGTTGTATCTTCAGGTGAGGTGAAAGCGATCTCTGGCATCAAAAAATTCCTCGTCAGAGCTGCTGTCCCCAAAGCCGGGCGGTGGCTGAATGATGGGAATCAGGTCCAGGTCACACCACCTCACCCTCACCTCCCTTCCCATTCTCACCGTTGACAGGTTGTGTGGGGCAGGGAAGGCTATGGGCGCTGTCAGGGGTGATGTTGGAGCCACAGTTTGTAGTGCAGCGAGCTGTCATCTTGGTTGAAGTTGAACACAAAGTCCATGTGGGACAAGGAGACGATGGAGAAGGGGAGAATCGGCGTTCATTAACACTACACTCCCCACTTCCAGTTCCACCTTCGCCTACTCTTCCTCACCGACCCATCCAATTCTTTCAATATAGTCCTCCTCCTTAAAAGCACTTTCTTCATCTTCATCATCTTCGCTGGCCTCTGGGGGGCTCGGTAGGAAGTCCCAAGGCGGGAAAAGCTCAGCAAAAACACATAGAGCTGTCATCAGAGCAGGGTCACCTGAAGGCTTCTGGCCTGGTGATGGCCCTGTTGGGGTGAAACAGGTGTGAGAAGTTGGGGGGTCGGCTCCGTCCCCCGACCTCCGGCGGCTCCGCCCTTTCTGTCCTGAGTTATGAGGTGGATAAGGGGATGAGAATGAGTTGGTGGAGGGGTGAGGAGGGTGGGGGTTGAATGTGCCTCTCAGGGTGAGGATGAAGCTGAAGGATGAGAGTGGATATGGGGTCGGCCCTGGATGGAGGATGAAGAGCCACGACATCAGGTCGTCCTCCTCCAAAGCGTCGAGGGAGTCGCTGTATGGGCTGGTGAGGACACGTGAGTCCGACTGAAGGGAGTCTGATGCTTCCGACATCGACGGATGCTCCTCCGCTGCTTGCAGCTTCTCCTGAACTTCCTGTTTTACCTTCTTCTCCATCTTTACCTCGGCCTTCCCCGAATGACTGTTTCTTATCTCAACCTGTGCCTGCTGACCAATCAGAGCGCTTACTGCTTCTTCCTTGTGCACAGTGTTTTCATTCTTACCATCCCTATTCCAATCCTGCAGATGCTTTTCAGTGTCAACGTCCTTTTCTTCCTTTTGTTTCTTATCTCCACAAGGTTGATCTTCATCTTCTTTGCCATCTTTGCTTCTCTTTCTGTCTCTTTCTTTTTTTTTCCTTCCCTCTGGGTCCGATGACAATCTGACTTGAGGGCGGGGCTTCTTATCGTGAGTCACCTGGGCCCCTGGCCGGTCCGTGTCCAGGTCTGAGGAGTCGTCTGAGTCGCTGCCACATCTTGACACGTAACCTTTTGGAACGCGGAAACAGTACTTTTTAGTAGTTACAACATCTTTAGCATGTTATGATTTTAATGCGTGGATCATTTTACAGCTCTGTGTTGTAAATTGAATGTGTGCTTTTTTTATTTTTTGCACCTTCCTCAGCAGAAACTCTATGCATCTTGGACTCGTCTGTCCAGGGAAAGACGTTGAGGTTGGGATCAACAAACACTCGACAGTAGCCCGCAATCAGGCAGGACATGTCCTTAGCCTGCCACCGACTCCAACAGCAACGTGATGGGCTTCGGATTGAAGGGGGGAGAGAAGACCGTGTGAGATGAGGAAAGAAAAGGTGCAGTAGAACCTCGAGGATACAAGTTTAAAGGGACAGTAAAGTTAATTTTAAGTGATATATACTGTATGTTATTCATCATTCTGAAAAATAGAAAAAAAAAAATTTATATGTGTAGCATCATCCGTTTGGTCCAAAAAGATTTAAACAACATTTCACCATTTAAAATAACTAAATCATTTTTAATCCATTCCAGCTTTGTAAGGAAAGCCCCAACCTGCTAATTATGAAAAAAAACTTCATCAACCAATAGACATTTAGACTTTACCTGTGTATAATTAATTATATATGTTACCTAAACAATGACAAAGAATGAAAAGAAATGCAAAAGTCAGGAGAACACACAAGCTACGTCTTTACTCCAAAAACGAGAACGAGATTTGGTCTCACTGATATTGTATCCATCCACCAACACGTGGTAAAGAACGAGTTCCAGTTTCATGATATTGTATCAACCGCCAACATGTAAGAAACGAGATCCGGTCCTCAAGCTAATATTGTATCCATCCACCAACACATGATAAAGAACGAGATCAAGTCTCACTGATGTTGTATCCATCCGCCAACACGTGGTAAGGAACGAGATCCGGTCTCTCAGCTAATATTGTATCCATCCACCAACATGTGGGTAAAGAACGAGATCCGGTCTCACTGATGTTGTATCCATCCACCAACACATGGTAAAGAACGACATCCAGTCTCAGCTAATATTGTATCCATCCACCAACACGTGGTAAGGAACGAGATCCGGTCTCAGCTTAATATGTATCCATCCACCAACACATGGTAAAGAACGAGATCCGGTCTAACTGATGTTGTATCCATCAGCCAACACGTGGTAAAGAACGAGATCAGGTCTCACTGATGTTGTATCCATCCACCAACACATGGTAAGAACGGACATCCGGTCTCACTGATGTTGTATCCATCCACTGACTAGTTGTTGATGTCCTGAAGTGCGACTTGTATCTCAGATTTTTCTCGTATGTCAAACAAAAATATGGACAGAGCGACGTCTCGTAACTCAAATAACTCATTTTCTTCAGGTACTACTGCACATACAAATGGATTTGGTGACTTTAACGTAAAAGCATCAATGAATTTTTGTCATGTGAAGTTCTCGTGTGTCACCTCTCGTTCTCACCTTGATGTCATGCAGGTATATCTTGACGAGGCTGACCTTGTCGGACTCAGGCAGCAGCTCGATGCGTGTGATGCTAGTGAACTCTGTGAGGTTGGACAAGATGCTCAGTTTGTGGTTGACCACCTGACTGACCCCGTAGCTCGCCCCCACCAGCAAGGTCACCATCGACTCCCTGTCCTGGAGCTAAAGGGCGGGGCAGCAGACGACAAACACTGTGAAACCTAACAGATGTCAATGAATAGAAATGCAGCGAACGTTCAAGTCGCACCATCATGGTGGCGCTGAAGGATTTCCCTCCAAACGACTTGAGGTCACTCAACTCCTCCAGGTAGTTGATCCGAGCCTGATCCACAGACAAGCCCTTCTGCTTGGGGTCGTGCTGCGATTGGCTCTTCTTCATGTGGTAGGCAATGGCCTTCCTCAAGTCTTTCTCTCGCATGTTCCTCAACAAGGTGGATGACACAAAGTTCTCAATGCCCCACGTCTTCCTGGAGAAAACACACAACCAGAGAACCTAACAGCATGGAGGAGGTGAATTCAAAAACATGTCAGTAGATATGGATTTTTCTCTCTTGAAGAGGGGATCAATGATGACTAATTGAATTCATTGTGTGTGAGTGGCTCACGTGACAATCTTCAAGTTGGTCTTTGTGACTGTCCACAACTTGCCAGCCTCTCCTGGAATGTGCAGTGCAGCCAATCGCAGCGCAAGTGTTGCACCTCATCTCTACGGCGAAACGCTCCTGCAGCACATCATTCACCCCCTAACACACACACAACACCACACACGCACACACGCACACACACACACAAACACATTAACGTTTCAATTCTGATCTGATTTTGAACAATGTTTTGTTTTTAATGAGTGGATTCTCTCCTCCACATCTGTCTATGAGTCACTCTTGATAATTGTCGAGATGCTTGCCTCGGTCACATGACTACCAGGGGCCGCTGGGGCTGCTAACACAGACATATATACATTAACATACATTACTGCTAAACTGAACCTCCCAAGATAGCAGAACCAACAAAAAAGAAACAATGTGACGTTACAAGGACGCTGCTAAGTTGATACACATTGGATTCACGTTTATATTATATTTAGACAAAAACAGTTTTTTTCTGCTGGTCAAGTATTTTGTTGTCCTTTCACACTTCAACCCTTGGATGCACGAGTTACCAATACATCCACACTTCCACAGGGGAAGTCAAACATGACCCCACAGACTGATTTTCTTCCACAGCCTTGAAAAGTGGCAATACATTCCTATTCAAGGTATTCACAATTGAAACAAGTTTGTGACGCGAAACCATTTGAATTATTTATTTTATTCGTTCATTTACTGGAAGAATTTGCAGCGTAAAAAGACAGATCTCTCAACGTCTGCATCTGTCACAAACTACTTGCTTCTGCTATGACCATTGCACACAGATGGTACTGCATTTTATGCAGCAATCAGCGGTTTTGCGATCTTTCTTCTGGGACACAACCTGCACCTCTTCTGCTGGTGATGTGGTGTTTGTTCCCTCCGGACGGGTCACAGCAGTCAGTGCGGCTCTGATGTAGGCAGGCAGGTTCGGAGTACCTTCCAGTGACTTCTCGTGTGAGGTGTCACAAGCTTCCGTTGAGAGCTCTGTGAGGAATTGTCATCTTCCATGGGTGATGCCTGTGTAAACTTCAGGGTGCTGTGTAAAGTGTATAGGCAATTCAGAGCAGCGACGTCAATCATGTTATACCAGAGCACCATGGGCCATCTCTCTGTCTGGCGTTTGCAGGTGTAGTTGCCAACCATCTGGTCCATTATATTCACTTCCTCCTTTGGTCTGAATGTAAGGATCGCTTCTGGCTTTTTCTTTGGGCTGGATTCATACACCATCCTGCTGTGGTGCATTGTGCTAAGCAGCAGAACAGCCTTTCCCTTCTTTCCTACATAGCTGATCATGGCCATGTTGCCATTGAACCCAAATTTGGTGCTGTGGATCTCTCTGGACCTAGAAGCCTTCATGACTAGAGGAATGTCCAGCTTGTTGTGTCGCAAAGTTCCCACAATTGTCAGACCCTCCTCCAGGAGAAGTTCTGTGAAGAAAATTGTCAGTGACGTTTCGACCTATGTGTCTCAATCCACCGCATAACTGATGGACAGTGCTTTCCCCCAGATTCTTCTGGACATTTTCCCCTGGTTGTCTCCCTAGGTACACAATCCCATCAATTGCATATGGGCTACGTGCATCACAAACCCAGAATTATCTTTATCCTGTACTTGGCGGGCTTGTTCGGCATGTACTGCAGAAGCTGGGTCCTCCCTCTGAAAGGCACGAGTTGTTCATCCACTGTCACGCAATCACTGGGGATGAATTTGAAACGTCAGTTGATCAGGAACAGATCCCATATATGGCGGAAGGGAGCCAGGTGATCTGTTTGCAGTCGGTTGGTCCTGGTCCACTTGTCATTAAAGCGTAAGAACTGGCGAATGTCTTCGAATCTTTGAATTGACATAGTGACCTTGTACAACGGGTTGTGCAGAGGACTCCCGAAAAAAAGGTATGTATCAGCACATCCCAGTTCTTCCAACTTCCTGCAAGAATGGTCAATCCAATGAAGGCCACCAGCTCATCTTTGGTTACATTTCTCCACTCTCTCCCCCTGTCTGAGGCTGCTCTTTCTTCCTCCTTGTTTGTGCATGTCAGCACCTCTTCTATTATATCATCAGACATGAACCCCTTCCATGCAACTATTGGGGAGACAGTCCTAAACCCAGTTACAGGTCCTGGTCGAATACGTATCAAACTGTGACTTGGTGTTGCAGCCTGTCTGGGGGGTAACTCTGCCCAGTATGAGCCCTTGTGGCTCCGTCGGTCAGACACAACATCCACGTCCTCTTCAGACGACTCCTCAGGGGACTGTGTGTGTCTCACAGCCTTTGTTCAGTGGGGGGACAATAGGCTGGGTCTTCCATATCTGAGACGTCTGAATTGGAGTCAATGACTGCGTCTGGCTCGACATCCCATTCATACTGGATCATTTGCAGGACACGGTCCACAGAGAGTGGAGCTGGCCTCCTATTAGCCTTTTTACTATGGATAAAATAAACACATTTAACTGGTAAAGTGATCACAGTTTAGAATATGTCACTAAAAATTAAGTTAATAGAGAAATGACTTACAAGTCATGCGAGCCGGCCGCGGATGTGGAGGATGTGCGCGGTGCAGCAGAGGTCGTTTGGCTCGCTGACGGCCCCGGTTGTGTGTGTGGAAGCCTTGCGTGATGTTACGAATGCCTGTCGGGCTGCTGAGGGCTGGGAACGGGGTTGCGAATGCCCGCCATCCTGCTGGAGGCTCGGGTTGTGTGTCTGGAGGCGGTTCACAGGGTTGCTGAAGTCGGCTCCCGGGTGGAGAGCTTGCTGACGCCGGGTGTGTTGATTGGAAAGTTGCAGCAGATGACAACAGGTGTCTGAGTGGGACACTAAAGGCGGCTAAAAAGTAAAGGTTCATCCAAAAATCCATCAAACCTATTCAGGGTCATATGTGACCCCGCTCGTGGATGAGTGGGTTAGTGATACGGAAACCTTTAATTTCTTGAAAATAATTCATTACGTTTTAAAAATGAAAATGACCTCATGTCACAGACATTTTTTATGTGGAACACCTGGAATATGACTATATTACAAGCTTTTATTTTGAAGCTGCTGAAGGAAACCAACCAATGGGGTCATGCCTGACCCCACAAGTGCATCCAAGGGTTAAAGTGTCCATGAAAATATTGTCTCATGTCAAACTGGTCTGTGGTGCAAAAAAGGTTGGGAACCGCAGCACAGCGAGGAACATGATTGGCTTGTTCCAAAGGACGAGTGCTTCGATGCCACATTTGGAGAGAAATCTAATCTCGGGACGTACGGTGGTGACAAAGACTGGAGACATCAGCTGAATGGGGCGAGTGTGTGATGACGCACACACAACAACTGGGCCACAAGGAGAACACAAAAAAATCATAAAATCATTTGTTCGTACAAAAGGCTGCTTCAGGCAAAATGCACACAAGGTTTCTCTTGCTGCATTAAAAGCTTATATTAACATACACTGCAGTTACGCCCCATTCAGGTACCGCCATATCCATACCATATCTACCTGAGGAAAGGTAAGTTTTTGCATATTTAAATACTTTATTCTCACTTCATATTAATGGTATTTGTTGTATTTATATTCAGGAGATGAATGCCTGAAATCAAATATGTGATTCTGGTGACTGATTCTGGTCATGATGAGTCAAAAGAAGTCTGTTTCTGAAAATCAGGCAAGAATTTTCATCGGTTTCTGGCCATCATCTCCAGTAGCTTCATTTGTAGAGCCTTTCTGGGCCTGATCCCGGCCTGTGATTGGACCAGACCCGACCAGTTTGTCAGTGGGATTACGCAAAAAGTAACCAACAGATTTTCATACTACATGAGAGGTTGGTCATATTTATATACTGTTTTATATGATCTGCAGCTTGTCACCTCACAAGACATTTAAGATTAAATCAGGTTTGTAGTCGGAGGATGGAGGTTCAGGAAACTACCTGCAGGTAGAGGTACAGGAAGGCGACGGGATCATCCTGCAGCAGCGTCTGGAGGTTCCTGGGCATGAAGGCAACACGGAACAGACACCTGTAGTTGTGGGCCTCTTTTTTCTGCACCACCTAGACACACACGCATGCACGCACGCACGCACGCACGCACGCACGCACGCACGCACGCACGCACGCACACACACACACACACACACACACACACACACACACACACACACACACACACACACACACACACACACACACACACACACACACACACACACACAGTTTCACCACAGATTCAAGGCCCTCCCAATGAGGAGGATCCTCCTGTGACGGCTGTGGTCGGTACCTGCTGGATCCTCTCCTCATCGTGCAGCAGCAGCAGTTTGGTGATGCTGTGCTGCTGCTCCAGCACGAGGGAGAAGTGTTCAATTCGGCTCAGAGAAAGCTTTTCCTTCAGTGTCATCACGATATCCTGATGTACAACAGGAGCACAGCTTGACAATAATATTTTACAATAACAGGGAATGAAAGCTGAGGTTTCAAGTGTCTGTGACACAAAAGGGAAAGGAGATGGCAGATCTACACAGCTGATGTCCAGCGTGTCACACATCGAGTAAAACTGAAGTGGTTTGTTGGGTTTAAATACCTTGACTGTGGTGCTGGGTTCAAATTTAAAGGCCTTGGTCTGCCCATTCTCCAGATACACCTTCAGGACGTTCGGCAAGAACAGCAGTGAGTTGCCCTGAAAGCAGAGGAGTTGTCAGAAGATTGAGCCGCCGATGGAAACCTACAGTCTTCTCATGAAAGATCAATGCACACACGAGTACATGTGTACACCACACATCACAGAAACACACAAAGAATGTTCATCTAAGTCAATAAAGGCTTCATTAAAGGCTTTCTGACAGACTTGACTACAGTAGACTTTGTGTTTTCAGTTTATAGGCAGATGTCAGTCTTTGTGAGTTTTAGTGGCCTTGTACAACTCATTGTACAAGGCCACTATGTCAGTCCTTTCTACTCATACTCATTCATACACAAACGTAGATATAATTCGGCTTACGGTATTTTGAATTAAGCTTTTCTTGATTATACGTCATTTAAAAAAAAGGACAAATAAAATAAAGGTTACAGCATTTTAATTGCCTTTACAGCAAATACTGGACTCCTAAAATCACTACTAAACCATTAAAAGCACACAATGTCATGTTACTGTACAATTAGTCATTTCAGTCAGTCAGTCATTTTCTTAACCGCTTAATCCGCTTACGCGGGTCGCGGGGGAGCCGGTGCCTATCCCGGCAGTCTCGGGGCGTGAGGCACTGTACAATTAATAAGAATGAAAACACAATACATTAAAAGCTGTACTTATCGTTCCAATATCTACCACAAGGCGTCACTCGGGATTCCTTTTGAATTCTGATTAGTCTCTCATTCTCATTCGTAATTTAAATTAGTTTTTGGACTATTGCAAAATAATAATTTCTGAATTTTAGTTCATCTTTCATTGATAAAAAAGGGTCTGTGATGCATAGTAAAGATTGCTAACTTCTACTTGTACATTTAGATTTTTTTCTGTACTATACTAAAAAAAGAAAATATATTTAATTATAAGTTTAAAATATATTTTGATTAAACATATATTATTAAAATGCATTAATAAATGAAGTACAGTACAGAACTGGGTACGTTATCTTTGTTTTTTTTCGACTTAGGTTGTGCTTAATTTAGCTTTTTTTTCTTTGTTTCTGTGTTTATTATTTTAACGTAAATCTAAATAATGTATATCACTAGGCTAGTGTGCTCCAAGGAGTTGATGTCTATGAGGGTCAAAGGAGACGCAGCAACACGCGATCTCATCCCCTCCAAGCTCCAACGGAGATATCGCGGCTGCCGAGTGGGTCGAGTTGAAAGGGCTAGACCAGCAGTTCCCAAACTTTTCAGGCCGCGCACCCACTTCTACCTCCCGACTTTGCTGACGCACCCCCAATGCCCGAAACATGAAAAAAAAAGAAAGAAAAGGCGTAGTCTTTATAGCCATATACTGTAGGTATCAAGTTTAATAATATAGGCTCCTGTTAACACAGAATAGATTGTGCAATAACGGGCCTAATGATCTCTCACTTTAGAAACGGCGGGGAGAATAAGAGTAACAATATAAAAATGACAATAATAATATTTTAAGTCAAAATGGTCGCCGAGCGAACCGACTACAGATGAGTGATGAACAGCAGTTATTACTATGTAACAAATAGGCCTATTTAACAAACTGTAACAGTTATTAAATGGTAACAAATATGCTACTCCGCCACAAAGAATCAAAATAACATAGGCCCAAGTTCAACATCATATTTTCTCTTTCGAGTACGAGTCTCATTGTGTTCTTTACGCCCTTCTCCCGATGAAGTGTCCGGGTGAGGTTTTCTGTGTTCTGTGCTCCTCATTTTTAGTTTCCCCTGTCTCGTCATCATCACTCTCTTTTTCTTGCTCGATTTCTTCAGCCTGGTAGATGCACAGCTCTCAGTTGTGGCCAATGTATCCTGTCCTCTTTCATTTCTCCCAGATTTAATACCGAACAGACCGCCCGTTTTTAACCAGTTATGCATTTCGGCATATTATTGTTGTTGCTATCACAACAAGCTAGCACGTAGCTAGGAGAAAGCCAAGTGCATTTTGCGTATTTTTTTTTAATTTAAGATTTTCCCAAAACGCTTTTTAATTGAAAATTAAAAAAGATTTACGTGAATGAATTTAAATATTTAAACTGTTAATCCTCCATTAAAAAGTGTTTAAATTATTTATTTAATTAATTATGTATTTCAAGGTGCTCAACTGCCATTACACTCGCGCACCCCCTAGCGGCAGCTCGCGCACCACAGGGGGTGCGCGCACCACACCTTGGGAATCCCCGGGCTAGACTAACGGCTAGAGCCAGTAACTGGAGGCGAGTCAAGCCCTCCGTCCCCTCCGTCATCATGGGGAATGTGAACTTGCTACCGAACAAGTTGGATGAACTGATGGCGCTGTGCAGGACTGAACAGCGCTACCGGGAAACCAGCTTGTTTGTGTTCTCAGAGACGTGGCTAACTGGCGACGTGCCAGACTCTAACGTCGGACTAACCGGTTTCTCCTCCGTACGAGCGGACCGGGACACAAACACCGCCGTTAAGAAGAAAGGGGGTGGATTAATTATCTATACCAATGATAGATTGTGCCATCCGGGACATGTGACGGTGAAATCGACGCTGTGTAACCATGATCTGGAGCAAACAGCTATTAGCATCAGACCCTACTACCTGGCGCGTGAATTTTCACACGTTATTGTCCTCGCCGTCTACATCCCTCCACGTGCGGACCCAGAGACTGCGCGTGACACCATCTGTGGGACCACCTCCGCTCTTCGTACCCGGCACCCTGACACGCTTGTCATTATCACCGGTGACTTTAACCACGCCACCTTGGACTCATCTCTCCCCACAATGGTCCAGTGTGTAGACTGCCCCACACGGAAGAACAGAACCATCGATCTGTTCTACACTAATGCTAAGGAGGCATACACCGCCCCCCCCCCTCCCTCCACTAGGTAAATCGGACCATAACCTAGTGCGCCTACAGCCCACCTACATTCCGCTGGTGAAACGGCTGCCAGCAACAACACGGTAGGTCAGGAGGTGGAAACGCTGAGGGACTGCTTCCAGACCACCGACTGGGATGTCATCATGTGCTCACATGGGGAGGACATTGAGGGGGCAGCTCAGTGTTTTACAGATTACATGAACTTCTGTGGACACAGTGGCCCCTGTCAGGACAGTAAGGTGTTACCCCAACAACAAACCCTGGGTCACAAAGGAAGTCAAGGCTGTCCTGAACAGGAAGAAGTGGGCGTTCAGGAGCAAGAATGAGGAGGAGATGAGGAAGGCCCAGCAGGAAGTGAGATTCTGCCTGAGGAAGGCCAAGGAGGCGTACGGGAGCAAGCTGGAGAAGCAGCTGGGGCGCAACCAGGTGCGGGAGGTCTGGAATGGGATGAGAACCATCACACAAAGCAAAGGGCACAGCACTGTGGAGGGGAATATTGAACGAGCGAATGAAATAAACATCATTTTCAATCGGTTCAGCTTCCCCACCATTCCCGGCTCCTCGTCCCAGGCCTCTTCCGGCCATGTGGACCGCTCCACTGATGCTCCCTCCCTCCCCCCTGCTACTCCTCCCGAGCCCACTCTGCAAAGCTCAACGGCCCCACCTCAACCACTGGACTTCCAACCTCGCCACGACCTCCTGCTCCCACCACGACTGAGACTGTCAACACTGCAGACCTGGTGACGACAACGCTTTGGAAGCTCCGTCCCAATGAGGCGGCTGGACCGGATAAGGTCTCCCCAAGACTCCTCCGAGCCTGTGCTTCGGAACTGGGGGACCCCCTGCAGCGATTGTTCAACCTCAGTCTGCAGCTGGGGAGGGTCCCGTCACTGTGGAATACCTCCTGCATCGTCTCTGTACACAAGAGAAGACGCCCTACTGAGCTCAATGACCACCGACCGGTTGCTCTTACCTCCCACTTAATGAAGACCCTAGAGCGACTGGTCCTGGAGCTCATGCGTTCACAGGTGCAGGGTGCAATGGACCCTCTCCAGTTCGCCTATCAGGCCAAGGTTGGGATTGACGATGCTGTCTTGTACCTCCTCCACTGTGTGCTCTCCTACCTGGACGTCAGGGGCTGTGCCATCAGGGTACTCTTCTTTGAGTTTTTGAGCGCCTTCAACACCATCCAGCCCCAGCTCCTGCAGGATAAACTGATCTCCATGGCTGTGGACCCCTACCTCGTGAGCTGGATCACAGACTACCTAACGGACAGACCCCAGTACGTCCGTATGGGGGACTGTTTGTCTTCTATGGTGACCAGCAGCACGGGGGCGCCACAGGGGACCGTGTTCTCCCCCATTCTCTTTACCCTCTACACATCGGACTTCAAGCACAACTCGGATACATGCCACATACAAAATTACTCCGATGACACATCAATTGTGGCATGTATCCAGGAGGGTGATTAGGGGGAGTACAGGGCATAGGTGGCTGACTTCGTGGAGTGGTGCCAACAGAACCAGCTCCAGCTTAACGTCTCCAAGACAAATGAGTTGGTGCTGGATTTCCGGCGGGCACCCCCCTCTCCACAGCCAGTGATCATCGAGGGCAGTGAGGTGGAGATAGTAAGTAACTGTAAGTACCTGGGACTGCAGCCAGACAGCAGACTGGACTGGTCACTCAACTCGGACTGTGTGTACAAGAAGGGGCAGAGCAGAATGTACTTCCTGAGGGGGTTGGCCTCCTTCAACATCTGTCCTAAGCTCCTTCTCATGTTCTATCAGTCCGTAGTCTCCAGTGTGCTGTCATACGCCATTGTGTGTTGGGGCGGCGGGGCCAGGAAAAGAGATATGGACCGTCTTAACAGACTCATCCGCAGAGCGGGCTCAGTGGTCGGGCTGAGCCTGGACTCTGTGGAGACACTTCTGCAGAGCAGGACCACGTCTAAAGTCAGGGCTATCATGAATAACACCAGCCACCCCCTGCACGCCACCTTCTCCCAGCAGAGAAGCACCTTCAGCGGCAGACTGCTGTCACACAGCGCCTCCACAGAGAGGCTGAGGTCCTCCTTTGTGCCCCATGCCATCAGGGGGTACAATGACTCTCTCAAGAGGAGCAGGGGGGAGGTGGCGAGGTCTGCACGTGGTTGAATGGAGGGGAGGAGATGTCAGCCTGTGCTGCAGTGTAGTGGGGCCAAGGTGTTGTGATGTTTTGATATTAGATAGTGACGCCTTATATTTTTGACAATTGTGAGATATTAGATAGATATTAGATGTTGTGATATTAGATAGATTTTGTGATATTAGATAGATATTAGATGTTGTGATATTAGATAGTGATGCCTTACATTGTAAGAAGGGTGTACCTTACCCACCATGTGGGCCCCCTGCTAATTTTCACTAGCACTTTTTATTTATTTTATTTTTATACTGTTTATATTTTAATGATAATTTAGTATATGTCCTGTTAATGCTACATGTGTCTGCTAGTGTAGTGTATGTCTTTTGTTATGGCCTTTGGTGTCAGTGTTTCTTTTTTTTTTATCCAGTATTTATTCATTATGTAATGCCTGAGCAGTGGATATGTGCAATTTCCTCCGGGATTAATAAAGGAAGGAAGGAAGGAAGGAAGGAAGGAAGGAAGGAAGGAAGTAAGGAAGGAAGGAGCGATCGAGCTAGCGAGCGAGCGAGCTAGCGATGCTATCGAGCGAGCGAGCGATCGAGGAGCGATCGAGCGAGCGAGCGATCGAGCTAGCGAGCTATCGATCTATATCTATCTATCTATCTATCTATCTATCTATCTATCTATCTATCTATCTATCTATCTATCTATCTATCTATCTCCTGTAACAAACCCACATCAACAAGGACAGATGGAAATCCATCTGGTTTAATCACTTAAGTTTCAGCACAAAGTGAAGAAACTTAACAAGCACTTTTCTTTCTGCCTTTTATTCCTCTTGTTTTCCTGTCTCCCTTTATCTCCGTTTCTACTTATCTCCCTAATCTGATCTCATTGCCCAGTAATTACAGACATTAGGCCTCGTGGATGAGGCAGATATCGATCAGGGTCTTTTTCCTGATTAATGATGGGCACTCCAGCCTACGGCTTCCCTCGTTCAACTGAGTTCACATCCGCTGGCGGGATGAGAACCAACCAGTGCCAAGACTGCAGCCGGACGAGGGGAGGGCTGACGCAGAATAAGAAGATCCTCACCTGAGACTGTCCGTTGACTTCCACCTCCTCAGCGAAGTGGACCTTGACGGGGTTGGACCTGAGCTTGGCCCTCTTCTCCGGGGTGATGAACGAGGACTTGGGACCCTATTGGGAAGGCAAACCGATCTATCACAGGCTTCCAGTTTGCTCTGACTGGGATTCTAATGGGCTGAGCTCTGGATGAGGTGGCGGAACAAAAACCATGTCGCTTCATTTTCTATGTGTTTCCAGAGTTAACAGTGAAATGAAACCAAATAATTTGACAGCAACAGTTGGCTTGACTCTAAAGCAGTTAAATATCATCACCAGTATTAAAAATGCATTAATACTTAATCAATATTTAATCTTCAGCACCATGCATGCGTCCGTATTAATGTTCTATCACAGGACTGACACTGAGGAGCATTCCATTATTCAGGAAAAAAGGTGTTGTTAGTGGATGCAGCCCAGACTCCTGTCTGAGGTGAACGAGTCGTCCAGCTCTGACACCATGAAGTTTAATGACCGTTAACAACCTGACAAACCACTTTCTGGAAATGCTAAACAATCCCTTAAACCCACACGATGGTTTCTTCCGGTGGCTGGGGGCAGTGAATCAGAAGTTAAGAGGCTGCTGTCAGCAGAGGCCTGATGGGAAACCACGGAGAAGCAGCCGTTTATCCACAAACACACACACACATACACACGCAGACAGGTGGGGTGATTGTGTGTGTGAGACTTACAAGGATCGTCCTGAGGACAGTCATTGTCAGCGACTCTTGACACTCCCTGAGAGAAAACCAACACTGTTAGGGTGAGTGATTGCACATGTGTGTCGTGTGTGATGTGTGTCTTGTGTGATGTGTGTCGTGTGTGATGTGTGTCTTGTGTGATGTGTGTCGTGTGTGTCCTGGTGGCAACAACTGCAGACCTGATGACTTCAGCAGCCTGCTCCGGGGTCAGGTCATCGACGGCCACGTTATTGATCTTCACCAGCCGGTCTCCGGGGACGAGGCGTCCATCTGCTGGACCACCTGGACAAACACAGCGTCCTCAGGGGGCTTCCATCAGTCAGTGTGTGTCCGATTAGTGTGTATCCAATCAGTCTGTGTCCCATCAGTGTGTGTCCCATCAGTGTGTGTGTCCAATCAGTGTGGTCCAATCACTGTGTGTCCGATTAGTGTGTGTCCAATCAGTGTGTGTCCCATCAGTGTGTGTGTCGAATCAGTGTGTGTCCAATTAGTGTGTGTGCCATCAGTGTGTGTGTCCAATCAGTGTGTGTCCATTAATGTGTGTCTCATCAGTGTGTGTGTCCAATCAGTGTGTGTATCATCATTGTGTGTGTCCAGTCTGTGTGTGTCCAATATGTGTGTGCCCAGTGTGTGTCCAGTGTGCGTTCAATCAGTGTGTCTTCAGTGTCCCGCTGCCTTCACTGTCCCTGGATCAGCATCATACATGAGATGTTAGTCGAGGCGTCTACCCACAGGTGACGACACGCCCTCATTCAGCCTGAGTTAACCTACCCAGGTAGGCCTACATGTCTGTCCTGTGTCCTCAGCTGATCACAGTCCTAAACCAGACGGAGCCGCAGTGGCATCACACAAAGAACACGTTCCCCTCTCTCTCTCTCTCTCTCTCTCTCTCTCTCTCTCTCTCTCTCTCTCACACACACACACACACACAAAAGTAGAAAAAAATTTCTTGACCCCAACATGTTTCTGGATAGCGCCAGCTTTTATATGAAAACTAAAACAAGAAGTGGTGAACCAATTTTTACAGACCAAGAGTTTTATAGATTGAAAAAAACTAAGAAAAAAAGTATAAGACATGATTGTAGAGGAGAAGATTGTAGAGAACAAATAATTGGTTTTTTTTTCTTGTCTGTTTTTTTTTTTGTTTGATAAATGTTGAAAGGTTAGGTGATTCTTTCTTCAGAAAATGCACAGTGCTATTGAAAATCCTCTTTATGTGAATCTCTTTTGGATTTTGTGTCGACGTGATTATTTTGTAATTTGACTTTTATGAATAAACGTGATGTTAACAATCAAAAATCTCTTTCTCTTTCTGTCTCTCATCATCATCAATGCCTCATTGCAGTTGCTTCATTCTTGTGATGTGTACATGCATGCATCAGTAGGTCATCATGCTGTAGGCCTAACGCAGATCCTCTGTGTATCACGAGAACCCAGATCTCCTGTTCACCCTACCTGGAGTGATCTCCTGTTAACCCTACCTGGAGTGACTTCCTATTAATCTTACCTGGAGTGACATCCTGTTAACCCTACCTGGAATGACCTCCTGTTAACCCTACATGGAGTGACATCCTGTTAATCTACCTGGAGTGACTTCCTGTTAACCTACCTGGAGTGACCTCTTGTTAACACACCTGGAGTGACCTCCTGTTAACCTACCTGGAGCGACCTTTTGTTAACATACCTGGAATGACTTCCTGTAAACCTACCTGGAGCGACTTCCTGCACCAGGATGGGGGTCTGAGAGGTCAGCGTGAGGCCATGGGAGCCCAGGGTTGGGTCCCGTTGGATCTGAATGTTGAAGCGGAAGGGGTAGTTCTTCTGATCAGAGCTATTCGGTTCCGCTGATTTCCCGTCCACCTCCACCCGGTCTCTGCAGAGCAGGAGGTGTTAGTTCAGAGCCAACGTAGGTCAAGTTAACGTGAGATTACGTTCTAAACTGTCACTCCAAAGTCCAGAACACAGCAAGAGGACTAGTCCAGAACATAGAGGTACGACTAGTCCCGAATTTAGAAGTATCACAGCAGGAGGACTAGTCCAGAACATAGAGGTACCACAGTGGTAGGACTAGTCCAGAACACAGTGGGACTGCAGCCGTAAGACGAGTCCAGAACACAGAAATACCATAGCAGTAGGACGAGTGCAGAACAATAATCAGAAGTCCATTCAGTGGGTTTACCTGCTCAGAGAGTGAGACCTACTGCCGAGGTCTCTGGACCGCCTCAGCCATCGTCCCACCACCTGCTCCACCCGACTGGTCCTACGGGACGGGGAGCGACTTCTGTCCTGCACCTCCATTTACCTACAAAGGGGCAGAGGTTAAACGTGTCTAATGGTTCTGATCGATCCAATCAGAAAACACAAGCAAACAAAATGAACGGTGGAAAGAAACCATGAAAACAACACAGTACTCACACACACACACACACACACATACACCCACTAGGATTGGGACCTTTGGGCTTGGGGCCAGCGATGATGTCACTGATGACTCCTGTTAGCTTAATGGACTCTTAGCTCTCAAAGTGGTACAAGAACTCTCAGTAAGCATCAGTGTCATTCATTCCTAATCATTGATCACGACGGAACCAATCGTGTCCGTATTGTGTCTGTTGCCATAAACTGTTGTTGATGTCTGCAGTTGGTGGGTGTGATGGACATATGTGTGGGGTGTCGTCAGGCTAACACATGAATCTGAACAGTAGCTGTGTGCTAATGGACGGTCTCAAACCTTTTTTCAGTCACGGACCAGTTTCATCTAAGAAAATATTTCCACGGACTGGCCTTCATTTGCTCGAGAATCGTTAATGATGACAGGATGGCTATAGTCCAATAATAAATCACTGCAGTGGTCTGAAGATAAATGCAGATCAACAGAAAATATAAACAACCTTTTTTCACAAACTGATAATGAACATGTCTGTAAATGTAATTATTCATTTTAGAACCAAAGTCCTTTTCAATAACAAATCTTCGTCTTTTCTTTCCGCTTTTCCCTTCAGGAGTCGCCACAGCGAATCAGTTGCCTCCATCTAACCCTGGTTTCTGCATCCTCTTCTCTCACACCAACTACCTTCATGTCCTCTTTCACTACATCCATAAACCTCCTCTTTGGTCTTCCTCTAGGCCTCCTGCCTGGCAGTTCAAAACTCAGCATCCTTCTACCAGTATATTCACTGTCTCTCCCCTGGACATGTCCAAACCATCTCAGTCTGGCCTCTCTGACTTTATCTCCAAAACCTCTAACATGTGCTGTCCCTCTGATGTACTCATTCCTGATCCTATCCTCCTGGTCACTCCCAAAGAGAACCTCAGCATCTTCATCTCTGCTACCTCCAGCTCTGTCTCCTGTCTTTTCCTCAGTGACACTGTCTCTAAACCAATGGTTCTTAACCTTGTGGGAGGGTAGCGAACCCGTTAGTTTATATGCTCACTCACCGAACCCTTTAGTAAAAAAATTTTTTTTTCAAATTTAAAACATACATACTGTATATGTTTTGGTGCATTAAATGAACTGTGCATTAATGTCACCTTTTTCAAAGAACAAAACCCAAGACACTGCATGAACTCACATGAAATTACCTACTTGCAATCGGTTGTGACTTTTGCTGTTGCTTTTTGAGGGACCAGTTCAGATACGCATGGCTTCACCTTGGCAAGTGCTGCTCTTATGCCATTTTCATTGCAAAGTCTGTTTCTTTTCTTTTTCCTTTATTTTTGCCGGTGAGAGCCTAGAATTGCTTAACTTGGCATGCAAATCATGCAGATAAGACGCTGACTCCCATCACGTTCCGTTACACATGTAAATCCCATGTTGCACATATTCATCAGATCTACTTTCTTTTTTAGCTCAACATAGTTATTGTGGATTAAATATTAAGAAAGAAATCAGACGACGTACCACCCCCGACAGGCATAAATCAACTACTAAGTGCGCAAAATCCCATTGTAGCACAGGTTAGGCTAATCAATGTGGCATGATCACCTGCAGCCAGTGATGGCCAAGGGGGGGCTGTGTCATCACGAATTGACACGATGGTGTCATACATACACAGTGATTCCTGTATTTTCAGCGTAGGTCCAGGTTAAAAATACCTGACACATCGTCAACACATCGTGCCGGGTTGTTTTATCTGGACCTCCGTCTCCGCCGAATCCCTGAGACCAACTCACAGAACCCCCAGGGTTCGATTCGAACCCAGGTTAAGAACCACTGGTCTAGACCAAACAACATCGCTGGTCTCAACACAGTATTGTACACCTTTCCTTTCATTTTAGCTGAAACTTTTCTATCACACATCACACCTGACACTTTTCTCCATCTGTTCCATCCTGCCTGTACACGCTTCTTCACCTCTTTTCTACTCTCCATTGCTCTGGACTGTTGACCCTAAGTACTTTAAAATCCTCCACCTTCTTGATTTCCTCTCCCTGTAACCTCACTCTTCCACTTGGGTCCCCCTCATTCACACACATGTACTCTGGCTTACTGCGGCTAACATTCGTTCTTCTCCTTTCCAGGACAAACCTCCACTTTTCTAGCTTTTCCTCCACCTGTTCCCTGCTCTCACTACAGATCACAATGTCAACTGCCAAACATCATAGTCCATGGAGATTCCTGTCTAACCTCGTCTGTCAGCCTGTCCATCACCATAGCAAACAAGGAGGGGCTCAGAGCTGATCCCTGATGCAGTCCAACCTCCACTTTGAACTCCTCTGTCACACCTACAGCACACCTCACCAGTTTTACGGTCCTCATACATGTCCTGCACTGTTCTAACATACAGTACTTCTCTGACACTCCAGACTTCCTCATACAATACCACAGTTCCTGTCTGGGCACCCTGTCATAGGCTTTCTCCAGATCTACAAAAACACAATGCAGCTCCCTCTGGCCTCCTCTGTACTTCTCTATCAGCATCCAAAAAAAATACTGCATCAGTAGTACTCTTTTTTGGCACAAAACCATACTGCTGCCTCACAAATGCTCACTTCTGCCCTTAGTCTAGTTTTCAGCTACTCTATCCCATAACTTCATTAAATGGCTCATCAGCTTTATTTACTCTGTAGTTGCCACAACTCTGCACATCTCCCTGTCCTTAAAATGGGCACCAGCACACTTCTCCTCCATTCCTCAGGCATCTTCTTACTGTCTAAGATCCTGTTGAACAACCCAGTCAGAAACTCTACTGCCACCTCTCCTAGACACTTCCATACCTCCACAAGTATATCATCAGGACCGAGTGCCTTTCCACTCTTCATCCTCTTCAGTGCTCTCCTCACTTCAGCCTGACTAATTTTTGCAACTTCCTGGTCCACAACAGTCACCTCTTCTTGTCTTTGTTCTCTCTCATTTTCCTTGTTCATCAACTCTTCAAAGTACTCTTTCCATCTTCCCATCACACTACTGGCACCTGTCAATATACTTCCATCCTTATCCTTAATCACCCTAACCTGCTGCACATCCTTCCCATCTCTGTCTCTCTGTCTTGCCAACTTGTATACATCAGTCTCTCCCTCCTTACTGTCTAACCTAGCATACAAGTCATCATAAGCCCCTTGTTTGGCCTAAGCCCCTTGTTTGGCCTTTGCCACCTCTACGCTGCATCTCCCTGTACTCCTGTCTACTCTCCTCAGTCCTCTCAGTGTTTCACCTCTTCTTAGCTAACCTCTTTCTCTGTATATACTCCTGTACCTCCTCATTCCACCACTAAGTCTCCTTACCTACTTTCCTTCCAGATCACACACCGAGTACTCTCCTACGTGTCTCCCTGATCACCTTAGCTGTAGTTGTCCAGTCATCTGGAAGCACCTCCTGACCACCCAGAGCCTGTCTTAACTTGTTCCGAAACGTCATGCAACACTCTTCCTTTTTAGCTTCCACCATTTCATCCTCTGCTCTGTCTTTGTCCTCTTCATCTTCCTCACCACCAGAGTCATCCTACACACTACCATCCTATGCTGTTTGGCTACACTCTCGCCTACCACTACTTTGCAGTCACTGATTTCCTTCAGATTACATCGTCTACACAAGATGAAGTCTACCTGTGTGCTCCTTCCCCCACTCTTGTAGGTCACCCTATGTTCCTGCCTCTTTTGGAAGAAAGTACTCACTATAGCCATTTCCATCCTTTTTGCAAAGTCAACTACCATCTGTCCTTCTGCATTCCTCTCCTGGATACCAAACCTGCCCATCACTAACAGACAGGGGTCAACTTCTAACCCTAACCCCTTCTAACCCCTTCTAACCCTGACGCCTTCTAACCCCTTCTAACCCTAACGCCTTCTAATCCCTTGTAACCCTAACACCTTCTAACCCCTTCTAACCCTAACCACTTTTTAATAACAAATAATTATATTAAAAAACTCGACTCAAGTGAGTGCGCCGATGAGGTTTATTTTGAAATATAGCAATGACTAATCAGTGCATTCACGGTAGGAGAAATACTGATTATTTCTACATAATAGGGTGAACAATTCATTCTAATCATAATAAAAATGCGAATTAGTGGGAGCCCTGAAGTTGTTTCTCTGCACAAGCTGGTCCCATCTAGGGTAATGGGAGACAATGGACACCCAAAGCGTATACTGGACATTCGGTCTACTCCGTAGTTTAATTTTGGTTGCTGCCATTGCAGAAAATACAGTTCCACAAGATAGAAGGTTGGAAATGGAAGCAGGGTTTTCAATGCTTTTTCGGTGATCTCAGGATAATTTGCTTGATTTAATCCAGAACACTGGCGTAGTTGTGGGTGCTTAATTTTGGGGTCACAGCTGGTAATCTATCACGTGACCTTGCCCTGTCAAGCGGGACAGACGCATGGCATTGTCTGCGTTCTTGCGTCATTCCACAAATAAAATAAAACGCAAAGAAAATAAAACATCTTTAGACTGATAATGATAAACAAATGTAGCCGCAAGAGGGCACAAGCCAGTGTCTTATTGTGCCGGTCCCAAGCCCGGATAAAATACAGAGGGTTGCGTCAGAAAGGGGCATCCGGCGTAAAACTTTTGCCAAATCAAAGATGCGAATCAAACCTATGACTTCCATACCGGATCGGTCGAGGCCCGGGTTAACAACGACCGCCATCGGCGCTGTTGACCTACAGGGCGCCGGTGGAAATTGGATTACTGTTGGTCGAAGAAGGAGAGGAGGAAAGTGCGTTCGCACGAAGGAAAGAGAAGAGGAGCGCCAAGAGTATAGGACTAAGAGTAGGGACGTTGAATGTTGGAACTATGACAGGAAAAGGTAGAGAGTTGGTCGACATGATGCAGAGGAGGAAGGCAGACATACTGTGTGTCCAGGAGACCAGGTGGAAAGGTAGCAAGGCTAGAAGTTTAGGAGCAGGGTTCAAGTTGTTCTATCATAGTGTAGATGGGAAGAGAAATGGAAGTAGGAGTTATCTTGAAGGAGGAGTTTGATAGGAATGTCCTGGAGGTAAAAAGAGTGTCAGATAGAGTGATGAGTCTGAAGCTAGAAATAGAAGGTGTTGATGTTCAATGTTGTTAGTGGGTATGCCCCACAGGTAGGATGTGAGCTGGAGGAGAAGGAGAAATTCTGGTTGGACTTTGATGAAGTGATGCAGAGCATACCTAGAAGTGAGAGAGTTGTCATTGGCGCACACTTCAATGGACATGTTGGTGCAGGTAACAGAGGTGATGAGGAAGTGATGGGCAGGTTGGTATCCAGGAGAGGAACGCAGAAGGACAGATGGTAGTTGACTTGCAAAAAGGATGGAAATGGCTGTAGTGAATACTTTCTTCCAGAAGAGGCAGGAACATAGGGTGACCTATAAGAGTGGTGGTAGGAGCACACAGGTAGACTACATCTTGTGTAGACGATGTAACCTGAAGGAGATCAGTGACTGTAAAGTAGTGGTAGGCGAGAGTGTAGCCAAACAGCATAGGATGGTGGTGTGTAGGATGACTCTGGTGGTGAGGAAGATGAAGAGGGCAAGGCAGAGCAGAGGACGAAATGGTGGAAGATAAAAAAGGAACGGGTATTGCATGACCTTTAGGAAGGAGTTAAGACAGGCTCTGGGTGGTCAGGAGGTGCTTCCAGATGACTGGACAACTACAGCTAATGTGATCAGGGAGACAGGTAGGAGAGTATTTGGTGTGTCATCTGGAAGGAAAGTAGACAAGGAGACTTGGTGGTGGAATGAGGAGGTACAGGAGTGTATACAAAGAAAGAGGTTAGCTAAGAAGAAGTGGGACACTGAGGGACTGAGGAGAGTAGACAGGAGTACAGGGAGATGCAGCGTAAGGTGAAGGTAGAGGTAGCAAAGGCCAAACAAGAAGCTTATGATGACTTGTACGCTAGGTTGGACAGTAAGGAGGGGAGAGAGACTGATCTATACAGGCTGGCAAGACAGAGAGATAGAGATGGGAAGGACGTGCAGCAGGTTAGGGTGATTAAGGATAGGGATGGAAGTCTATTGACAGGTGCCAGCAGTGTGATGGGAAGATGGAAAGAGTACTTTGAAGAGTTGATGAACGTGGAAAATGAGAGAGAACAAAGACTAGAAGAGGTGACTGTTGTGGACCAGGATTGTAGCAAAGATTAGCCAGGATGAAGTGAGGAGAGCACTGAAGAGGATGAAGAGTGGAAAGGCACTCGGTCCTGATGATATACCTGTAGAGGTTTGGAAGTGTCTAGGAGAGGTGACAGTAGAGTTTCTGACTGGGTTGTTCAACAGGATCTTAGATAGTGAGAAGATGCCTGAGGAGTGGAGGAGAAGTGTGCTGGTGCCCATTTTTAAGGACAAGGGAGATGTGCAGAGTTGTGGCAACTACAGAGGAATAAAGCTGATGAGCCATTTAATGAAGTTATGGGATAGAGTAGCTGAAACTAGACTAAGGGCAGAAGTGAGCATTTGTGAGCAGCAGTATGGTTTCATGCCAAAAAGAGTACTACAGATGCAGTATTTGCTTTGAGGATGTTGATAGAGAAGTACAGAGAAGGCCAGACAGAGCTGCATTGTGTTTTTGTAGATCTGGAGAAAGCTTATGACAGGGTGCCCAGAGAGGAACTGTGGTATTGTATGAGGAAGTCTGGAGTGGCAGAGAAGTATGTTAGAGCGGTGCAGGACATGTATGAGGACTGTAAGACAGTGGTGAGGTGTGCTGTAGGTGTAACAGAGGAGTTCAAAGTGGAGGTGGGACTGCATCAGGGATCAGTTCTGAGCCCCTTCTTGTTTGCTATGGTGATGGACAGGCTGACAGACGAGGTTAGACAGGAATCTCCATGGACTATGATGTTTGCAGATGACATTGTGATCTGCAGTGAGAGTAGGGACGAGGTGGAGGAGAAGTTAGAGAAGTGGAGGTTTGTCCTGGAAAGGAGAGGGATGAAGGTTAGCCGCAGTAAGACAGAGTACATGTGTGTGAATGAGAGGGACCAAAGTGGAAGAGTGAGGTTACAGGGAGAAGAGATCAAGAAGGTGGAGGATTTTAAGTACTTAGGGTCAACAGTCCAGAGCAATGGAGAGTGTGGAAAAGAGGTGAAGAAGCGTGTACAGGCAGGATGGAATGGGTTGGAGAAAAGTGTCAGGTGTGATGTGTGATAGAAGACTTTCATCTAAAATGAAAGGAAAGGTGTACAAAACTGTGGTGAGACCAGCGATGTTGTTTGGTCTAGAGACAGTGTCACTGAGGAAAAGACAGGAGGCAGAGCTGGAGGGTAGCAGAGATGAAGATGCTGAGGTTCTCTTTGGGAGTGACCAGGAAGGATAGGATCAGGAATGAGTACATCAGAGGGACAGCACATGTTAGAGATTTTGGAGATTGAAGTCAGAGAGGCCAGACTGAGATGGTTTGGACATGTCCAGAGGAGAGATGGTGAATATATTGGTAGAAGGATGCTGACTTTTGAACTGCCAGGCAGGAGGCGTAGAGGAAGAGCAAAGAGGAGGTTTATGGATGTAGTGAAAGAGGACATGAAGGTAGTTGGTGTGAGAGAAGAGGATGGAAAGGACAGGCTTAGATGGAGGCAATTGATTCGCTTGTGGCGACCCCTGAAGGGAAAAGCCGAAAGGAAAGAAGAAGACTGATAATGATAAACAAGAAAAATTCAAATGTTCTGTGTCGCTCAGTATCTAATGGCTTGTGGTTGACCGATACCGGGCGTAGTGGGTCCCGGACGTAGTGTGTTTTGCGACCCAGTACTGGGAAACCAGGTCACAGACCATAACGACACGTTCAGGTCAGTTCGTTCATCCTAGAATCTCTTGTCATCCGTGTGATGTCACCTCTGACCTTGTGACCACAAATGACCAAAATGACATAATTGACACTGATTAGAACGACCTTCACCTGAAGGACAGACAGGAGGATAACCCCACATGTCCTCCATCGCTTTGGAGAGCTCGGGATCATGGGTAACGTTTGAGGCCTGAGTGGACGGATGTTCACCCCCATCACTTTCATGTCAGGGGATAAATCTGATCAATCAATCAATAATTGAAGGAGCAGATGAATAATGAGTAATTTAATGAATGCATAAGTGGGTCTCAGCTGGCCTCTCAACCCCCCTCCCTTCCCATAAGTGGGGGGTATAGTACCATCATCAGAGGAGAGAAGGAACAGGTTGGAGAGGAGTAGCAGATAGACCAGAGAGGAGCAGCAGATAGAGCAGAGAGGAGGAGCAGATAGAGCGGAGAGGAGGAGCAGATAGAGCAGAGAGGAGGAGCAGATAGAGCAGAGAGGAGAGGAGGGGATCCTTGGGGATCTGCAGTTATAAGCACATTACCCATCCATCTGTCTGGGGATATACCCCTCTGCTGCATCCCACACCTCTGTCTCTTCCTGTGTGTGTTCACAGTGTGTGTGTACACAGTGTGTGTGTTCACAGTGTGTGTGTACACAGTGTGTGTGTTCACAGTGTGTGTGTTCACAGTGTGTGTTCACAGTGTGACCAGACGAGGTTCAGGTCAGAAGAAGACAACCTCCTCAACGACACGAGGGGAAGCGATGCAAACATAAAGAAGCCCTACGAACACACACACACACACACACACACACACACACACACACACACACACACACACACACACACACAATAGAAATCTAACATGACTCAGGTAGAATTGACCATGTCTTTTTGAAGTCGTCTCAGCCTCGCCCACATGACATTTCAATCTAAAAAAAAACAAAACAAACAAACCAGACAAAACAGGAAGCTCCTGGACAACCTGTCAGACCTAATATGGGCAAATCTGCAAACATCCCATGTGGTGCATCCTAGTTGTTTCTTTATTGTGCTGCAGTTTTAAACACATGTTGAGGTCTAATTCAGCGTTTCCACTCCTTCAAGCTTGAACACGTTGACTGGTGACTCCCTTTAGAACGTGGAGCATCTGCAGCCCCATAGTAGGAGACAGTGTGCATCATCATTTCAGCTCTGCTGAACCTGAGCCTCCTCTTCTGGTCTGTCTCTCCTCCTGTCTTTATTAGGTTACTGTTTGGCTGTGGGAGGAATCACATTTCTTACATGTGTTAATTCAGTTCTGTAACAAAGCTGCATGAATGGAGCTTAGAGGAAGTCCTCCCTCACCGAATCTTCTTCTTATGTCACACCTAATTTAACTTCCCCTGTGTCATCTCTGATTTTTGACACAATCCGCGCCTCTGCTCTGCTCAGAAGCATGGATAGAAAGTACATTTTGGGGTGGTTTTTATTTATTTCAGGCGGGCGGGCGGGGAAGGGGGGGGGGGGTTTCCTTTAATGCTGAGGCTATGATTGAGCAGAGAAACACAAACCGACAGAAGCTGAATGATCGGCCTGCATCAGCACTTTACCCCCCCCACCCCCATCCCCTACCCCCACCTGCATTAAGGTTTCTGTGCTGCACTCGCTCATTCAAGTTCATTCTTTTTTCACTCCATCCATACGCTGAGAGTGAACACAATATTTGAGAAGCTTTGCTTTGTGACTTCAGTTTGGTGCACAAGCCTTTCTAATGCACAAAAGTTCATTTTCATTTCATATGACATTTAATGAATGACAAAAAGGCTACTTCAAGTTTGAATATTTCATAAATATTCATGAAATATTTTATTTTTGATCAAGTTTTTACACACATTAAATTTGTCCCATATGTATGGAAGTATATGACTCAGAAAAAATAGAGACGCACTTTAATAAGGTTTTTGTTAAAACATCTATTTTAGTAGTGATTTGTACCAAACAGAAATTTATTTGACATGTGAGACTGGGGGAGCCACCCCAGTGATGTCATGCTGTATAAACGTGGAGGAAGTGTTTCACTGGACCATCAAATGATGAAGAAGAGCAGAAACCTCCACTGATGAGCTGACATTAGGAAGGCCGGCTCGTCCCAAATAAAAGTAAGACATTAAAAGATAAAAACTGTCTCACTGTTAAAGAATGCTTTAAAAATATTTTTCTCTGCTCATGTGAGTATGAATTTGGCCTTGAAGATGTGATCAAAGCCTTCGCGAGCTAATGGGCCTCAAGTCACATGACCAGCCCCGTTATAAATATCACAAAGTCAAAGTCTGCTCATAGATTTAGCTCCATTAAGTGTTTGTGTCAAGTGTTTTCCTCCTTTGTTATTTGGGATGTGCCAACTCTGCGTGGCTTTTCAAAATAAAAAAAAATGGAAAAAATCATGTCTCATTCAATTTATGACACATTTAAAATGTGTTGCATGTTTGCAAGCTTCCTCCTATTCTATCCATAGAAAGCCTGCTATGTTCCTTCAGAAAGAAGAACATCTTGCCAGTCATCCAGGTCTGGATGACTGCTGGGGGAGCCCAGGAACCAACGCAGCACCCAGAAAGAGAGCGTTCCTATTCCGGCCTCTGCAGCGAGCACGTTCCAAACAGGAAGTGTATTTCCTCAAAATTGTATTGAGTGCAGCATGCATTACTTACAGCGTGATACACACTGTGTGTATAATGCTCTGAATGCACACGCATACGCACAGAGAAGACAAATTGGATTAGAGAGTGTGTCTGCAGGCTGTGACAGAGTGTGTGTGCGTCATGCCCACTGAGCCAGATTAGACTGAGCTTCACCTCCACCTTCCAGGTCCATTTAGGGTAAGCGACGGTTACATCCATAAAACACACATTCTCTGTTAGTCTGCTTCACTCTCTCCTTACAACTCTCAAGTGCCTGATCCCTCCTTCTGTGTAGACATACATAAAAGATCTTTTTCATGTTTTTATCAAGCAGACTTAGAAACACTGACATGTGCACATACCGGCTCTCTGCCTCGCGTATCAGGGCTTCATTAAGGCACCTACAGCCCATCTCCCGATTCTCTCCATCCATTGCTCTGCAGTAGAGGACCAGAGTGACGGGTCTCCATCTCCTGGGGGTAAACACCAGAATTAAAGGTTGGGAGATTTCACACTGTTTTCCTCTGAATCACTTCTCATATTCATGAAATAAGTAAACATAAAGACAGATATATATATATAGATGGATTAAACAGGTGAAAGCAGGACCAAAAGACGTGAGGAGGGAGACGGGCGAGGTGCAAGAGACGGCAGGTTTCCATCGCGGCAGGACGGGCTTACCCGGGCTGCTGGTAGAGTCCTTCTCGCCCCTGCTCTGCTCCAAACACTATCCATATTTAATGAGGCCCATACAAAGCCCTGGGAAAAGAGATGCTGGAAAGTCTTCCACGCCTCCACCTACGCCTTCTGCTATTCAAATTGTCACCCATCAGTACTGTTCTCTTTTATATTTCTCCCTCCTCTCCCGCTGTGAAAAATATCTCTCCTTTAACTGCTCTTTCGCTATTTTTGTAAGTGTTTCTTGCAGCTCCTCCAAAAGCACTACAGGGTGTTCTACAAGCATGCCATGCTAAGCTATTAGCCCAGCATGTGGCTACCTCTGAAGTTCTTAATTTTAGACCTACTTCTTTCAATAAAGATGACTGCTTCATCTTTTAGCAAAAAAAAAGTGAGCATCATCAGCTTTGAGGAAAAACAACAAGCAAATGTGATGTCATCCACTTTTTATATTGCATCCGTTGGCTTTCAAAAGCAAACGGAAGCACAAGCTCTTAGCGACTGTGTTTGAACCCATGTGCGACAATATGTTTGATTTTATGAGTGCATGCATGTTTTTAATATGTGAACCAGTAGCTGGAGTTTGTGTGTGTGCGCCCTGTGTTTGTGTGTGCGTTTGTCAGAGTGCTGCGTGCATCAATAATGTATCTGGATAATGCAACCGCTTCACTCTACCAGGAACAACTAACAGACAAGCAGACGTGAGACGGGGAATAAAGAGCAGAGAGAGAGGAAACACATGAGGTAGCAGAGGGGAAAGACAAGAAAGGGAAATGTGAGTGATAACAAAATGGATCGTGATGAGAGGGAAACCCAGAGAACATTACAGAACTTCCACAATGTGTCACATCTGGGTGTCACTTATTATTCTGGGTCAATCGTTTGGTGCTCACATCGTTCTCCTTTGGTACGACGCGCCTGACGTTTCTGCTCTCCACAGTCCAGACAGTTTTATTTTATAATATCTACATTTAATTTTGATGTCATAGACAGACAGATCGATAAAGACTGATCGATAGACTCAGCCCAGGACGCAAGCTGTGACAGCTTCCTGTCAGAAACAGCGCTGCAGTCTGCTGGATCACACCGGCCGGCCTTCCCTCCCCACAAGCATCAATGACCACCGGTGGGGCGAGCGTGTCCGAGTCCCAGTCCACCGCCCATCTTTTCACTGACCTTTCCTGACAGACACTGACCAAAGCCGACCGTGAACAGCCTGACCGACTGGCCTGGTCGGCTTGTCAGACTCAAATCCTTGCGCCCACCCATTTTTCCTGCTTCTAGCATCAACTTTGAGGAGAAAATGTTCACAAATAGATATTATAGACGTCATAGCTTACATGACAGTATTACAAAAATAGTGCTTGATGGACTTTAATTCGACTCGGTGGACGGGTTGATCATATGATAAGAAAAGCCAATCAAACTATATATTGAATCGTTAACTTTACGACATGCACTGTAAAACATGAAAGCTCCATTTAGTTTGGTCCACTTCTCTTTAACTGAAAGCATTCAGTCAGATTTTGGATTCTGGACTCACTGTTGAAAGTTTTTGAAGCATAATCCTGCAGTGTCAGGTCGGGGTGACTTATTCTCTGCGTATTAACTCAACTGATTTTTAAGTCATCCGTTAAGGGAAAGCTGGGGATTTAGAAGTAATTCTCTGTGAAGTCGTAGGCTCTTATTGTCTCCTCATTGATTGTTTTTTGCAAAGATGTTTGTTTTTGTTATTTTTGCTAGCTTGGGAGTTTCAGTTAAGCCGTAATTTATTCTGTGTTAGCGGCCGGAGCGGCTCCTTTAAGAAGGTGGTCATGTGACCGAGGCAAGCATCTTGACAAAACCAAGAATAACTCATAGACAGATGTGGAGGACAGAATCCACTCATTTAAAACAAAACATTGTTCAGGATCAGGTCAGAACTAAAACAGAAACAATGTCAATTCTGGATTTTCTCCAGAATTGACGCTCGGACCACTACCGGTAACTTCGCAAGGGTTGGGGACCACTGCCTTATAGAAACTTGATGTGTTGACCTTTAATCTGATCAGCAGGGTATGTGTTATTTGCTTCTGAATTGGGGCAGCTGAGAACACAAGTGACAAACCCTCCCCCCTACATTCCACAGATGAAGTCACCAAGTAGTCGTCTTTGCAGACTTCTGCTTCAGGTTGAGCTGATTTTTAATGAAACACGTGTTGAAGTCTCAAAGAAGTTATCGCAATCAGTTCCTGCATCTTTAACTTCTGAAATCTTGCACAGTTATGTATTCTGGAAACCCAGTTCTGTCACTTGGAATCCCAATAAATGTTCCATTTGGCTGGATCTAAAACTACTTATTTATTTCCATCACGTAACTGTTTCACTGGTACATGAAATCAATTTCAACGATTTCCTGGATCATCTTTGCGACATTCTGTTAGCAGTGTCCTGTACGTGGACATTCAATTATATAATAAGTCCTATTTTGATCCAATACAAACTATAAATCAGGAATATGATCTGGACCTAATTACAATTTCACAACCTGGTGGCCCATGATGAATTATCACGTTATTGGCTCAATATGACTTCGTCTGGCCCGCCCCTCTTGACCCAACCTCCTCCAAAGGTGGCAGAGAGGGAACACAATCCAATTAGAAGCTCAAATCAAAGTCTCTCAGGCACGCACGCGCGCGCACACACACACACACACACACACACACACACACACACAAAACCCTGACTGTTTAACCCAATGACCTTCTCAGGTATACACACTTAACCTTACACAGACACGTTTCTCACGTCACGTTTGACCTTCTTGACTTGTTTCCTGCCGGACGGTGTGGTTTTATAGATGAACTGTTGCCTGCTGGAACCAGTCGATTCAGATTTCATTGTAATTTCTAGTGAGACTTTGGTGTCAGGCAGCAGAGGGTTGTTTTGTTTTTGGGAACACATTCATTTCCCATCTCCACTCGTTCGATTAAGTGAATGGGTCTTTCTGGCAAAACATGAAAATAGGGCATGAGCTAATGCCAGCAAAACAGATTCAATCATGCATATCAAATGTCGCAAGCCTGTTTTTGTTTATTTAATTCACAAACGCCTTGATTGAATAATTAACGATCATGACTCAGTGAGTTCTACTCTATCCTGAGATGGGCTACCAATAGAAACACATCTCATCGGAATCCAGTCTCACACTTATAATGCCACTTCTTGAACACACACGCACACTGGTTTTACTGTTTGTTGGATAATTTAAAAAGATTGCAAAACGCCAAAACAGTTTATAATAAAGTTTAAGATATAAATAACTGATTGGGATCGACATATCACCTTCCAGAGCATCTGGTTGATGTTCCATATCCTCCAATGCTCTGTAGGCGTTCATTGATTTACAGCCTGTGATGTATAGATTCACATACACATCATTAATTTCACATCTTCATCGTATGCGCGTCTGAAGGAGTGTAGACATGTTCAGTTCGCTGGATGGTACAAAGCTGCTGACGATCCCGCTCTGTTTCCCTCAGCATGAAACTTGACAAATACATAGCCTCAAAAATGGAGCCACGTCTAAATATAACATCATAAATTAGTAAAGCGTGGGACGGTCTTCAGAACGCAGCCACGTGTTCCTCTGCTTCTACTTCAATCGCAGACGGTGTCTCTATGTGCACAACACCAAGTACCCAACACCCAGCACACAACATCTAGCACACAACACCCTGTAAACAACACCCAGCACACAACATCTAGCACACAACACCCTGTAAACAACACCCAGCACACAACATCCAGCACACAACACCCTGTACACACAACACCCTGTACACACCACCATGTACACAACACCCAGCACACAACACCCAGCACACAACACCCTGTAAACAACAACCAGCACACAACACCCAGCACACAACACCCTGTACACAACACCCAGCACACAACACCCTGTAAACAACACCCAGCACACAACACCCTGTACACACCACCATGTACACAACACCCTGTACACAACACCCAGCATGCAACACCCAGTATGCAACACCCAGCACAAAACACCCTGTACACAACACCCTGTACACAACACCCAGCACACAACACCCTGTACACAACACCCAATACACAACACCCAGCACGCAACACCCAGCACACAACACCTTGTACACAACACCCTGTACACAACACCCTGTACACAACACCCAGCACACAAAGCCCTGTACACAACACCCTGTACACAATACCCTGTACACAACACCCAGCACACAACACGCTGTACACAATACCTAGCACACAACACCACACAGCACATGTATTTTTTACACACGTGGCTGGTTGTGCATTTTTTGGCATCGACACACAGTTTTGTGTTTGAGGAGGTTGAGGCATGATTCAGCAAAATGATCTGGAGCAACATTTTGCTCTAAAAGGCAATGTGTGTGTGTGTGTGTGTGTGTGTGTGTGTGTGTGTGTGTGTGTGTGTGTGTGTGTGTGTGTGTGTGTCACACACTCTGTTAGTGCTGTCATTCATTCTTCATCAGTAGTTGGGTGTAGAACACACCGAGCTTCCAACTGTTTGGATCTTATCTGAGAGGGTTAGTTCCGCCCTCCTAACGCTGCCCCGTCCAAAACTCAATCTACCTCTGAGGATAAACTGAAAAACCCCTCAGTGTGTGGGGCACATACGGGCACTAAGTGGGCAGGAGAGTGTGGGGTTGTCTGTGGGTTCACCCACTCCCATTCCCTTAATGGCTTCACTCACATTGTTTGTTTGTTTGTGTGTGTGGGAACCCATCAGAACCCCGTGACATCCTGGGTGGGTTCGACATACACACGCCCCCTATCTAAATGTACACCCCACCTTTAACAGGTACAACTCCCATGGGGCAGGTCGACTGTGGAATGAGAGGAACCTTCACTATCCGGTCGGGACAGTCGGTGTGATGTGTTCACAGATTGCAGTGTAGTTTGAAGCCGGAATCGGGCAGAAATCCTCTTCTTCTTTTCCTTTCGGCCTTTCCCTTCAGGAGTCGCCACAGCGAATCAGTTGCCTCCATCTAACCCTGTCGTCTGCATCCTCTTCTCTCATACCAACTACCTTCATGTCCTCTTTCTCTACATCCATAAACCTCCTCTTTGGTCTTCCTCTAGGCCTCCTGCCTGGCAGTTCAAAACTCAGCATCCTTCTACCGATATATTCACTATCTCTCCTCTGGACATGTCCAAACCATCCGTCTGGCCTCTCTGACTTTAGCTCCAAAACCTCTAACATGTGCTGTACCTCTGATGTACTCATTCCTGATCCTATCCATCCTGGTCACTCCCAAAGAGAACCTCAGCATCTTCATCTCTGCTACCTCCAGCTCTGCCTCCTGTCTTTTTCTCAGTGACACTGTCTCTAGACCAAACAACATTGCTGGTCTCACCACAGTTTTGTACACTTTTCCTTTCATTTTAGCTGAAACTCTTCTATCACACATCACACCTGACACTTTTCTCCACCCGTTCCATCCTGCAATCAGGCAGAAATCAAGATGCAAAAACTTCCAGGATTTCATTTTACCTCATAAATGAAGCGCGACGTGGGTTTCTGACAGAACACAGACTTCCAACACATCTCTGGATCTAAGTTATTATTATTATTACTATTATTACACTGTACATGTAAATATATCGTTTGTAGAGGAGCGCCGGCGCTGGAAATCAGTTTGGACGCATTCCATCCGGTCGCGGTGGAGTTTGAGCGGCTGTACAATGACTGGTTTAAGGTCCTTACCGGGCAGCGGGTGTCTCCTCTAATCCCCTCCCAAGCGCAGATTCAGCCGTCCCGACAGCTCCGAACGGAACTTCCAAAAGCACCGCAAGAAAAGAAAGTAAAAAAGATAGGGAGAAAACAGCCGCACCTTCCTCCCGCAGCGAGAAGTCCGTTAAATTAATACATGTCGCTGCGGCAGCACGAGGAGCGGTTCTCTAGACCCCCGGTAGCTGCGTCCCGCAAAGTGCCGGTGGCGGGGACGCGCACGGGACAGGCGCACGCGCCTCGAGCCGCGGTAAACAGTCAGTCACTGGAGTCTCTCTCTGTCTCTCTCTCTGTCTCTCCCTTGCGCACACACACACAAACACACGCATGCGCGCGCGCGCTGACATAAACATGCAGCGAGCTCACTGGTGTTGACACACCTGCTTTCTTACTCCATTTCGACAAGTCGCGTGTGTGCACGCACGTGAGGAACGTAAAAGGTACAGAACCAACGTAGCTAAATATGATAAATGTGACGTCCAGGACATTTTGTGACTGAAGAAATATCACAAGTCGTAACGTGGACAACCGAAAATGAGTAAATTTATTACAGCAAATCAATGGCAAACGCGGGGTGGTAGTGGCCAGACCAACACAACAACAAAAAAGTTTCAATCAGCGCTTTTCCAATAAAATATTCATATCCACAAATGGTGCCAAAGACCCAGAAGGTGGAGCTTTGTCATGGTGGGAGGCGATCCAACCAGGATCACAACAGCTTCAGACGGTATCAGTTTTCACAACCATTTAGTCTGGTAAATCATCCAGACAGGATATTATAATGGCAATATGAAATCACATACAAAGTATTATATACAAATTATGAACTATCGACCAAGTAAGGAATGAAATCAAACAAACTAAATATATAAATTTTATCCAATAAAGTTGAGATTAAAAAAAATCTTGCAAGAATAGTTGGACGAGAGGCACTCTGGACTAAACCATATACACCATGAAAGAGGAGCCAGAAACAGCCAGGGACAGTTAATCACGCACTGTGGGAAAACAACTAATGTAGGGAGAAAGGCAAGAACTGGCAAAACGACAGAAACAACCTGAAGAAAAAAATGACTTTTTTGTGGTTTAATAGAAAAGTTAAAAAAGACTGGGACAGGAAATAAACGTTCTAGCAGACTGAACCAGTTTTCCTGGAGTTCTCCTTTTCAGCCCAGTAGGAGGCACTGAATCTGCTAAAAGCCGCCCGCCAGCATTAAAAGAAGAAGGAGACTTTACTTCCGGGTTGCCACCAGGGCGCCGCTCTGTTAACATTCGCTGAACTCGGAACGCTTGAGGATTAAAGCCATTTGTCGATGTCATGTTGTCGAAGGATTTGTTGTGGTGGTACACCAAGATGTCCTTGGTGTACTCATTGGGCATATGGACAGTGCTCGGCTCAATCGGATACATGAATTTCTCAGGTCGTTTGGAGGACGCGCCAGGTGCGTGACGTGTTTCAATAGCTAACTGCTAATAGCATTCGCTCAGTCGGGAAGTGTGACTTATTATTAGCGGTTTAGCCGGTGCTACTTCATGCTAGCATAGACTTGGTTCATTTTCTCCAGTTGTAACACCTGGTCTAACTTCTGTTTTATTCTCTATTGTAGTAGAAGTAGATTAACGTTAGCATCTTTTAGGATGAATTGTTTTAGCAGTTTCTGGTAAAAACGATCAGGAGACATTAACCTATTCTCAAAGGTCAAACATGTCCTATTCTTACTGTTACAGCAGCAGGAGAGCACGAATAAAACATTACATCAATGATTATGTAGCGCAGTTTACCACCAAATTATCTCCACAAGTGATAAGCTTGAGTCACTACTACTGAAACATTGACTTCTGTTCAAGCTGTCAAAATTTTTGATGTGTTACTCCTTCAATTTAGTGAAAAAAGAAGAAGAAATGGAAGAAAGAAAAGAGGAGAAAGAGGCGGAAAAGTTGAGACACGTTGTTCACAATAATCAGTACTTCAAAACTGTCGTTGTCTACAAGAAAGACTTCGTCCCCTACTCCACAAGGATCTCCAACTTCATATCACGGTTCAGAAGTGAGCCTGGGACTGAAGACAAGTAGTGGTGTCATCAGGAAGAACATTTTTGTCATATTTCATTATGAATTCTGAAGGCCGAGTCACCTGTGGTTTGTCCAGAAGTTTGGTGCTGCCCGAGGAACAGTCCATTAAGTGGTTGGTGATCTTGTCTTCTGCATCCAGAATGTTTTTCAAAGAATCTTCATCATTTTTGGGACAATTAAAGTGTCTTCTAATGTCCAGTGACTAGACAGTAAAGATAAAATGCTCACACGCCAGAATCTGATCTAGATCCAGAAGGTTATTTATATAGTGTCACAGAAATTTAATCACTGCAAGGTAACAGATTATTATTATCCAGACTAACCTGAGATCAGATAGGAGCTGAAATTAATTCAGTCAGGAGTCAAACTTTTTTCAGTGAAGGTGCAGAGGATGTCCCTGGGGTTTTAAAACAGAAGGCAGATTAAACAAACAAAAGCTTCACATTTTCCTCTGGAACTGATCCTAAGATAATGACTGGACTGATCCTAAACAAGTTCCTGTCAGCTAAACTAAAACAGAACATATCCACACATGTTGTAAAAGTCTCTTTGGTTGTTTATACATGAAAGCTCAGTCATGTAAATTTGACCAGATTTAACATCTCAAATGATTTTCTTCAAATTCAGCATTGCCGTTCTTAAAAACAACTAAAACAAAACGAAAAAAATGTTTTTATGATTCTGACCTACATGTACAGGTTACGGGTTCATCTCCCAAAATGTTTCTGCTGTTATTAAATGATTGATAGATGTATAGATTAACAGCCCTCTGTATGCTGTTACTCCCTGTGACCACATGGGGGCAGTGGAGTTCAGCAGATGTCTCAACACCGTTAATGGACTTCATCCAATTAGATCATTAGTTTACTCTGAAGTCAGTTACTTTTCAACTTTTCTATCTTTTTAACAATCTTTCATGGCTTTATGTCAAAACGGGAAAAAAATCATCCACAGAATGGTGTGCATAATTTAGTGCACAAAGCATTAAAAATAAAAATTGTATAAAATAAAAAAGATAAAGTAACAGGAGTAATAAGATTGAAAAATACAGAAGAAGGTTACAGCTGTGGTCACATTCTCGCCCTGATCACTTTGGGGTTGGTACAAGAGTGTGTGATACAGAGCGAACGACTGTAGGCGGCGATTTAGAGGTCATCTTTCAGACATACGTCAGGCTAAGACAACCAGGGAGGAAGAGATGCTGCCATCAAACTCATATCCCTCTGTTCTCTCTGCTTCTGCAGCTGCATTTGTGGGATTTTTTAAAAAATGGTTTGTATCCCGAAATAAATGGCATTACGATAGAATCAAATAACTTAAAACAAGTGTTGGGGATGTTTTGAAATAATAAATATTGGAAGAGAAACCAGAGGCAGTGTTTTATTTTAAAGTATGACCTTCTGTAAAGTTCAATTTAAAGACTTGTGGAATTGTTGGATATTTCAATGCAGGGATGCATGATTCTTGATGATGCCGTTTGTTGATTCTGTAACCTGAAGCTTTCCTAGAGGACTTGATGGCGGGTAGGTGAGAACCCGTATGCTCTTATGATCTACCCATCTGAATATAATGACAAAACCGAGCTGCGCCAGTGGAGATTTGTGCTCTCAGACTGCCATCAGTGATCTGGCCAAAAGACCCTTTCTCCTCTCCAGGAAACCCCCACCGTCTTATCTTCTCTCATTTAACAGATGTCAGAAGGAAATCTTTTTACTGCCGTTTCCTCCCCTGACTGCTTTGTGGTGGATTTGACCTCTGACCTGGGCCATTGGATGGTAACAGAACTATTTTGGGTGGGCTTTTTGGGGCCTGTTAATATTCAGGCATAAGAATTGAATGAACTAGAGGCTTATTCATTTGGTAAAGAATTAATGGGTTGATGGAAAACAGGGAGAGCTCATGAGAGAACATCAGACTTCAAGTGAAGATGTGTGACGATCGGGACGTAGAAGAAGAGACACCCGGCAAGAGTCACAGCTCAGATAGTCATCCTGTTTACAGCTTTATTACAGCAAGTATTTTTTATTTTTCTTGGGTAACATTAAGACTGACAAAAAAAAAGCTTTCTACTCTGACCGAACACACCAAACTTTCAAAGGAAAGTCCAACAAAATGTTGTATCAGCTACAGAAGTGCGTGTTACACGTTTTTATAGCTTCTTTCCTGCTTCCTCTCTATATGAAGATGAAAAGATCTTTCATGTTGTTTCCTCTTGTTGCATTATTTATTGCCGTGTGGCGCTTTATTAACTGGTTTCATCTTGGATTTCTTAGGCTGTTTTTGGGGAAGTCTTTGAAATATGTTTCTGACTCCAAACAATCCTTTTCCTGCTTTCGCTCACTTGCTCCAGTTGCCTTCTCTCTCGACATAAAAAACCCCAACAGTTTCAAAGTGAACGGCTCCACCCTCAGAAGCTGAAATACATTCAACACTGTCCTAAGGAGGGGAGATGAAAGGAGAACAGCAGATATACTTTGTCATTAGCCTTATTAGCATCATTAGCGCTGTATAGATGAACTTCAAATGATTGGCTTGGAGTTATTTGTGTGGTAGCAGAAGCAGCATCAGTGCTATTTTATGCTAGTGTTGCATTGATAATGAGGTGGGTACGCTTCCATGTGTCTCCGATTGGACCACTAGGTGGAGGAGCTACTCCTGATTCCAAACGAGCCTGACTGGGAAGAGACATACCGAGAGACGACGAACGATTTGGATGTTATTTTATTGATATTATAAACCACATCATCACAACACAAACTGGCATCAGAGCAGATAGCATCCAAGTAGTTGTTGGTAACGTTGATACTTGCTCAAACTTTACGCTTCAAACTTTGTGTGGTTCTTTGCAACCTGATCATGAAGCTCCAGTCAGCCAGTAGGCCCGATTTGGCTTTAACTTGTCGTTCATTCATTCCGTCTATCCCTGCACCCACACCTCCTCAACCAGCCCAGGTTCTCCTGGCAGCCCTTAATCTCTCTCCTAATCGGCTGCAGAAGTGAGGCTTTCTCATTCCCCACCAGGCTGTGATGGGATATGGCCAGGCTTCCAGAATGAGACTGAAGGTGCAGCAGTAGCAGCCAAGCCTGACAGACGGAGCGAGAGCACGTGTTGCTGGGGAGAAACAAACATCTCACACTCCATCCGTCCCACAAGCCAGCAAAAGAGAATGGACCGAATGTAACCGACCAGTTCTGGCATTCCACACCACTTTAGTCCGGCAACCCAGCGCTTTGATTCTCCAAGGGAGTCCTCCCAAAAGTTCCTACTAAAAACCCAAGTCATAATGAAGACATTAGCCTTATAAAAGAGGAGTAAATAAGTACAATCCACTTCCAGCAAGGGCCCGCTGGAGAGGAAACAGCTGGAGATGACATCGGGCCCTGGTATTATTTATCAGCACCTCCCAAATCAGACCGTGGTGCCTCGCTGGCGGCTCCTGAAAAAGTGGGTATGACACGCCACCCACATGAAGGAGACGGCATCTGAATGGATTGCAATGGCAGCAATACCTGGTCACTGTAAGGCATTCACCTCCTTCATGTTGCCGATCAATCCTTTCATAAGACTGAAAGCGATCAAGTTAGCATTGATTGTTTCCTCCCAGCAACAAAACATCGAGGTTCAGAGGGAAATTGTGTGCTTTCAATGTTTACTTTGGACCAACTGGTGATATAAGTACACATTTCTGTCTTCAATATCCTCTCAAGTGGGACTTGCATTAGAGGATTTCTGAGCCTGAATGTTGAATGTTGTCCTCACTCTCTTTCTCTGCTCTGAGTTGGTTTTTTCCCACTAATTCCGGCTCTCCCTTAGATGTGGTTCAAGCTCTTTACAAATCCAACTTTTGGAATGAGTGTCCATTTCCCCTTTGTCTGGGATTAGATATAAAGAGAGAGGGATGAGGGATAGTTAGGGAGGAAGAGATGGATCATAGCTCCTTCAGGGATTCAGAAGACAAACTTGGAAGGATTAGCGAAACATACAAAATGTCTATCAATAATAGAAGCGCATGTTGTATTTGTTTGCTTCACAGTGAGATCAGTGGAGTTTCAAAAGACGCCTGGAAGCCAAAAGACGAATGATATTTACCACACAGCAAAAGAGAGCCGAAAAAACTAGAAAGTCACCTTTGAAATGATGAATTTATTAAACCGTTCTCCTTCCACCTGATGAAGATGGAAGGAGAAGTTTTTGTACAGAAAGATACGGCAAAGCGGGACAATGTTCACCATCAAACACCATCAGCTGGAGAAACACGTGAGCAGATCAGATTGGCCAGAACCCACCAAACGTCTTTCCAAGACTACTGTATCTGAAGATGGTTTCACCCACACAGTGTCAGGAATGTAACCTCATAAAGAACTCGACTGTGTGTTCGCACCATTTCCTGTTTGTTACGGTTGTTTACCATCTATGGAAAAACTTGAACACCTACAAACAGAACTTCAAACAGCAGAATAAAGGTTTTTATATGTGATTTATGCGCTTGACGCCTGTTACAAAGAACACCGCGCTGCACCATGAGTGTACATTAGTCATCAGGAGGAAGCTGGTGCTAATAGCTCCTAAGCTGTGTTCTGGAGGGACACATGTCCCGACAATTAACCAGGGGCTGAAGGAAGTGGGTTACTGGCAACACAATGCCCCAGCCCAGCCTGATAAATGCTGGTCTGATAAACACTTTGCACACAGGAAAAGCAAGTGTCAGGCAGATATTGTTTGAAGTCTGTTGGTATTGTTTCGTGCAGATTAAAGAGACAGGTGCCTTTGTTGTTTGCGGTTGGAGGAATGTGAGAAAAGAAGCTGGCATTTTGTGTCAGTATATCCTCTCTCATACTGGTTCCCAGCGAAAAGGCCGTGCACCATGTTTACAGGAAAGGCAGAGCTCCATTACCTGCAGATTTAACGTCATCCTGTTATAGCAAAGGTTAAAACATGCTCGCCTCTGACGCAATAGAGCAACACTTTGCCCCCGACTCCAATGGCGTCTGAATACTGAACCTGAGAATTTATGTTTACCGGCCGTAACTAAGGAATGAGCCTCCAGGAGGATGAGGAGAAGGGGGTGAAGCTGCTATGATGTTAAACTGTAAGGTGAATCGCTAAAGTGCATCTCGTGTGTCCTGGTCACATGACGTCACATTTTCATCATCACACATCAGCGTTGTGCGGGCACCCGTTCAAATGGTAAAACGTGTTCTCCACCCGCATGGGGAACACGTTTTACTGTGATGGAACTCTTCTCTGACGTTTACGTCACATGCATTAGATGTCGCCCGGAGGCTTTTCTTCTTAGTCTTCTTTTTTTTCCTTCTTCTTCCTAGTTTCACTGCGAGAACAGAACAGTTTCCTGACAGATTTGATTTGAAACTTGACATAAAACTTGACGGCCACAGCGCCGTGTATGATCCTTTATTGGAGGTCCCCAACCTTCTTTGTTAATGGTGGCTTGTATAAAGACTCCCATGAAGGGCTTACATCAGTCTCCAGACCAAGGTGAACCCTCCATGGTGTGTCAACCCGATCTTTAAGTTTATTATTGTTTAAAAACTTTACCATACATGTTTTTCCCATTACTGTCACTGAGGCTGATCGGGTCTGACACAGAGTCGTTAGAGCAAAGAGACAAACTCTCCACAGGGAAAAGATCAGCATGATTCCAGTTTAGAAGGCCTGTATAATAAAAATTTATCAAAGTCAGTTGCTGTGGGGTGAGTCTTTTCATCCAGCTCTTCAACAGGCTTCCGATGAACCTCACTGAGGTCACACTCACAGCAGAGGACAGAGCAGCAGCGCCATCCAGGGTGGGTCCACAAATCTCCACCACACATCCAACGTTGGAGATTTTAGCCGTGATGAATTTGGACAAAAGTCCCCAGATTCTAAAACACTCTGTTCTTAATGGATCTGAGAAATGACAGACTGAAGGATCTTCCATGTTTTTATCAAAGAGTGATTGAGTCCCAGACCCCAGCACTGGGCCAGTACTGCCTGCATCGTGGTTCGCCACATCAGGTCCTTAGGGCCAGTTTAGGAACTGCTAAATGAATTGCAACCGGAATGCAGCACCTCTTCTGGTCAGATGGATGAGTCCCTGCCCTCCTTCCTCTTTTGGCAGGAAGAGGACTCTGAGGGACCCGGTGCCGATAGTCCCTCAAAAATCCACCACCACCTGGATTTGTGGCAGCAACATTGGTAGGGGTCCAACGCAGGACAGCCGATGCCACAACATTGATGCAACCAAATTATTCAGTCATTTTCTCAATCCGCTTCATCCACTTGTGCAGGTTGCTGGGAGCTGGAGCCTATCCCAGCTTGTCTTGGGGCGTGAGGTGAGGGAAACTCCAGGCATTGGCAATGCCAATGCACCGTGGAGCTACACACTGTCACACACACACACACACACACACACACACACACACACTCCTATGGTCAATTTGGAACCGGCCAATTAACCTGAAGCGCATGTTTTTGGATATGGGAGGAAGCTGGAGAACCTGGAGAGAACCCATGCAGACACGGGGAGAACATACAAACTCCACACAAAGCGTGACCCAAACCTGGAACCGCATTGCTGTGTGGCAGCAGCGTTACCCACTGCGCCGCCGTGCCACACGCAACCAAATTATTTATAATTAAAACTTGATCTCTAACAGACAGTTTTGTTAAAATCCATTTCTACTTTTTTAGCCTCCGTTCCACTTTCTCTAAAACATTTTCTCAGTTCTTTTCCATAATAGTCTGGTCTCCCACATACACACAAAGGCATTTCAACCCGTTTCTTTTCCATTGGAGTCTACCTGGGAATCTTATCTTGTCCAGCCCACCTCTCAACATTAGAGCCCGCTTTTCCCCCAGCTGACTTTGGCAGAGGAGATCTCACTAAAAAGCTGTACAGTGCGTTCCAAAAAGCTTACATCAACAACAATATCATCAGCATATGCAGACATCTTAAAACTACAAGAAGAACCAGGAAAATGAAAATCAGAGGCCTGTTCTCAGCTGGTTTAAAAAAGGCTCCAGTGCCAGAGAGTAGAACATCCCTGAGAGGGGGCAGCCCTGTCTCACGCCCCTTTGGACCTTAAAAGGAGCACTCAAGCCACCGTTAATCTTAAGTACACTCTCAATGTCTCTATACAAGGTCTGAATCTTGGCAATAAAGTTAGAACTGAAACCCAAACCTTGTAAAGTGTGCCACAAGTACGAGTGTTCAACTCTACCAAAAGCCTTTTCTTGGTCTATAGACATTTTTTTTTTTCAAACCAATAAGACCAAGTCTTGTGCCCAATAAACTTCAGTGGTCGAAAACATTGCGTATTAAATGCATGTTATCCGTGATTAGCCTGCCCGGTACACACCAAGTGTGGTCAACATGAGCAACCTGCTTCATCATTTTTAGTAGCCTGTTGGCCAAGACCGTGGAGAGGAGCTTGTAGTCTGTGCAGTGGAGGGACACTGGCCACCAGCTCCTGATGTCTTGCTGTTACAACCCTCCAGAATGTTGACTACAGTATGTGACGAAATGGCAGTAACATAAACCAAAAATCCAGAAAATAATCAAACAGGAACTCGAGCAGTTGAAATGTAAATAAACTGGAGCCAAAGCAAGAGTTTTCAGTTGCAACTGGTGATTTTATACATTTTAAGACAAGACTTTAACACAAAACCAGTGAGACTGCCAAATTAACAATGATGTCACATGGTCTAGGGTAATGGATGTTGTCAAAATTAACAAAATAATCTATAACACAAACTAAACAATGCAGGTAACTAAACAAGAAAATAACCCTGTCTAACTACACTAGCGTGACAGTCAAAAACTTACCAAAAATACAACAAAGACAACATCCTCCTAACTGGTGTTTCTAGAAAAAGGACAACTGAGGGTGGTATGTATAGAGGCCTCCGTCTAGCTACACCTAGGCCATGAACTAACAGGACATACAATAACTAACAAAGAATACTAAACTAAAATGGCAGTTACTCACCACAGAGAACATGGAGATAGATCAGAGTGAGAGCTGAGAAGTGAGATAGTGAGATGGAGAGCTGAGAGATGAGATAGAGATTCTAGATCTAGCCTGATTCTGAACGGCAAACAAAACACTTATATAGGGTGTGTTTGGGGCTAGGCATGCAATTGGCAGGTAATTGGCAGCAGGTGGAGTGATCAGCAGGATAACTGGAAGCTCCTTGCTGGACAGCTCCAGGCAGGCACTGGAGCTGGATTGGGTGATCTGAGCCTAGGGAAGCACGGAGAGCAGGGTCCCACCAATCACCTGCCACAATTCTTTGTAGAACTGGATGGGCAGGCCATCTAGGCCTGGAGACTTACCAGGTTTTGCTGCTTCCTACACTGTCAGAGACTCGACAATCTATTCCTTTTTTTAGAGAGAATCTTTCTCTCGTCCAGTGGTGTTTTGACAAACAGGTATATACTGTATTATTGGTTTGAAACGCAGTAAGAGTAAAAAAAAAAAGGAGATTCTCAACTTTCTTCTGGGCCAAGCAAAGATGGTGATTTATCTGAGAAGGAAAAAAGTTGAGAGTTCATCCAACTGCAATGCAGAAGCCGTCTTAAGAAGGATGTCAAGCAAGAATCAGAATTGATTTTAACTATTGATTTTAAAATTGATTTTAATTTTAACATAGCTATGAATGATTTAGACATTTTTACAAAATCTATGGTGTGTCAAAAGTGTCTTATGTTCCGTGTTGAGTGAAGAGCTTGTGTTCAGTCAGTGGTTGGTTTAATACACATATATTTTGCTTATGTTCCTACAAATTCTATTACTTGTTTTGGAAATGTGAGCTCCTGTTTGCGTAAATCTCCTTAGAATTTTTGCAAACGTGACTATCCTGTATTTCAACTTCATGAATAAAAGTGATTTTAAAAATAAAATCTAATTTTCTTCTTCTTCTTCTTCTTCTTCTTCTTCTTGATGAACGAGAAATCAGCCTGCACACAGCCAACAAAAAAATACTGTACAAATGCTGTGTAAAAGTAATCAACAAGAAAGGATTGTGTGACAGAGCGCCCACTGCCTGGGCCAACAGCATGACTGAAAATGGACCTGACCCACAGTTGAGACTTATTTATGGTGCTGCGTACAAGAAATTGAATCAAAAAAAGTGGCAGCTTTTAAATTTTATTTCTGGAGAAGAAAGAGACCCCAGAAAGAGGAAAATTGAAATAAATGCCGTTCAAGAAGCAGCTACTGTTTTTTGTTGTAATGTCAGATGTCACCTACAACTACAATTTGGTTTTTATAAAATGACAAAAAACCTGAATAACTTTAGGAACATCTGGTGCCACAAAAATGTCTTATGCACTTTAGTTGATGATCAACGGGAAAAAAAACGGTGCACAAGTCCAGGGAAACAGCTGGGCGGGTGGCGTGCAGACATGGGAGAATACAGACAGGACTTACGGGTAAACAGGCAGCAGGCAGAGGTACAAGTCCGAGAGGCAGAGTCCGTGGTCGGGGACAAAGTTCTGATACGGGTCCAGGCAGGCAGGTCGGGGTCCAAATACAATCCGGGGTCAATGCAGGAGCCAGGATGAACTGGTGACAAACACGGCATCAACACAGAGGATCTGACGCTGGGTCCGTGTTCAAGCCGGGTCTTTATAGTCAGTGATTAGGGGTCAAACGGTGGCAGGTGTGTCTGGAATGATTGGATGCAGGTGTGGGATCTGCGCCGCGGGAAACCCAGCGCGAGGCTGGGGGCAGAGCCCGAGCCGGGTCGTGACAGAACCCTCCCCCTAAGGGACGGCTCTCAAAGTCCCAAAAACAGAATCCATAGTGCCAGATGGGCGGGGGAGAAACAACCAGAACAGTCTAATATTCCTCCGACCGGTCCGAATCCAGGCCACCTAAATCGTCCTGCTGAGAATCCCTAGGACCCGCGGAGGTAGGAACGGCAGGGGGTGGGTCGCAGCCAGCCCCCCTCGGGCGGCCATGTTGCATAGCGGGCTGGTCAGGGTGCAGGCGGTGGAACTCTGTGATGAGAGTCCTGTCCAGGATCAGCTTTGCAGGAACCCATGTCCTCTCCTCAGGACCTATCACTCCCAGTCCACGAGGTACTGTAGACCCCTTCCTCTCCGACGGGACTTCAAGAGACAACGGACGGAGTAGAGAGGCCCGTCCTCGGGGGGGGGGGGGGGGGGGGGGGGGGGGGGGAAGCTGCAGGAACCAGTGGACTCTCGTGGACTAGCCTGACCTTGGAGACATGGAAGGTCGGGTGCACTCTCACGGTCGGAGGGAGCTGGAGCCGGACGGCAGTCGGTGAGATGACCCGCTGGATGGGGAATGGACCGATGAACCGTGGAGCCAACTTGCGGGACTCCACCTGGAGCGGGAGGTCCCAGGTGGAGAGCTAGACCTTCTGGCCCTCTTGGTAGGCAGGTGCGGGGGTTCTCCAGCGGTTGGCTCCCCTAGCGTAGCTAGCCGATGACCTCAGCAGGGCGGAGCGGGCGCGGACCCAGGTGCGGTGACATCGTCGGGTGTAGGCGAAGGCAGGTGACGGGCAGGTGACCTCTCCCCCCTGGCTGGAGAACAGCGGTGGTTGGTACCCATGCACACACTGGAATGGGGAGAGTCTGTTGGCAGAGCTGGTGAGAGAGTTGTGGGCGTACTCCACCCACAGGAGTTGGTCTTGCCAGGAGCATTGGTTCAGTGATGCCATGCACCAGAGCGCCTTCTCCAGCTCCTGGTTAGCCCTCTCAGACTGGCCATTGGACTGGGGATGGAAACTGGAGATGAGGCTAACTGTGGCCCCCAGCTGCTGACAAAACTGTTTCCAGAAGAAGGAGACTAATTGCGGCCCACGGTCTGACACTACATCCTTAGGAAGTCCATGTAGTCGGAAGACGTGCAGGAGGATCAGTTGGCAGTATCCTTTGCTGATGGCAATTTGGGCAGGGGAATAAAATGTGCCATCTTGCTGAACCGGTCAACCACTGTGAGGATGGTGGTCATGCCGTCAGAGGGTGGAAGTCCCGTAACAAAGTCCAGGGCAATATGGGACCATGGGCGACTGGGGACCGGCAGGGGTTGTAAAAGTCCAGCTGGGGGGCGACAAACGGATTTATTCCGGGTGCAGATAGGGCAGGCTCGTACATAGTCCAGGACATCCCTCTTCAGGCTGGGCCACCAGAACCTTTGGCTGAGCAGAGAGGCTGTACGAGTGGAACCGGGGTGGCAGGCCAGACGGGATTCATGACCCAACTGGATGACTGGAGTCCTCAGGTCCTATGGCACGAACAAGCGGTCCTGGGGCAGGCGCTGGGTCCGGGCTGGGTCCGGGCTGGTCACGAATGGCCTCTCTCTCCGTCTCCTCGACATCCCAGGTCAGAGCAGCAACCACACAGGGGCCGGGAAGAATGGGTGCGCCGTCTTGGGGCAAGGCATCATTCACTGCAAACTGGCGGGAAAGTGCCTCAGGCTTAATGTTGCGAGAGGCAAGGCGGTATGACAAGGAGAAGTTGAACTTGGTGGAAAAATAAGGCCCACCGGGCCTGTCTGGGATTGAGTCTCTTGGCTTACCGAATGTATTCCAGATTCTTATGATCTGTCCATATCAGGAACGGGACGGAAGCCCCCTACAGCCAGTGACGCCATTCCTCCAGAGCCAGTTTTACCGCCAGCAGTTTTTGGTTCGCGATGTCGTAGTTGCGCTCAGCTGGCGACAATCAACGGGAGAAAAACGCACAGGGGTGGAGCTTCTTGTCCTCTGCCGACCTCTGGGACAACACCACTCCCACCCCCACATCAGAAGCGTCCACCTCCACGACAAACTGGGGTTCAGAGTCTGGCATGCGGAGGATGGGTGCAGAGGAGAAACAGGTCTGGAGAGCGTTAAACGCCCTATCAGCCGCAGGGGTCCAGGAAAACGGCTGTCTGGTACTGGTGAGGGTGGTGAGAGGGGCTGCGATGGAGCTATAATCCCGGATGAAGAGTCTATAGAAGTTCGCAAACCCCAGGAACTACTGGAGTTTCTTACAGGTATCCGGAACTGGCCAAGAGGTCACTGCAGAGACCTTGGTTGAGTCCATTTGTATATTCCCTTCTGCAATGACATAGCCCAGGAAAGAAGCGGATTTGACATGGAACTCACATTTCTCTGCCTTAACAAACAGTGAGTTCTCGAGCAGATGACTGAGCACCAGGCGGACATGTCTCTCGTGCTCTGACTGAGTCCGGGAAAAAATCAGAATGTCATCCAGGTAAACAAACAAAAATTTATTCAACATGTCCCTCAGAATGTCATTGATCAGAGCCTCGGTGCATTTGTAAGTCCAAACGGCATCACAAGGTATTCGTAATGTCCAGTGGGGGTGTTGAACACAGTCTTCCACTCGTCCCCCTTCCGGATCTGGACCGAGTGGTAGGCGTTGCGAAAGTCCAATTTAGTGAAGACCGTGGCCCCCTCGAGGAGTTCAAAAGCAGAGGAGAGCAGAGGAAGAAGGTACCGGTTCTTGACCGTGATCTCGTTCAGTCCCCGGTAATCGATGCAGGGACGGAGTGAACCATCCTTCTTCCCCACGAAGAAGAACCCCGCACCAGCGGGGGAGGACGATGGCCGGATGATGCCTGCAGCCAAGGAGTCATTGACATAATCCTCCATAGACCTCCTTTCAGGGGCGGAGAGGGAATACAGGCGGCCTCTGGGTGAAGTGGAACCAGGAAGCAGGTTTATGGCACTGTCACAGGGCCGGTGTGGGGGCAGAGAGGTAGCCTTGGCTTTGTTGAACACCTCTCTTAAGTCATGATAAACCTCAGGGACCTAGGAGATATCGGGGGGTGCTCCAGCTGGAGGTCTGCAGGAGTCTGGTATTGCTGCCTTTAAACATGTCCGGTGGCAGTCTTTACTCCACTCCAGAATGGAGCCCGTTACCCAGTCAATACGGGGATTGTGTCGGCGGAGCCAGGGGTACCCGAGAATAATAGCCTGGCCGGGCGACCGGAGCAGATGAAACTGAATGGCCTCCTGGTGATTTCCAAGAATGGACATCTGGACTGGTGCGGTGACATGGGTGACGGTGCCCAGGGGGTGGCCGTCCAGCGCCCGGGCAGGAACAGGAGTGGGTAGAGGCTGACATTTCAGGTTCCACTGGCGGGCCAGCTCAGAGTCCATAATGTTCGCCTTGGCCCCGGAGTCCACCAGGGCGGAGAGGCTGTGGAGCTTATCAGGGAGGGGAATGCAGACCTGGACGAGGGGCTTGCGGGGGTTAGGTGTCTGGGAGGGTCGAGTTGTAACTGACCCCTTCTACTGCCGGAGAGCTCTGGCTTTTAGCAGACATGTCGCTACTCGATGCCCCTCCTCCCCTCAGTACAGACACAGGTTGGCGGTGAACCGGCGTTGACGCTCCGCAGCGCTGAGTGAGGACCGGCCCACCTCCATGGGTTCATCAGGTCTCTCTGCAGGTTCGGGTGTGGCAGTGCCGGGTGCGCTGGATCGGTGAGTGCTGGGGAGTGTAGGGGCCTGGCGCCCCCTCTCCCGTCGACGACCCTGGACCCGCTGATCGATCCGCGTCGCCAAGGCAATGGCTCCATCGAGAGTGGTCTGGGGTTCGTGGGAGACCAGCTCCAGCTCGTCTTTAATATAATCCGCCAGACTGTGGTAAAAAGCATCCACCAGCACCTCATTATTCCACGAACTGTGCGCTGCTAAAGTCCGGAAGTTTATGGCATGACCCGCCACCGTGCTCCGCCCCTGCCAAACAGACATGAGTTCTCTGGATGCCTCCGCCGTCGAAGACCCGTGATCAAACACCTTGATCATCTCCACGAGAGCAGGTGGAAGGAGGAGCAGGCGGGAGACTGACTCTCGAACTCAGCTGTCGCCCAAAACTGAGCACAGCCCACGATGTGGGTGATGACGTAGGCCACCCGCACTGGTTCAGAGGCAAAAGTCCGGGGTTGAAGGGCGAATAAAAGTCTACAGTTTGTCAGAAAGAGGCGGAGTCGAGCAGGATCTCCGTCAAGCCTTTCAGGGTAGCCCACATGCGGTTCCGGTGACGCAGCAGGGAAATCCCACGGGGCCAGGGCCAAGGTGCCGGGGGAAAGCCCCGAGGCAGCGGAGGCGCTGGGCGCGGGCTGCGCCAGAGGCTCCCGCTGCAGCAGAGCCTGGATCTGGTCGTTCTGGCATTGGACATGCTGGAGCAAAGCAAAGATCTCAGCGGAGACTTGGTCCAGGCAGCCCTTGGCACGCAGAAGGCGGCCCTTTGCGGAGAGTTCAGACGCTGGCTCCATTTTTGGTCAGATCCTACTGTCAGAACCGAGACAGGAGCGGAGACCAGGTGTGTCTGAACTAAAGTCTTTATTTACAGCAAAGGCACACGAGGGAAGCATGAGAAAAAAAAACGGTGCACGAGTCCAGGGAAACACAGCGGGGCAGGCGGCGTGCAGACACGGGAGGATACAGACAGGACTTATGGGGATACAGGCAGGCAGGAAGAGGTACAAGTCCGAGAGGCAGAGTTCGTGGTCGGGGACAAAGCAGAGTTCTGATACGGGTCCAGGCAGGCAGGTCGGGGTCCAAATACAATCCGGGGCCAAGGCAGGAGTCAGGATGAACTGGTGACAAACACGGCATCAATACAGAGGATCTGATGCTGGGTCCGTGTCTTTATAGTCAGTGATTAGGGGTCAAACGGTGGCAGGTGTGTCTGGAATGATTGGATGCAGGTGTGGGATCTGCGCCGCTGGAAACCCAGCAGGAGGCTGGGGGCAGACCCCTAACCGGGTCGTGACATTGTTTGTATTTTTGAAGCACTTTAGCACTTTTCATATAATGTAAAATTGTAAAATGTTTGAGTGTAATTAAAGTGTTTTTGTAAAAATCAAAAAAATCTTCTTCTCCAAAGAGCACCTGCAAAAAGCAATGAGAAGTTACACCATAATGAATTTATGCAAGACAGCAGTCTGCTCCGACCACATCCGTGTTTGATTTCACAAAGCATCGCTGTGGAGGTGCTTACAGACACACACACACACACACACACACACACACACACACACACACACAGAGTATTTTACAAATATCGCTAGTATTATAGTAATGCATGAGTAATGGAGTCATGTGGTGGTGTCTTTCGGCGCGAGCCAACGCTTCCAGATGGCCGTACGGCGTCTGGCTGCAGCTCAGCACTTCTTTTCCTGATATGTGTCACATCTGATTTGCTGACACTGACCTACATGACAGTGAGAGGAATGGGGGACAGATCAAAGTTTTTTTTTCTTCATCCAGAACTGAGATAAAAGAAGCTGCGGCTAAGTTTAATGGTGACAGTTTGTTTTTTTATTTGAGAGGAATAAAACAACCCGCTGCTTAAAGAGGCTTTTGATGCGACTCTTTTTCATTCAATTTAGCGCCGAGTGGAGCTCGGCATCAAACTCCTTTCTGTTTCCCAGTTTTCATGCTTGCATTGGGTTTGATAAACTTCCATCAAAGGGCATACGCCGAGCCACCAGACATCTTATATAATCTATGCAGCTTGTCATTACTATAATTTCCTTCTACTGGAGTGAGCAGATCCTACTTCTGGTCTTCATTATTCCATTGGAGTTAAACTGACTCCTAAGTGTCATGGATGGGTGTCTGGGTGGGTTACTAAAGATAAAAAGATTTGCCTTGAGCACAGAGAGGCAGAATGAGACAGAGAGGGAGGCTGATCTTTCTGTGGAACAGTCTTCAAGTTTTAGTTCTTTCTTCTTTTACTACAAAACCAACTTCTAATATCTGGAGTTGGCGTTTTATTTTAATTTTACATCTCAAACTACACGCACCCCAAGCTTCAGCAGACACATCTGTATTCAGAAGCCCCTTCATAACGCTGGAGTCTGAAATATACCTGCTGCTAGAGCGAACATTATAGCATTAGAACTGGTGTTGGTCTTTCCTGCTGATTTCTGGAGGTTTAAAGTGGATTCAATAAATAATTTCATATTAGCCATATACAGACTATAACTTGGGGTTAGAAACACGACAGCAGCTTGACAATACAGCCCCTACCAGCACTGTAGAAGCTTTCAGAGTCTTCCAGAACATGGGTTTGGTTTTCCAGTTCCCAAATGTTGGTATTATTAGGAAAAAAAGCACCAAACTGCAGGCAAACTAAATTAGCGACTCACCAGTGAACTAAAGGGCCAGATAATTTCCTCACAAGTTGACGGAGACCAAACCGACAAATTACACTCACAGCATGGAAATTTAAACGAACGGTAATGGTGCTCTCTATCGCTGGATTTGTAAGCTATTTGCTAAGAAATTATTCTTAATTACTCAGAATGGTTGCAGCTTTTTCCTGTTACCAGTTATATCTGGGAAATCAGTTCCATACATACATACAAAATACATTTCAAACATCAAAATCTGGAATCTGCACTTATGCAACAGATACTTCTTCCCATTTGTTTTATTTCTCACCAAACAAGGAACATTTATACCAGAGCTAAATAACTCACTAAATCTGATTACCTGGAATAAAGCACAAACTTACAAAGTTGTTTGTGTAGACTTTGTCTGTTTTTGTATTTTAAGTCACAGCATAGCATGACACGGTTTTGCAAGTAGCCTCCATGCTGGACTGGGCGCTCCTACAAAGTGCCATTGTTGGATCTTTAAAGAGTTGCCCAACATGAAAGCAGAGGTAGCGGTAGCAGGTGGTGTGCTGCAGGAAGAGGATCTCCCTGTGGTCCCATTCAGGCCTGAGAGAGAGGACTGGGACAGGTGGTCAACCCCTTTAATGTTCCTGAGCTTTTCATCGGTGCATGCTGCTCTGAAACAGGGCACCCTGTCCGCTGACCAGCAACTCTTTACTGGCAGACCTGTGATTCAGTTTCTGCTGCTGCTGTGGCCGTTTCATGTGGTTCCACTTTGCTCACATACGCGGTCGACTGACAGCATAGCTGCTTAATCCGTCAGTGATACGTTCAGTGACATGTGTTTGTCCCTAAGTGTTCCAGACTTGTCACGTTGGTCAAGATTTGGGAAATTCCTCATCACCTGTCTGCAACAACTGGCAGCTGACTTACGATCATTTCTGATCCTGTTTGTTCGTCCGTTATTTTTGAACCAGCTTAATGTTGGTGGGAAAGATGAAAGGCATCCTTGTGTAATCCTTGTTTTAAGAAACTAAGAACATACAGCGTAAAATTAGAACTCTAGTAGTGAAGGTAGGTCCTAAGCAGCCATTTGGACAGGCAGGGATTATTGATTTATGACTCACTTCCGTTTGGTTTGAGTGTGACCAAAGCCAGGCCGTAGCTGGGATCCGTTGGGTCAATGTTTAAACCTGATATTGGCTAATAAAAATAGTCTTGTATTGTGGAAACAAGCAGATGCTTTATGGGGGGTGGCCTTCAATCAGGGTAGTATCACTTTGCATAGGGCAGTCTTTGTTTCTGTTCCTGCTTGATGGATTGCATCATTAAGGTAACGCTATGTGCCAACAGGAGGAACTGTTGATAGGACCATTTTGGGTTTCATGTTCCCAAGAGGAATTTCATGTTGTTCTGGAGTTATGGAGGCTCATTTGTGAAGAAATGCATTTCTACTACTACTAGTGAAAACTACTGGTGAGCACAAACATCGATGATGTCACCTTAGCTTGTTTTCTCCGGTTATCCCTGCAACATCGTCCCAACCCATACCTAACCTTTACCAACATCCACACGTTGTTGTTGGTAAACAAAATTTGCTCGTTCTCTTGGCTGAAATATTTCTCTGCAGATCATCATCTTGGAAGCCTCTGTAACCCATTGGTGTGGCAACAGGAAGAAGACGCACATCTCAAACTAGAGCTGCTCGGATTCCAACTTTCCTCCCCCACGTCCTCCAGACCAGGAAAGTGCTATGGCATTTTCATTAGCGCCTGTTTGTTCATCCTCGGTAATGATCTCATGAGGGGCTTTTTAGTTGAACATGGTTTCCTGTGATTGAACAGTTTTATGTGGAGTCAAAGCACTCAGGTTTGCACAGCAGGGCGCCACTTCAGATCATGGAGCGCAAACCCCTGCGGAGCTCTGGGGAAAAACATTGATTGCCGTTAGGTTTCATTCTTTTTTTCTCCTCTTTTACCCCCCAAATTTCCACTCTTTCAAAATAATCCACTTAACCGTCCCACTCCATTTTCTCCCTTCCTGGTCCTGGAACCAGTGATTAAGTGCTTAACCAGTTTCCACACAACAAGAGGTGTGTTTGAAATGCAAACAAACTCCTCAGACGTTTGAAGTTGACTTTATTGTTCTATCTGTTGCTGCGGCAACATTTGGCTCCATCTTTCTTAATCAATATTAAATTTTTAAAAAATGGTTGTACGCCGCAATAATTATACCTTATCTCCTGTAACACCAGTTTAATAATCTCAAAATTCAAACGAGGGCAGTACAACCATGGAAAGCCTTCCTCTCCTACGTCCCTATCTCTCATGTGTCCTATTCTGGAGAAATCAGCCTGGGAACTGCTAGCTGCTTCAGGACCCGAGCAGGGCTACATCAAAAGCTGTCCTATTTGCACAGCAGCTTAAACACACCCACGCATACACAAACAGTGGCTAACATATTTATGGTTGCTTTCTCTGAACTTCATTACAAGTGGCAGAACTATTAACCTCCTTGACAGCGTGAGTATGAGTCAAGAGGACAGAGTTCAGCTCGTGAACAATTCAGCTTGGCAAGAAAGTTGGGAAGCTACGGAATTTGCACTATCATTACTTTTCCCTGATTTCCAGGTTGTGAGAGTGACTCTTCTGAAAATGCTTTCTCCACAAATGCAAACGAAAATGGATCTGACCCCTAAATAGCTTGCATGAGTTGTTTTCTGTGACTTGTGGTTCAAATCGGAGCAAGAAAACAAGGAGAAGCATAAGTTGGTGGATAAGTGGACGTCTCCTCCAATGTCCTCCTACGTCTTACTGTAGCCTGAAGCCTCCGTTCACAAAAATCTACTTCATTTAGTCTGAGGTGGCAATGTTAGAACCTCGAGCTAATGCCAAGACAAATGCAGAGGCCACAGATATCTGGATGCTCCCTGTGGTTCCTGGCGTTCCATGCCTGAAGGGAATGGCTGAAGGGGGGTGAACATGCATGAGGGATGAATAGCGAAATACCGTGAGAGCAGAGGAAGAGTGTATTGTCTGTAGGAGGGACAGATGATGGATACAAGATGCCTGAAGCTCCCCAGGCAGCATGAAAGAGTTTGAGGAGTCGGGCTGAATTATCCCACCAAGAATCTGAACAGTATGATAATAAGAGCAGATACTGGGAGAAAAAGTCACTGTGACCTTATTAATCATTAAGATTAAATAGACTCTCCCTCGCTGTTATGTTAGCAGGCTAGAAGAGCTAATTTTGACCACAGGCCCGTCTAAAAACAGGACGTATGCAGGATGTCCACATGACTGCAAGTCAATCAGGACCGAGGCCACAACTGTTAGGAGAACACAGAGAACCAACTTCACTAAGCATTCATCCTCCCTTCCTGCATCTCGCAGTAATTGGACACAATTCATCTCACCACATGTTGGAACCATTACATGATGTCATGCTGGTACAATCTCCCACCAGTGCATACATGTGTGAGAGGAAGTCATGTCACAGGCTTAGGCTTGAGCCCTGTAGATGGCACTATCTACAGCTGCACACAAATACTATTTATATGTGAAAGAAAGTGCAAACGGTTATATGGTGGCCCATCATGTTGGTGCTTGTGTTGGTGGTAAAAGAATCAGTTCGAGCCACTGAGCTGGCGGTAGATTTGAGGGCCCACGTGGATCTCTCTCTAAAGAAGGGACTGTGTTCCAGCCTATAGCAGATATAGCCAAGGTTTCATTTCATGTCTGCACGAACAGAAATAAAGAATATGAAGCAGCTGCCCTTAATAATGCCCCCTTCTTTTATTTGTACCTCCAACAGAATAAAAAAAACCCTCTCTCTTAACTTTTGTGGTGTTAGTAAAGGTTTGACATTCCTCTAACACAATGGAGGCGAATGGAATTCCGGCTGTGTTGTTCAAAGCAGTTAAAAACTACATTTACACTCCAAACATCACCCACCACAACACCCAATTCTTCCACAAAGTGTTTTTTTGGATAAATACTACAAAAAAACCCAGCTTGATTTGCCTCTTTATCTGAATTCACATAAAGATTTAATGGCTTCTTTTCTTGCTCATGCCCTATTCTTCAAAGTTCATGGAAAGTTCCAGGGGTGTAGTAGCAGCTTTCAAGAAATTTATTCATCATTTAAGAAACCCATATAAAGGTAACAAGAGTATTCAATTCACAGATCCAGCCAGGATTCATTTAGAAAGAACTGATTCTGTAGTTTAAGCTTATTTCTTGCAGATTATCTAATGTGATCGCTCAGAAAGGAAATAGGAGCTCCGACGCCTTGAAGAAGAACACACCCATCATCATGGAAGCTTCTTCAGCTCACATTTAAACATTTAAACCTATGGCCACTAGGGGGTTTGGTGAGCCCTCTGAACAACAGTGATGTGTTTGCAAGGAAAATCCAACATGCTTTTTATTCCTTTGCAGGATATTTATGAATATACCTTATAAAAGAACATGCAAAAATTTAAGAAACTGATAGGAACATCTGACTGATGTTGATGCAAGTGAACAAGTATTTAGATCGTGCCATGTTGTCTTCAAGGGGGAAGGAAAGTCAAGGGATATTTATTCTCTTTCATCCCCAATCAATGTGCTGCCATAGAATCTTACCCTTCTTGGCCATAAATAAGAAAGCAGTTCTTTAGAGACTCTATTGTAGGTCTTCACTGCTTCTCTCTCTGACCACGATTCAGTGGGAGGTGAAGCTCCAGGCAGAAGTCATAGGCACAGTTGTATGGGCAGCATGGAGGTAGATGATTGGTCATTCTCTACTGAGGACGTCTCTGAAGTCATGGTATTTCTGAGGTCCAGAGGCCTAGAGGAGGAGTAGGTGGGCTGGTGGTGGGTGGAGAGCAGACTTCAGGCAATGGACTCCATCCAGCAATCCTGTTGTTCAATCTATTGATGCATAACCACGAGTGACTTAAAAACCTGACGACCTAATGACCTTAGACCTATACCTTTGCCAGAAAAAACAAATATCAGGGGAACAGTCCGGTGAGTGGTACATACCAAATACCTGCCATCACTGCATTAGTGGTTGTGGGATCAGGTAATCGTTCAGGTGGTATTCCAGACTGATATGAAGATCAACTAGTATTTATAATTTCACAGGCTCTTCATGAGTAGTGAATTCATCTTACATTGCCCTTTCAAACACAAAAGACATGTCACGGAGTGTCGAATTGTTCCATCCAGACTTGGATGGAACAATTCGAATGTTGTGTGAATGCAGGTGTGGCAGGAGGGGAGGAGTCAATCGCTGTGGTGGTCTGAGTGGAAAGCGTATCAATCAATTAACTAATCAGAATTATTTCATTTAGTTGCCCTGGACAAGTTGCCTGTATATCAATCATACATTCATACTAATGGGAAATTTAGGTATTACATACCTTTGCTTTTGGGAGGAAGCCGGAGAACCCAGAGCGAATCCACGCAGACACGGGAAGAACATACAAACTTCATGCAGATAAGTCCAGGAGGATCTGAACACAGATTTTTGTTCTGAATTTGGACTTCTGCACACAGTTTCCTTAGAAGTGTAGGTGTCAGCTGCATAAAGGCCTTTAATACTTCTACTATTTACTGCAGCAGACTCCATGGAAGTTACTACACTGACCTCAGAATAGTTGTGTTTTTTTTAAACAGATGCTTTATCCTTCTAAATTGCTGAGTTTGTGTGTTCTGGTTCTTTCTGGAAGTCAAAGGCAAATCAAAAAGACAATCATTTGTTGAGAATAAAATTGGTTTGGTCGTGAGTCTCTCTAGTTATGGCTGTGGCCACTTCACGGAAATAGCAACCCAGCACTAATCCTGGGGCCTTGCTTTTAAGTCCTGTATAAATCACTTCCTTTTGGGTCAAAGGCCAAATGTGTTTTTCTCTTCTCACCTATCCTGCTGTCTCTACAACAGAGCCTTTGGAAATTTGTTAGAAGTGCTTGAGGTGAGCGTTTAACGTGTGTGTGTGTGTGTGTGTGTGTGTGTGTGTGTGTGTGTGTGTGTGTGTGTGTGTGTGTGTGTGTGTGTATGCGTGTGAAACAACCTGCAGGTGGAGGTACATCTAGTAACCTCTGGTATCTCCAGTCTTTAAAAACCGGTTGTGGAGAGACGTTGTGGCAAAGAGCCAGTTGGGTCAAATCAAAGAGCAGCTTTCCTACGTCATTCTGTGATTTCACTCTTTTTTGTCTTTCTGTTGGTCTTGTTGTAATTTTAATGGTGCTGAAACTTTCAACTATTTATCTGTCGACACCATCAGGAGACCTAGATTGAGTTTATTTTTTGAGAGGAGGAGAGACCGGAATGTTCGAGGTGCCTCCTTCTTTTGGTTTGGGATTTTGACTTTGTCACGCTGGCTCTCATCTTATCTTCAATGCATCTTGAAGATAAGAGCAGAAAGATTACGGTGCTTGGAAAAGCTCTGCCATCATGTTCAGTCAAAGTCTCGATGGGGCCATCCGGCTCTCGATGCGGCAATGCGTTAAGTTTAAATGTAGGGTTAGTTCAGCCTCGACGCTGCTGTCTATTTCTTGTTCTTCTTTCAAGGCTTGCAATTTTTGAGTTATGAAACGCTTCCTCCAAAGCTTTTCCACCTGAAGGATGAAGGGAGTTCCCTTTGGGATCCACAATACCTGTTATCTCACGAGATGCACATATGGTCAACCACACGCCATCATACAACTCACGTATCGGCAGATACAACATCTGCTAAACCCATCTTCTTCACCCCTCCACCTGAGCATGAGAAATCATCCCTCCATTGATCCCCCATTTAGGCTCCACAACTTCCAGCAGAACAGATGTCAGGCGAGCATCACACACATTGATGTTTTCAATAAAAATGCAATAAGGAGAAAGAAGAAGACGAGGCAGAGGAGGAGGAAGAAAGGGCGCTCTCTTCATGGAGGAGAAACCTGGAGGTAGGTGTATTAGTGTGTGTGTGTGTGTGTGTGTGTGTGTGTGTGTGTGTGTGTGTGTGTGTGTGTGTGTGTGTGTGTGTGTGTGCGTATGTGTGTGTGTGTGTTTGTGTCCTACTTGGCAGACCTTTTCACAAGTTTCGCCTCTACTGATGTGGTTGGCGAAAAACTTTTTTTAAAAGCACATTTGAAGAATCTCAGATGTTACAAGAAGCAACACCCACATGTGATTGTGTGTGTGCATGCTCACCGGCGGGCGAGCTAAGATTGACTTGAGTTGTTCACTTCAATCGCATCTTTGTAGGTCTGCTTGTGGAACCTATAAGCAAAGCACAGGAGGAGAGGTTGCAGCTTCAATGGTTTCTTTAGATGAGCCATAAGGGATCTTAGCACCAACAACCTGACTCACAGGCAAATGGGCAAGGATGAAACGATAACGTATCACATAAGTAACTCTCAAAATTCCAAAATGCACCTTTCAATAATCTTTGTTATTTCATCCCTGCAACTCAACAAGCTGAGCTTCTTGGTTTTAGGTTTGAGAGACAGGCAAAGAAAGAAGAAAGAGATCGACAGAACAAGGAAGTGAGGGAGGAAATTCTGACTTCACAGAAAGCCAGACAAAGAAAGATGGGTAGTGTCTTGCAACAATTGAGCAAAAGGATGTTTGTTACTCTCTAAAAGGCAGTAAAGGAGAAGAAAAACGTCCGACTTCTTCAACCGTCCGTAAGTCTGGAGAGCGCCGCATGGACAAGTGTGGCTCCGCCCCCTCCCAAACTGCTTATGTATTTACTCGCCTGACAGATACATGTGTCGACTCATCGATGAACCGAAAAAGATGTGCTTATGAATAATAAATCTATAGCAGATGTACATTTTTAATTGATTCTTCCAAAGTACAAACAGCATGGAGATTGTGAGGTTTCTTATGCTCCCTGCGGGAGCCGGTTTGATTTCCTTTTATCCACTAATATATTTATTACTATTGAAGGTGGAATGGAAGAGGGTGGGAAAAGGGGTGTGATAAATATTTGACAAGAGTAGCGTATTGGTGAAGTTTCCTGCCTGTTTTCTCCCGCTGAGCTAATTTCACTTATTCTTTTTGGGAGATGTCTGAAACGTCTGTCTTGTTAAAAAAATGTTTTAAAAAATTGATTTGTCTTTTATCATTTGTTGCTGATCAAGATGCTTCATCAAGCAGATCATCTTTCAAGGCCTGAAGTCACAATATCATTGCAGTCAATCACTAATCGCTTCCCTGTAATTAGTCATTGATGACCAGTGAAGATGTTATAAACTGAAGGCCTCTACAGACGAACCTTGCGGAGAGACCACCTCTTTCCATGACCACGTTGTACCTCTGTCCTCCTCCTAAATCCATTAATTCTGGAGCAAAAGCATTTTAAGTCTATTTCAGAAATACTTGAAAAAAGAAAGAACACCGCACCGTTTGGTCATTTAATCAATTAGCCTCTACAGCATGTGTCAAACTCAAGGCCCAGGGTCCAAATGGCCCGTCACATCATTTTATGTAGCCTGTGAGAGCAAAAAAAGTCAAAGTGTCTAAAAATAAATAGGCTAAAAGTGTGCTTTGACCAAAATTTCCCACAATCCAGGGGTTGAGCCCATTTTAACATTTACAAAAATGTTTTGAACAAAGTTAATGTCCTAACTTGTGTTTGATGTTATTTTTTTTTGTTCGCTTGAATAGTTTGATCCTTGATTGATGGACCTATGTGGGCTTCATAACCTTACAAATTGAAATTATTTGTTATAACAGAGAAACAAACATAGTTTTTCTGTGTAACTTTAATGTTTGTACCTTGAATAAGTAATGAATTCAGTCACGTAACATTAAGGAGTAGTTACATTTATTTTACATTTATTTTACATTACATTTAGCTACATTTACAAGCTACATCTGGCCCTCTGATTACAGCCATTATGCTGATGTGGCCCTCGGTCAAAATGTGTTTGACGCCCCTGTTCTACAGGGACCTTTATTTCAAGGTGAAATGATGTCTTGTCTGTTCTGTTTTCTGGGTTCCTTTATTCTCAACAGGAACAGAATTAGTTGCTATTAAACAAGGCACTTCATCTGATTCCAGCTGCAAATGTAGACATTCAGCACAGCTGGGGACTGGCCTGATTCTACAGACTCAGCTTGAAGGTCTTTAGAAATCAGTTCACATTATCCTGTGACGATTAATACACTTAGCTTCAGTCAATAAGATGAGAGCTATTTTTTCTATGTCTTTTGAACACCAGCTCCTGCAGACCAGTTCCTGTGTGGCCAGTTACCAGCCACACAGGAACTACTGACACACCCGAAGTTCTGGTTCAGGGTTGGGGAAGGTGTCAACAGGAGGGTCTAAAGTTGTCTTTGGTCATTCTGACCAGCTGGAAGGTATTTTTTGGCCTCCTTGGGTCACATGTTTGACCTTTTGCAAAAAAAGGTGTGGTTTTTGACAGTGGTTTTAAATTTGACAGGAAAATTAGCTCTGTGGTGAAAACTAGCTTTTCCAGCTAAATGGTTTGGCACCTCCTTATTTATGTGAGTCATTAAATACCCATGTTCCGGTCAAAGCTCTGAGGTCATACAGCCAGACCGTAACAGATGTTCCCAGATCCAGAATCACAGGAGACTGGGCTTTGGCACCGACTGCACCAAATTTAAGGAATAGTTCCTTTTCGAATTTGACCTCAACCTTGATCATTGTCAACTTTAAACGACTCGTACATCAGTGTTGTTACGAAGTTTGTGACCGCTTACCTCCATGGTTGAAAGTTGTTAGCGGAACAGAAGTCCACCAGTAGGAGTAATCTATTACCAGTCATGAAAAATGTTTGCATTTTCTTCTTTTCCTGTGGACATGTCCCATTAAGGGTCATCACAATGTGTCATCCTACTTCATGTCAGCATACCTTCTGCATCCTTTCTAAAACCAACTGTCCTCATGCCTTCCTCACTACATCCATCCACCGTCTCTTTTGTCTTCCTCTTCCTCTGGTAGCTCCATCCTTATCCCACTCTCACCATCTCTCCTCTGGACGAGTCCGAACATCAAGTCTGCTCTCTCTAACTTTGTCTCCAGAAAATATCACTTTGGCTGTTCCTCTGATAACCTCATCTCTGATCTGAGCCAACACGGTCACTCCTAGAGAACCTCAACATCTTAATTTCCTCCACCTACACCCTCGCTTCCTGTCTTCTTTTCAGCACCATTGTCTCCAATCCATTCATCATCATGAATTACCTGAGTGATTATGTAATTTCTTTTTATGTATTGGTTTTTAGAATTTTTGAAGCACTTTAGCACTTTCATCTAATGTAAAATTGTAAAATGTTTGAGTGTGATTAAAGTGTTTTTGCAAAATCAAAAGTCTTCTTGTTCTTCTTCTTGGGCTGTTTACAGCGCTTTGCAGAACCAGGACCCTGACCCTCCAGCAGCTGGTGGACAACGCCGGACCAGTGTTGGCAGATGCCCAGGCTGTGATCTCCCTGCTGAACATCCAGTCCACCAGGGTGGCTCAGAGGGTGCTACAACTGTGGAGGCAAAGACTTTCAGGGAGGGAGAGAAGCCTCCTCTTGGACAATAGTACAGGGATTGTGCCTGACAATAAAGATCGTTTCCCTGAGGTTCACATCAGTCCCCTGTTTGGAGAGCTGGAGGGTCCTCTCCTCGGAGATGAACGAGAAATCAGCCTGCACACAGCCGACAAAAAAATACTTTGCAAATACTGTGTAAAAGTAATCAACAAGAAACAGAGCGCCCACTGAGTGGGCCAGCAGGATGATGGGAAATGGACCTGACCCACAGTGGAGACTTCTATACAAACCTCCCCTCAAGAAAAAAACAGCCGACCTCCAGTGGAGAATTTTACACGGTGCCATCAGTTCCGATGCTTTTATCTCTGTTTTTAACCCTGCTGTGTCAAACCAGTGTCCCTTCTGTCCCCTTCGTGAGACAGTCTTTCATGCTTTAAGTGAGTGTAACAGACTTGCAGTGCTCTTCACTCTTTTAACGAATGTTTTTAATCTGTTCAGTGAAAATTTTAATATCAGGAAATTTATTTATGGCGCTGGGTACAAGAAATTGAATCAAAGAAAGTGGCAGCTTTAAAATTTTATTTCTGGAGAGGCAAAACTCGCAATTTACGTGACCAGAAAGAGAAGAATTGAAAACAGTACTGTTCAAGAAGGGGCGGCACGGTGGCGCAGTCGCCTCACAACACGGGGGACCCAGGTTCGAGTCCCGCTCTGTGCAGAGTTCGCATGCTCTCCCCGTGTCTGCGTGGGTTCTTTCCGGCTTCCTCCCACCTCCAAAAGCATGCGCTTTAGGTTGATTGGCCGGTCCCAAATCAACCGTAGGAGTGTGTGTGAGTGGTTGTTTGTCTCTGTGTGGCTCCACGGTACACTGGCGTCGTGCCCGGAGTGTCCCCCGCCTCACGCCCCGAGACTGCCGGGATAGGCACCGGCTCCCCCGCGACCCGCATCAGCGGATTAAGCAGTTTAAGATAATGACTGACTGTTCAAGAAGCAGCTACTGTTTTTTGCTGTAACATCAGATGTCGCTTAAAACTAGAATTTGTTTTTTATAAAATGACAAAAGATCTAAATAACTTTAGGAACATCTGGTGTCACAAAAATGTCCTATGCACTTTAGTTGATGATCAACTCACTTTTGCAAATTTCCTGATATAATGCACTGATTTTTAAATTGTATTTCTTTTTAATTATTGGTTTTTAGTATTTTTGAAACACTTCCATCTAATGTAAAATTGTAAAATGTTTGAGTGTGATTAAAGTGTTTTTGCAAAAATAAAAAAAAATCTTTTTCTAATTTATTTATGGTGTTGGGTACAAGAAATCGAATCAAAGAAAGTGGCAGCTTTTAAATTTTATCTCTGGAGAGGCAAAACTGATTTTTGAATTGTATTTCTCACTTTAGCACTTTCATCTAATGTAAAATCGTAAAATGTTTGAGTGTGATTAAAGTGTTTTTGCAAAAATCAAAAAATCTTCTTCTCATGGCTGTCCTCACCACTGTCTCTAATCTGTCCATCATGGTTGTCCTCACCACTGTCTCTAATCTGTCCATCATGGCTGTCCTCACCACTGTCTTTTAACTTTGTCCTTCACTCTAGCAGAGACTCTTCTGACATTTTACTCCACCCATTCCAGCCTGTTGGATCTGTTTCTTTACCTCCTTACCAGACCGTTGCTCTGGATAGTTGACTCCAGGTATTTAATTGGCCCTCAAACACTCAAATCTCAAAAACTCACAGCAGAGGTTATAACAAATAGAGGTGACGTAGATTTGAGTTCCTGCTCAACACACGTTCGTGTCTGGTCGTGAATGGGTTTGCATATCTGTTCATTTAATTGCCTTCATATTGCAGAACAGATGGTCCCATCACTTCAGCATTTTCCATATGGGAGTCACCGTCAGTACATCCAACTCAATATGGTGACACATCAACAGGATAACACTGATGAGGTCAGTCCTCGCCTCCCATCCACGATGAATTCATTATTGTGATGGTATGGCTACTCTTTCATTCTCCGTAGTTTTATATTAAAAGGTGTTCATAAAGTTGACCAAGACAACTGAGACTGTGCTATTTCTTCATGTTTAGAAAGTAATTCCAATCAGCAGGAAGGAGAGGCCCTGGGCCGGACTGATAAAAATGGATGATCAATACTATATGCTTTAACTACTGCACTTTAGCTCAGTAATGTTATCATCATTCACAGGCCATGCAGGAAAACGCCATCAAAGAATGACATCTCTGTCTGCACATGTCCTTGGACAGGCGTTGAATTCAAATAGATGGACGGAGTCATAGGGAAAGACTTTTTTCTTCGCTGATTTTTAACCAGCAGTAATGGATTTTCTGTCAGTGGCATATCAGAAAACTATGATGTGAGTGACTGGAACACCAAGGTGATTCTCTGTGCTGGAACAGCATGTATTGACTTGGCTGTAATTAGGCGATATAAGAGATATTGTGTCACTTTCCACCTGTTCTGTCTGGTTCCAAAGAAAACTGAGTTGTCTCTTCAGTTCTTGCTGATCATTTTCATTGGAAAGCTTAAAAATTCACTATTGGATCTTGACGTGAAGATGTCCTCCATCAGGACTCCATGAGTGTTTGGGATCCTAAACTCCAGATATGTTCCATATCTTTGGCTGCGACCCGTTTGTGCGTCAGCTACATGGACAGCTTTTCAATCTACAACAGCTTGTGTGTGTTGTCACTGGGCAGGCCACGAAACATGTCAGTCTCAACAGATGTGGCGCTGACTTGTTTCCAGCTCCCTTGATGTGACGCTGAGTTCAAGATTCTACATCTGCCAATACGCATTTGGATGACGGTGCAGACTGCGGATGGTTAGATCTTATTTTCAGGGCTCCCTGTAAACAAGCTGGTTGCAGCAAGTCAAGGTAACTTGATTTCAAATGAGAGTGTAAGCAATGTTGGGAGATGGAGCCCAAGTCATCACAACCAGTAACAGTGAGAAAGAACTAAAAGTGCAAAAGTGATATGGAAGTCTTGTACCTTAAATAAAGGGTTGGGAAAAGTTATTACAGTAGAACCTCGAGATATGAGTTGAATCTGTTCTGTGACTGTGCTCATGAGCCAAACAACATTTCACTATTTAAAATGACTAAAATCATTTTAATCTGTTCCAGACTTGTAAAAAAGGCCCAAATCCCCTTGATTATCAACCAATACACATGTAGATTTTACCTGTGTATAATTAATTATAAGTTACGTAAGCAATAATAAAGAATGAAAAGAAACGCAAAAGTCACAAGAACACATGAGCTACGTCTTTACTCCACCAGTGAGAACAAGATCTAGTCTCAGCTGATGTTGCATCCATCCGCCAACACATGGTAAAAAATGAGACCCGGTCTCACTGATGCTGTATTCATCCGCCAACACGTGGAAAAGAACGAGATCTAGCAGGGCTTGAAATTAACTTTTTTTTCTTGGTAGCACTAGTGCTCCCAAATTTAGAAGTTAGTAGCACCAGCAAAGACTTTAGGAGCACCTACCCAAAAGCAAGGCATTGACGGAGCGATACAGACTGCTCCGTCCATCTCCGTTCCGCGTGCCTCTCCCTCGCCCAGGAGAGCAGCCGCAGCTGCGCTCTCATTGTTTCCTGACCGCTCAGACTGTTTCACGCACATTCTCCGGCAGGTCCACACTCACGTGTCCGCATCAAACAAACTGTCGCGGTAGTGCGTTCGAGGGTGCACACTCGGTGCCTACGCTGACCTGAGGATGCTGGATGGTCCGCCTCTGGGTCAGGGGCCAAACCGAGGCCAAAACTACCTGGGTGTGGCTTAAATAGCACATTGTGGCGCGCTGTCAGGCCAGCCTGGTACCTGGACTGAACCATTTTGGTTATTATTGGATTGTTTTGTATTTTAAAACATCACTAAAAGATGTTTTATGTTGCCCCAAACTCTACCATGCCTTTAGTGAACATTCGTTTGCATTTTTCTCGGTCGTTTTGCCCTCAGCTCGAATTTCAGGAGATAATTCTGCGCAAAAGATCTGTGCTTTGTTTCATGGTGGCGCTTCATGTTACCACTTTTAATTCATGCTACGTGTTCAGACCCTATGAGGTAAAATGGTTTTGAACTGCCTGACGGAGGAATAAACATAAATTTTGTCCACTCATTGTTAACCAGCAGTTTTCCTCGTTAACCTCCCTTCGTTTGGAGCTATGCTGTCTCCCTTCTTCTGTGCTCCGCTGTAGCGGTAAACTCACAGCGGTAGCGGCAGCGAGCTGTCTCACTTCCTGATGCACTGACAGCACAGGGTAGACAAACGATCTGATTGGCTGAACTAAGTGGCGCTATTACCGGATTAACGGGAGGAGCAGCGCCCGCCGTCTGTAGCCACGAACTGCAAGTAAAAATGCGCCAAGAAAATCTACTCTCGTGAATTTATCATGGAGTGGTCACGGGTCCGGACAGAACCATCACCATCACCGCGGTCCCGATCCGGACCGCGGTCAGCTATTTGGTGACCCCTGCTCTATGGAGAGAGAGAAAGAGCGAGTGAGAAGAGGAAAAAAGAGGCACACCAGATTTTTTTCCGTAGTCTCACCGGTGCTCCCAAATATATTTAAAAGTTGCACTGATAAAAATTTGAGACCAAAATGTGCGCAATTTTGAGTCCTGTCTAGTCTCAGCTGATGTTGTATTCATCTGCCAATACGTGGTAAAGAACAAGATCCGGTCTCACTGATGTTGTATCCATCCGCCAACACGTGGGAAAGTACAAGATCAGGTCTCAGCTGATGTTGTATCCATCCGCCAACTAGCGGTGGTGTCCTGAAACACGTCTTGTAGTGTGGAATTTGCTCGAATGTCGAACAAAAACATGAGTGATTACTTGTACATGACCGTCTCCCGCCTTTTGCCCGTGAATCAGCTGCGATAGGCTCCAGCAACCCCAGTGACCCGCAAAAGTGGAGGAAGGGGCCAAAAAGATGGATGAATGAATGACTAAATGAATGAATGAACGATGACTCCCTTCTCAGATCAATCGCACCTCGAGGTATTTCTGCATTTTTAATCTTATTGCTTTTTAAAACCCCCTGCAGAGTGCTAACCTGTAACCGAACAGAAGACGGACAATCTCAGCCACAAGCTCAGGCCATATCTTGTTGATGGTGTTCAGTAAACAGTTGGCGTCTCAGGAAGGCCTCTGCAATTCAAAGTTCAAAGGCAATTCAGGGGTCATGGGATGAGAGAGACAACAGGCAAGAGGGGATCTGGTCGGGGCGGAACTTTTGTTGTCCCCAGCTGTCCTGTTCATGTTCTTCCTGATGTAGGAGCAGTCCCAGGTTGGAGGCCACCGGCGAGAAAGAAAGAAGAAAGAAGAGGGGGTTTAACGACAGGCTGTAGGCTGTAGTAGTCTGTAGGAGCCGTGGAGGACGAGTGTCTGTTTCATCCAACAGCACACTGTCATACACTCGTCCCCCCCTCCCCTATTCTCACATACTGGGACAGCGTGACCAGACGTCCTTTTGGCCTCTGATATATTTATATTCTCAGAGCAGCCTCAGCTCAGAGAGGGAGACCCGCAAGATGCACCTGAGCAAATATTAACATCCTCCATAAGAAGCCTTTGAAGTGAGGAGGCAAGAGCCCGGGGTCGGCACCCCTCTGTGGTCTCAGCTCGGAGAGTCAATAGAGGAGTGGGAAGATCCCGAGGAGCAGGAGGGTCAAACTCCAAGCCAGACATAAAGTCTTTGCAACACATTCTGAGGTCAGGGAAATCTGCATCTAAATGATGAGGGTCATCCATCGGGATGTATCCTGTGGTATGTTTGAGACAGTCAAGCATGTATTCAAATTTAAAATTCAGGTTATGATTGGAAATAAAAAAAGCTTTCTCTCATTAAACTGAAGCTTAAGATTTTTATTACCCTGATTAAAAAAAGGTCGTCGTTAGCAGATTCTGCTTCTTGAAACCACCGTCAAAAGTTCACGAGAACGAACAGCACACGAAAATATCCACAACGTATTTGAAAGAGAGAAAAAAAAGATTAACTTCCAGAGACTTAAGTGTCTTCACTGCTAAATCCCATTTCAAACGTTGGGAAGAGACTTGAGAAAATAAATATATAAAGTCATCCAAGAACCACACTAAGTGGTTTATCTCCTTTCATCTTGCCACCGCTGTATGAGGACTAATCCTTACTTGTGTCTTCAGTGTGGAGCCATGGACCCTCTGAACTACATTAAGTAGAATAGATTAGCTCCTCCAAAAAGTCACAAGGTGGCCTTTCAGAGTCTCGCTTGTATTTTGGGAGCCATAGATAGTGAACGGCACGACTCACGGTCCGTACTCGGTCCTGTCTTTGGACGAGGAGATGACATCTCCTCGTCCAAAGGAGGGAGGTTGTTGCAGGATTGCTCAAAATAATTAGACGTTGATTGCCTTTTGGTGTCCAGTCATGAGGCACAATTTGTGACCGACATCTACATTGTGTGTGCTGTGTTTGTACGGAGCGAATAACTGACAAATTCCACGTGAACCATTCAACAAATCATCATCTGCAGGAGCATTGTTCACCATCTCTGTCCATTCCTACAGAAAAGACAATTGCTCACTGCAGGAAATGGAGTGTCGGTGTGTAATGCAATTAAATAAGTCCTTCATCTTGTTTGATCTATTCATTTCATTTGAGCTTTGCAATTTAGAAAAAAGAAAAAAGTCAGATAATGCAAAGCCATCATGTGTTTTAACATCAAACGTGACGGATGACAATGTTCCCACTATGCGTCCTCTTCATCTCCTCGTTCAGACTTCTGAGGGCACCGGTGATTAGATCATCTCCTGGTCTCTGCACAATGAGCTATTGTAGGGACAAGTAGCCATAAATTGGACTTGTCAGAGCGATCTGGTTAAAGCTGGATCAAAGACATCACAGAATACTACTACCGAAACAAGAAGCTTTGTTTAGTCCATATCTACTAATTGTGTTCTCTCTTACGTGCACGCTAATTGAGAGGAGACGTCCTCACAAACCCCAAAACCAGCCGAAGAATCTGAGTTTAGATGGCTTATTTGAGGACAGACACGGCACTGTTTGTATTTCTGTCTATTTTTTTCAAGTGTTGGCACGAACATGTATTGCCCGGAAGTCCGTATGTGTACTAAACAGCACCGGAGCTACTTCAGTGCTGCACAAGACAGAGCCCACATATCAGGGCTGAGTCTGTGTGTAGATACATTAAATATTAAATACATTACATATATTAAATGGATTTCACAATTATTTTTCTAATCTCTTGTCAGATCCAGGAAACGAACACAGATAGCAGAGCATGAAGATGACTTTGACAATTTGAAGGAGGCAAACGTTAAATATTAATTTAATGAAGAAATGCTGCTGTGAAGAAAGACTTTGACTTGACTGTTAACTGAACTGACAAAAGGTTTCTCCAACAAAAACATGTAATTAATTCCAAAAACATTGAAAGGTACGGATAATGTTAGAGGAAAATGACTCTTGACAGTTTCTGGTTCTTCTGCAGGTGTGTGCCGTTTCACTTATTAATTTGGTCTGCAGTCACACAACTTTGTGAGACCAGCGAAGGGTCGTCACTTGATATGACCATTATCATACCAATAGTTATTACATCCCGCTTCAAAGATGTATTGCAATTGTCCGTGTTTGAGTGTTCATCTGTTCATTTGTCTGTTTGTTCGTATGTCCACCAAATATCTTCACAACCGTTGCAGATAGAAAGATGAAACAGAAAACACATTACTCGGGTGGCAAAGGGGATGAAAATGAGATAATGACCTAGACCTTGAGAAAACTAAGTCAAGGTCTAATTTAAACTTTTGTACATTCAGGAACCGGATAAGATTGAAAGACAAGGGAGAAGGCCAGTGTGAGTAAGACCGTAGATTAAAGCTAGTGCTTTGATCTATGACAGTAGGTCAGACCACTAGCTTTGATCTTTGACCTACGCAAGTAGGTCAGGGTACAATTTTGAATTCAGGGGTGTCGCGTGATGTTGTATTCTCTGACTGCATTGGTACTTGTTAGCATTGCAATTGTAATTGTGTATGTCATATACCAAGCAGTAATTCGATTTTTAAAAACTTCAAACCAGTAACAGAAGAATAAACGTGCGCCTGTCTCTTCTTCTTTTCCTTTCGGCTTTTCCCTTCAGGGGTCACCACAGCGAATCAATTGCTTCCATCTAACCCTGTCTTCTGCATCCTCTTCTCTCACACCAACTACCTTCATGTCCTCTTTCATTACATCCATAAACCTCCTCTTTGGTCTTCCTCTTGGCCTCCTGCCTGGCAGTTCAAAACTTAGCATCCTTCCACCAATATATTCACTATCTCTCCTCTGGACATGTCCAAACCATCTCAGTCTGGCCTCTCTGACTTTATCTCCAAAATCTCTAACATGTGCTGTCCCTCTGATGTACTCATTCCTGATCCTATCCTTCCTGGTCACTCCCAAAGAGAACCTCAGCATCTTCATCTCTGCTACCTCCAGCTCTGCCTCCTGTCTTTTCCTCAGTGATACTGTCTCTAGACCAAACAACATCACTGGTCTCACCACAGCTTTGTACACCTTTCCTTTCATTTTAGCTGAAACTCTTCTATCACACATCACACCTGACACTTTTCTCCACCCGTTCCATCCTGCCTGTATACTCTTCTTCACCTCTTTTCCACACTCTCCATTGCTCTGGACTGTTGACCCTAAGTATTTAAAATCCTCCACCTTCTTGATCTCCTCTCCCTGTAACCTCACTCTTCCACTTGGGTCCCTCTCATTCACACACGTACTCTGTCTTACTGCGGCTAACCTTCATTCCTCTCCTTTCCAGGACAAACCTCCACCTCTCTAGCTTTTCCTCCACCTGTTCCCTGCTCTCACTACACATCACAACGTCGTCCGCAAACATCATAGTCCATGGAGATTCCTGTCGAATCTCGTCTGTCAGCCTGTCCATCACCATAGCAAACAAGAAGGGGCTCAGAGCTGATCCCTGATGCAGCCCCATCTCCAACTTAAACTTCTCTGTCGCACCTACAGCACACCTCACCACTGTCTTACAGTCCTCATACATGTTCAGCACTGCTCTAACATACTTCTCTGCCACTCCAGACTTCCTCATACAATACCACAGTTCCTCTCTGGGCACCCTGTCATAAGCTTTCTTCAGATCTACAAAAACACAATGCAGCTCCCTCTGGCCTTCTCTGTACTTCTCTATCAACATCCTCAAAGCACATACTGCATCTGTAGTACTCTTTTTTGGCATGAAACCATACTGCTGCTCACAAATGCTCACTTCTGCCATTAATCTAGCTTCCACTACTCTTTCCCATAACTTTATTGTATGGCTAATCAGCTTTATTCCTCTGTAGTTGCCACAACTCTGCACATCTCCTTTGTTCTTAAAAATGGGCAACAGCACATTTCTCCTCCATTCCTCAAGCATCTTCTCACTATCTAAGATCCTGCTGAACAACCCAGTCAACGTGTATAGATCAGTCTCTCCCTCCTTACTGTCCAACCTGGCATACAAGTCATCATAAGCCCCTTGTTTGGCCTTTGCTACCTCTACTTTCACCTCACGCTGCATCTCCCTGTATTCCTGTCTACTCTCCTCAGTCCTCTCAGTGTCCCACTTCTTTGCTATCCTCTTTCTCGTGTACCTCCTCATTCCACCACCAAGTCACCTTATCTACTTTCCCTCCAGATGACACAGTACTCTCCTGCCTGTCTCCCTGATCACCTTAGCTGTAGTTGTCCAGTCATATGGAATCACCTCCTGACCACCCAGAGCCTGTCCTAACTCCTTCTGGAAGAAAGTATTCATTATAGGCATTTCCATCCTTTTTGCAAAGTCAACCACCATCTGTCCTTCTGCATTCTCTTCTGGACACCAAACCTGCCCATCACCTCCTTATCACCTCTGTTTCCTGCACCAACATGTCCATTGAAGTCTGCACCAATGACAACTCTCTCACTTTTAGGTATGCTCTGCATCACTTCATCAAAGTCCAACCAGAATTTGTCCTTCTCCTCCAGCTCACATCCTACCAGGTGCTCCTGTCACAACGGTTTAAATTTAAAGTAATATATACTTAAAAAAAACAACAACAATCAACAAACAAATAAACGAATATGGTTGCTTCACAACATCACACCTGAAGGTAAAGAGCTCCATCAGGCTGGTTCTGAGGTCTAGTTGTTCAGACGTGTCCACAGGACCCGGTACCGGGCGTACACATTTATAGGAGAATTAAATGAGGGCCAGAATTGAAAAACATTCCACCTTATTTAATAATTAATCAAGGTGCAGTTCAAGGCATATAATGTGATGAAAGCACCGTCTGTCAGGCAAAATGAAGTCCCTGTATCATTCCATTATTGTTGTTAGTTTGAGCTGATCTCTCTTTCATTCCTCCCTCCCTTCCCCCTCCCTCCCACCATCGTTGTCCCCGCTCCTCATTTCTTATCATAAGTTTAGGGTTGTCAATGTGTCAATTAAATCATGCTGCAGCATGTCGTTTCATCGCACAGGATGTTTGATGTCTCGATAAAAAAAAAAGTGCTTTGAAATCTGTTTATTTTGCCTTTGTGCTGCTCTTTCTTCGGTACTCTTCTTCTCGGCGGCTGCTGTGCTGTGGGTTCCTCTTATCTTTCATGGTCGCGAATAAAAGTGTAAAGGAAAACGCAACAAAGGAATGCAGGAGTGCAGATGATGTCACATGCGGATGATGCTGAGTTGAAAGCACAGGAAGCTCTTCAAGGGCATGCACACAAGGTTTTCTAATCAAGGCAGCAACATATTCCTGGAACACAGGGACCAGGTAGAGTGCTAGCAATGAGCCCAAACTTTCTGATTTTTTTTTTTTTTTTTGCTCTGGCTGGTTACGTCGTGTTTTAAATTAGCCTGCCACGCATTCAGATTGCTCAATAAAGAGTATTTTTGATAATGATGTTTGTGGAAAATTCATGCAGTAACATGAATGCTGCTTGTCACTGGGGTGTGCATCACTGCAGACAGTAAGTCTGGCTCAATGTGATCTACTGCCTTCCAGCTGGAACATACAAGTGTGTGAGTGATCAGACTATAATGTGGTCAGATTTGATGTAAATGTGTAAAATGTCACAACAAACACAAACGGTTCAGACACATCAATGCTGTTTTTTAATTAGTTGTATTCAGTGTGTGTCCAGCTACTGGATTCCACAATAAAAGGTCTCCACATGATAACTGTTAGACTGTTACACACACGCTGCGTATATCAGCCCGATGATGGTAGAGTAGTACCTTGAGATACTGGTCAAAAAAGCTCACCAGAGCCTCTTTTTCTTGAGGACTCTGAAGAAAAACCATTTCTCTTCCGACATCGCTGTGAACTTATACCATCGAGAACATCCCAACCAACTGTATTACGGTCTTGTACGGGAACTACTGTCTCGGACCCCCAGCGTATTGCCGGAGCCCCACTTCCTGCCATTGAGGACATCTACAAGAAGCGTTGTCTTAGCAGAGCGACAAACATTGTAAAGAACTCCTGCCACCCAGCGCACAGACTGTTTGCTCTCCTGCCCTCTGGGAGGCGCTACAGGAGCCTTCGGACAAAAACCACCAGGTTCAGGAACAACTTTCACCGTGAACTCTGCATCCTGTCAGCCCAATGCCCTTAATTCATCCCTTCATTCACATGCACCAGCATGCCACCCTCCAAACAATGTGTACTGGTTTATTCACATTTCCTGTTTGCTATGTCATGTACATACTGTTAATTATTCTCTAATCATTGTAAACATATAATTCACCACTTTTTCTGTATATACTGTATGGTATATATACTTTACATACATAAATACATAAATACGTATATGTACAGTATATACTCACTTCTTGTTAGATCTGCATTTTTTTTGCTTTGCACCTGTGACATATGCAATGACAATAAAATCTAATCTAATCTAATCTAATCTAATCTAATCTAATCTAATCTAATCTAATCTAATCTAATCTAATCTAATCTAATCTAATCCAATCTAATCTAATCTAGTCATTTTGATTTAAATTCATATACTCTTTTTTTTCAATATGTAACTTTGCTCCAACATTTATCTCAGGGCCTGACTTTGTTCCTGCCCTCGTGACATTTGACTGGAATTTATTGCAACAACTTTATTTTTGCTGAGTCATCAAAAGCAATGTATAAAAAATTAAATAAGACATCAGATTGGACATTAAAAGGCCTCCACAACCTGACTGATCCAGGGCAGGATTCATGAATCACACATGCAGGTCTCAGCTGAGAGTTTATGACTATTTATTATCTGGATTCGAAGCAGCAGATATTCCACACCACAAAGACTATGAGGACTATGAGGACCAAACCATAAAGACTATGAGGATTCTTCAAAACATCAAAGATTCCATTTTAAGACAGAATTAGCAGGTCCACAGTCCTGATGAAGTCAGCTTTAATCCTGAGGTTCAGGTATGTGAGTCGATCATTTTTGGTTTGTATTTATTATATATACACAGAGCTGTTTTATCTTTCTATCTCCAGCTGATAAAGGAACACAATCACACTCAATCTGGATGAAATGGTAATATTTCCAATAAGGAGATTCCCAGATGGCTTCATTACAGGCGCCCAAGAAAAATTTACATTTCAATGGTGTAGTGGTATGATGTTGTATACATGCATTCACATTAATTATATATCATCCCAGCTTTGGAGGAAACAACCTCTGAATGGGATAATTGCTTCAAAAACACGAGAAGAGCGTCTCAACAGACATCCCTATAGGAACATGTGACGTATTGCTATTAATATTGGATTAATAAAGTTTGGGACATGGTATCTGTCAGTGATCATGGTGGTCACTCTTGCAGCTTCAGGGGTGACCAGATGCTCTCCTTGCTACAAGGGCGGAGCTCTGCCCATGCGTGGAGGCGTTGAAGAGGTTGTAGCGGTTAGGCCTCAGGCCCCAGGCCTTTTGTTTAGAGGAGGGGACAGTAATTAGGATGGACTAGCAGTCCTGTCATCAGCCTCACTGCAGATCAGATGCAGTGCGAACAGATGAAAGCCACCAGCCGACCGGCTGTAAATTAATCAGGCGCCGTTAGGACAGAATGTGTGTCAGTACTGGCCTGCACACCTGCCTTCTCCTCTAAATGAAGACACCTGCACCTCCCTTCACCGTCATGTTGGGGACTACCCAGAAAAACCAAGGCAACCTGAAGGACAGGTGGAGGAAAATTCTTTTGCCTGGATGTTCTACCATCCAGTCACTCACGTCTGTCACACTCATTTCTGCGCTGGATTGTCGTTTTATCTCCAGTTCTCGCTTCATTCACAGCCTCCACCTCAATCTCACAGACGACATACTGTACATGCTGTCCTGAAGTTTCTCTTTAGTTCCTGTAAGCAGATTCATAGTAACACAAGTAAACCTTGGTTTATGTCGTTAACTAGTTCCAGGAGACACGGCGCAGGTTCAAAAATTTGAATTAGCTAGCCTTAAGGCTAAACTGAAGATAACCATTCCCAGTTCTGTATTGAAGTTTATTAATGAATTTATTTTAATAATATTTGGTTATTATACATCTATTTTAAGCTGACAAACAATTACATTGTATTTTTTTTAATATAGCACAGAAAAAACAACAGCTCTCATCTTCAGCATTTCTTCCTAATTCAGGGTCACGGGCTAATAAAATTATATTATATGTTTTATTCTGATTTATTGTACAGTAATATGATATTGTTAATCTCCAGATCCGTCATTTGAGAAATCACCTGTTGTTCCACTGACTCATAATCAGTGCTATGTTCAGCTTCCCCCCTTCTGGCCACGGCATGAGCGTAATTTCTCGGCTTAAGTTTAATGCCGGTGATGATCACATCATTGATATTATGTGCTTTTAACGGTTTACTAGTCATTTTATGATTCCAGTATTTGTGGCGAACAAGAATAAAACAATATATACTTGATTTTTATTTTATGTGTATTTCTGTTTTTGAATATTGATGAATAATAGAGAACGACGTAACACAGATTCCACCCTGAAAACGAGAGACTGCTAATGAACATTTGCTCATGATGTCATCCTGGATTCTTTCCCATGGATGATGTCAGTGTTTATCCTTTATTTACTCGGCTCCTGCTTGAGAGATATCACACCTGGTTACCGCATGGACTCGGGCCTGATGAGTGGATTCTGTGCTCAGTGAACCAGCTTTGTATTTAAATCTGTTTGGCGGTGGAAAACAACAAGGACGTCATCCCTAATTTGCGCCCATGTGTGAAGAACGGTGGGAACGACTGAATTTCATCCCCAAACTCACTCACTCAGTTTCCTTCTTGCATTCACTAAAATTCTTATTGCTACAGAAATTCCAGTAATTCCCCATCTCCTTGTTGATTACATACTTGTGTTTTCTTGAATGGTTCATGTTGCTGCTAAATGATTCTGGTGTTTTTGTGAAGTGACTAATGGTTGTCATGCTTTATGAAGGCCTCTAAAGATTAAGCCCTGCTCTTAGTGGAATCAGAGGCCTGTTGGGCAGTAATTACATGGCGGCATTAGGAACACCACTTTTCCCTGGGACGCAGCCAAACCTGCTTTAATTCTCTGCTTTGAACTGACTTAACCCCTGGCAGGAACCAGAAGGAGACGTGCAGCATGTGGTCTCTGAACTTGTTTTTTGTTATATTTGTTTTTAATATTGATGATTATCCTGTGGATTCTGAATCTGAATGGGTTTCATACTTCCTCTGTATCTGATGCCAAAAAACACAGAAAGCAAAACTTCGTGACCGTGCATGGAAATAATTAGATCCAGTCGAGATGTGCAACAAATCCTTCTGATCTGATGTCCTCTTTTCACGTCCATCAGCTGCATCCCGCCGTCTTTACAGGCAGGGCTGCCTTGAACCAACTGACCCATCCTCCTTCTGTCACTGACTTCAACTAGCTGATTAATTATGAAGCAATGAGTGAGCAGAGGAACTGTTTTGCGTAACTTGACATCTCCTGGTGTTTTCTGGGTGGCGACATAGATGAATGGGAGGAGACTGCTGGCAGAAGGTGTGCGCTCAGCTCCACCCCTAATCTGTCTGTGTGAATACTAATTAGCCTGAAGGATTGAGAGCCCAGGTATATCTGTGACTGTAGCGCAGTAAGACATTTCCTGATCCACCATGCATGTTCACACCCTCACTCTTTTACGCCACGCCACACTTTGAGCGCAAACAGATTGTGCTGAATAAATTACACCACTCGTTAACAGCTGCCCCGTCTGGGAAGCTATTGCATGACAAGATAGACCAAGTTGTGTGTGTGTGTGTGTGTGTGGAGGCAAGCTAATTATCAGCTAATTGAGCATTCGTAGGCTAAGTCAAGGCGGGCTCTTGTTGGCTGCGGCGGCTCTGACGGAGCACCGGCGCTCAATCGGCGGCTCCTGCATTGGGCAGCGCACAGTTCAGAGAAGAAGCAGACGGTTGGCGAGGAGCAGGATAATCATAGCTTCATAGCCCTGTGAACGACTTCAAAGTGGAGCGAGCAGCATGCAGGGTGCATATCAAGTGGACAGTGCAAAATGGGAGACACATCGGGGTGTTGTGGAAACCAGTGCTCTGAGATAAGAGAAAGTCTTCACATCTCTTTTGTTTTTTTCATGGCGAACACTTTTTAATAAGCGATTGGCCTTGCTATGGAGTGTTTGCCATGTATTAATAGAGGCCATTCTTGTAAAACTAGCTTGTACCGAAGGAAGGGTGATGCTCTGCAGTGTGGGAATGCATTCGTTTTCCCTCTTTCTGCCTCTTTCTTTAACTCTTTCCTCTTCCCCTCTGTTCTTGTTTAAGGTTTCTGTGTCTCCATGCAAATGAGTTAAGCCACATTGATTTGGCCTCCAGTTTTATGTTACTATGGAAACAATATAAAAACTACAGAGTGCTTAAAGCAAAGCACTTCTATCCCCGCATCCGTCTGATCATCACAGGAAATTAGCATACCGGGAAACAGGAGAGCTCACAGAGGAAAGCAATTGTGCATTTGGAAGGCCGTCCTGGCTGCCTGAACAAAAATGTGTGTCTTTTTTCTTCTTTTTTTTGGAGAGGTGGAGGCTTGCCAAACGAGCAAGAAAGGAAATAATCATGAAGAGAATATAAAGAAGCAGAGAAGAAGACCATGCAGCATGCATGTGAACACACAAACCATCCCTTCCATGCAAGCATACAAAACAAACTTGGGACAGTCTTCAGTGCCATCGCTGCAGGAGAGCGAGGATGTGCGCTTCCTACCAGCAATATAAATGAGTGTGTGTCCGCCTGTATGTGTGATGTTGTCTGCACGTGCAAAGAGTGTATTTGTGTGTAAGAAAGAGAGAGGATAGAGGGGTGGACACCGGGGCCAGAGCACCAAAGGAGATTTGAAGGCCAACATCAAACGCTACATCAGCTCATTAATGCATGTAGGGGTGACCCTGACCCGGCACGGAAAAACACAAACACATCAAAACAGCCTTCCAAAGTCCCTATCTTGACCGTCATCACACCCACAGCCACAGGAACACTGTGAAATACGCCCACCAGCTCCATGGATTTGAATTGGAGTGTGTTTACCACAAGAGCGTAGCATGGTGACACAGTCACACCAGCGTCAGTGTGTCATTGTTGTAATTCTGTCATGCAAGTGAATCCAGAAGATTTTTCTGAATGGAAAGCAGCAAATTGTCCCACCGGCATCAGAGCTGTCCTGACGGTCAGATATCAATAGTGTTTTCCAATTTAGGCAGCTGCATGAGGTGGTTAGCTGTAGATGAAAAATGTTACGCTTCAAACTGTCTCACTCACTGAATCTGTCTGCCTGAAGGCTTCCCAGCATGCAATTCTGAAACAAAGAGGCCTCTTTTTGATTTCTACACAGCGTGACCTTTTTTGATTGGGTAAGATTGGTTGGCAAGGAAATCAATACTGTGTTGTGCATTTGATGAAGCCTTATCTCTTCTGCACACTGTCTGCAGGTAGAAGCAAGGGAGGGCTCTGTGTGTGTGTGTGTGTGTGTGTGTGTGTGTGTGTGTGTGTGTGTGTGTGTGTGTGTGTGTGTGTGTCTGTGTGTGTGTGTGTATGCACAACAACATAAGCAATTGTTCCTCTTCATAAAGAAGCGGTAAATTACTTTAGCATGCCAGACGCGAAGAGGGAAAATGATTTGAAATGATCCGGACTGGGTTTAAATTTTGTGTTCAGTTTCTACGATTAAATATTCTTTTCTTTATTCTTTTATCACTCCAGCCTGTAGAAAGTTTATACAGCTGCACCGACACCAGATCCAATCGGATGCGAGGTCGGAATAAGAATTGGGACGTCATCTTCCCACACAGATTTGCAGCAGTAATGACTTTTAAAACCACGTTGGTACAATATAAAGTTCATAAAACAATATTTTAATAAAGTTTATTAATATTGCTTTGTCCGGGAAGCAAACTCATTAGTTGTGTCTCTGTTTAGAAATCATGACCCAGTGACTTCTGATCTTTCTCTTCAAAAAACATGGACCAGCTGCTAAGCTAACTAAGCTAATTGTTACAGCTGGGCTAAGATAGACGCTTCATTTTTTTTTTTTTCCTTTTATGTTTGTAACCAGTTGAAAAGAAAATTACTTTAGGTTTAAGTTTTAGATCATTTCAGCCCACTATTGTTTCTCCTTCTTGTCAGGATGCTGCAAGGACACTGAAGCATGTCCTGGAAGACGTTGGTGAGTACCAGCTCCTCCAGACTCAGTCAGCTGTTCTCTGTGGCATCGGGTTTTGTTGCCTCCACATCTTCCAATTTAGACCCAGAAGAGAACCACAAACCAGCTGAAGACTATGAGTGAATCCCCCAAAAGAGAAAAATGTTCTCTCTGGTTCCGCTAAGAAAGTTTCAACTCATTAAAATCTTTGCTGGTGTATTGGGAATATTCATTCAAAAATGAATGTCAGACTTTACTACACTCAAAAAATAATACTGCATGTTACTTAATTCAATCAGTGAAATATTTTACACTCACAAATATTGAGTAGATATGAAAGCTCTCAAATCTGTTAAAACAAAACCTGAGTCATGAGTAAATCTAAGTAATATTTTCTGAACTAATTGATTTGGCTCAATTACCTACACAAATTGAGTAAATGTAACTGAAATGCTTTTTTAACCATATGGACAACCTGGTAGAAACCACCAAACAAACTGAGTAAATTTAATTAAAGACACTTGTAAGAAAGAAAGTCCACTTTAATGTCCCTCACGGGGAAATTATCTTTACACTCAATACTACACTTTGCATGTGGTTACATATGGGTTAGTCATGCATACACACACATAGTTGAATACAGGTACCTGAATACAACACACTAGGGGCCTGTAGGCATGCAATTAGTAACATCACATCACACAAAGAAAAGTAGGGGGAGGCAGAGTGACGGGTCACACATGGGGGGTCGCACCCCAAACAAGGGGGTACGGCACCTTGCTCAAGGGCGCCTTGGCAGTGGCCAAGGTGAGCTGACGCCACCCATCGTCAGCTCACACTCCGAGGAAAGTCCTGGCGGGAGCTGAATTTGAACCACCGATGGCTGGGCGATCTGTCTTCAAGACATCTGCTCTACCGCTGACCCACTGCGAGTGACCAGCGCCCCAAAATCCTAAAAAGGCGGAATTGGTTCCCTTCTGTTTATTTGATGTTTTTAAGTTGTTAGTTACGTCTCCAATAAAATTGAGTTGACTTGTTTAATAATTGCACTTATTAAAACTAACTGATATTTGTTAATATATTCTCAAAAAGGTTGGTGAAACATACACTTATTATTACAAATATTTAAACTATGTAATCTGTGAGTTAAATAATACTTTATTTTAAGTAAGTAAACTTAATTTACTTACGCAAATATTCCTGTTGGAGTTTTACTAATTAATTTTGATGTAGTCAAATCCAGTGACGTGCGTTGAGGTTCATGGCTGGTGAGGCACCGACGTCATCATGATCACGTGATCAGATTTACAAAAATATGTACCTACAGTGTAGCTTATTCACCATTTAATTAGCAACAGTGAGTGGGTTATATTAAAGTCTCATTGCAGAATTATTTACACATCCAAACTGTCACACACAAATAATCATATTTGACTAAAAAAACGTAATGTTGTTACCTACCTGTTAATATGTCAGGTTTACTTATAAATGAAGTCCATGTGCCGCTCCCTCTGAACAAACGCATCAATAACTTATTTGTAGAAATTGTCCGTATCTTACTTCAGTTTGTAATATTTAATCCTCCATTTGAATAGGCGAGCGGAAAAAAAATAATTGCTGCACTTGACTTAATGTAGATCGTAGCCTGCATTCACTTGTTCTTCGGCTGAGGAGTCCCAAGACGAATCCCTGGGATCACCAGCGCCCCCTATCGATGAGGCCAGGTATTTTTGTGCCACACCCAGTGACTTTTCACAGCGGTTTCAGGACCGCTCAACTCAATGAAGACGTTACACACATGCAGCTGTTGACAAGAATTTTTATTAATTTTTTTATTTAACCTTTATTTAACCAGGCAAGCAATTAAGAACATGTTCTTATTTACAAATGCAGTCTGAGCAAAGAGCCGTGGCCCTTAGAGGTGTGGGGGTGGGGAGGAAGGCTGAAATAAACACAGAGTTATACATTATACAGTAAATATAAAGAAAAAATAAATACAATACGAAAGAGAACGAGAGCGAAAGCGAGAGAAAGAGAGAGACAGAGAGAGAGAGAGACACTCAACAAGTGCAGCTGTCAACTACAATTTCACACAGGTTATGTTTACAAGCAGTGAGTGATATGGGGACAGTGAGTTTGAGGGTGTTTTGAAAAGTGTTCCAGTCATCATGTGTGAAAATTCAGCAATTTTGAGTAAAAATAACCTAAAATTGGTGATGTTAAACAGAAAATAAGTTTATAATACACATCGCTGGATAAATATTAGCATTTAATTTATTTATTCCATTTTCCATTTTTTTCTTTCATGATGGCAGGTGAGGCCGTGCCTCACCTGACCGCATGTCACTGGTCAAATCAAATACTCATCATGACGATATTCAGAATTTTTATTGAGCATGCATAACTATATATTACTGTCACATTTACTAGGTCCTTGAATCATTTTTTAGAGTGTAGTACTGCAAGTCATATGACGAAAAGCGTCTATCTACAAAAAAAAAAAACAAGACACGAGGATGAGATCTTTGCAGGATCTGACCATGTTTAGGCAAGATCCTGCAAGTCCAGCTGACAGCATTGCCTCAACAAACTTTTTGTGCGTATCAGTAGCCACGGCAACCAGCTGTTTCTCCATGTGCACCTCCAAAGGCGCATCTGAAACCATTTAAATCAAAAGCAGTCACAGTTTCCACACTGCATTATAGGCATTCCAGCACGGCCTTTCGCTCCGTGCTGTGTTGCCACGCTCGGTGGGGGACCACGTATAAAGCGGGCACACAGTAACACAAATATGTGGCCCACTGTGCGTTCCCCTCAGGAACGCTAAAGGAGGAAGTAGAGGGAAAAAAAACCCTGAACAACCTTTGGGATCCGTAGCTCTGGTGTCTCGGGTCAAAACATTTTCCCTGCCTGAGATAAGAACTTTCTTCTTTGGCTACTTTGTCTCCTGGCTGAGGAGGGGAGGAAGGGAGGAGGAAGACGAGAGCTGTTGTAGCAACACACCTCCATGTTGGGTGCTCGTACAAAAGGAGACAATGACTGATGCTGGCCGATGATGGTAAGCTTCATTTACAACAATACCAGGCGTTTACACACACGTTTATGGAAGTTTCAACATCTGTTGAAAGATATTTTTATTCATTCAGGCTTTTCTGTTTGAGCCTGGGGAGAATGAACACAACCCTACAGCAGCATTAAACCAAGACCACACCACCAAACCAGAGCTAAACGGCAGAGAAATGTGGGGCTTATTATGGAACTAGAGCTAATCCGTTCTCTAATCATTTTCATGTACTGCCTGTTGCTTTACATCAGAACCATCGAGGTGCATTTGTGCCAAGACTAAGTCTGACTCTTCGTACATTTGGAATGAATCAGAAATCAAGATCGATTATTGCTATGGCGACAAACTTTAAAATAGCAGTCCCAAACCCCCAGGTTGTGAACCGGTAACAGTCCATGGGTCAGTCAGTACTGGCCTGTGGGTCAGTCGGTACCGGGTCACACAGACAGAATCCAGAAGTTCCATTATTTCTGTTTTCTTTTTGATCTGGTTCTGAACGATGTTTTGTTTTAAATGAGGGGATTCTCTCCTCCACATCTGTCTATGAGTCACTCTTGATGCCTTGGTAATATGATTACCTTCTTAAAGGGGCCACTCCTGCCGCTAACACAGAATACATTAGCGCTAAACTGAAACTCTCGAGCTAGCAGAATCAACAATAAACGTTGTTGTGATGTTACAAAAACGCTGCTAATAATGTTAATACAAAGTGGATCCACCTTTATTATTACATTTAGAAATAAAGTTTTTTAATGCTGGTCATATCGTTTTATTGTGTTGTATTTATCCACACCTTAAAGGATGGTCAGTGAAAATATTGTCTGACATTAAAAACCGGTCTGTGGTGAAAAAAAGGTCACTGACCACTGGTTTAAAGGATGCTAGGTTCCCACTGGAACTGGTTTGAGCTGAAAGCCCATTAAAAACCAAACCTGAAAATACAAAACACAAGTTTACTTTTATCGTCTAGTGCGTGATGAACTTGGAGCTGCTCACTGGTTAATTTCAACCACCAAAAGCATTGAGGATAAGTTTAAGATAATACCTTCCATATGCAGAGAAGCTCTTCACCGCTTCCCTGAAGATAAACCCATCCACCCTATGAAGGATGCTAACATTAGTTGCTAACTTATCCTTTTGGATATTATCTAGAACTAGTTACCAGAGGCGAGGGCAGGAAGGTGGACTGTCAAAGGTGGACTGGTGAATTTACATTTTGAATGACAAAACTTTAGCTTTAGCTTTAATTTATCTGATGTCAGTTAAAATATCAGGAACCCATCGATTCATCTCAGAATCATCTATTATGTTGCTTCTACACATTTATCTGCTGTGTTTCCGTCTGTACAACATCAGGAAGGAAACCATTGGGTATTCATTTAGTTCCAATCCCATCACCACCTTTAAAAAAAGATACCGGTCAGCTGTCGCTTTCGCTTTGAATTAAACATCTTTGTTTTTAAAGGGCCAAACATCCTCCAACGAGAAGTTAATTTGTGCCTGTGAAATGTTTAGGTAGTAGTTTAAATATAAAATAGTGTCGACATGCACTGTCAGGCGATCACAGCACAACCAGGCCACATGTATTGACCCCACCACTTATAAAAGCAATACCCACGGAGACGACTCCAAACTGGTATGTTTATTGGAATGCCGTTGCTGTCTTATCGTGACATGGGTGGCGGATATTCTTTAGAAAATCAAAGGAGACCCGAGACATGTTACAGACGGAATGAGAACTGCCTCCGAGCGAGAGGTCATCCATGCCTCTGCCCCTTAACAACTGTATTACCCCGTGCAATTTTAGGCCACCAGATGACTCCAGTTGTTGCCTCCCTCAGGGCAAAGGCATCCCCTTCCTCCCCGGTGGTCTGCTGTTGTCTCATCTTTCATAGGACGCAAGCGGCGGGGAGTATCCATAGGGATCGACAGATACAAAATGTTTCCTCCTGAGTTGCTCATGTGTCTTGTGTGATCGTAAACCTTTGAGCTTTCAAGCATACAACACACGAAACTGGGTTGTTCATCATTTTAAGGTCAAATTTACCATCTTGACGAACGTCTTTGTGAAAATCGGTGGCAGGTGACGCAAACGTAGTGACGACCCAAGACTGTCAGAGAGTGAAAACAAGTAAATGAATGAGTGGTTGTGGTGCACTTTGGGAAAGTGAAGTTGCAAATTCAGACAGAGAAAACTTAATCAGTAAAGCAGCAGAGCCAGGAAATGATTTCACACGGATGACACGGAGAGAGAAACCTGCTGAACGTCAAATAAATAAATCAGGTAAATAGTGTCACAATGCAAGACGATTGTTGGGATGTGCATAATCAGGGATTTGGAGGCTCGCTCTGCAGCTTGTCTTGTAAATGCAAACCCAGGCCTGGACACCCGTCACCCCCTCCCTTCCTCTTCTAGTCGGTGATAATCTGTTCCAGTACACGCGCCATGAAATGAGCGATGCAGGACTCGTAATGCGCCGGACAGGCAAAGCCTAACAGATAACAGAAGCCTCCTTCGCCACCTCCAAACCATTCACCTCACCCTCCTCCCGCCGCCACCGCCAGCTCTTGTCCCCCTTTCCCACCGCTAAACCAACGCCCATCAGCCGTAAACAAGAGGAAGATGATGTGGTTTGTCAGTAGAGAGGTTGTTCTCTTCATTGGATTTATAATATCTGTGGCAAGGCGTCTCATCTTCTTCTACATCTTTTCTTCTTCAGTGGCCTGTAGTCGTCTTTCTTTGCTTCAGTTTGTTTGAACTTTGTCGTACTGTCTGGATGAATGCATAGAAAGCATTGACAACAACCGTTTCCCTTCATTGTCACTGAGTCTGCAGTCCCATACAGGAAACGAGCCGAACTCAACAACATTATGTTTGGAATCGGCGTCAACGCGGAACTTTCTGAGAGTTTTCATCTCCGTGATCAACGTTTTCATCCGACTGTTGTCGGGGACCTCCCTGGTGGTTTGTTTGACAGCAAACAGCCAACACTGTGATCAATACACTCCCAGCCTCTGTCTTCCCAAGCGCCTTGTGGTTTTGGAGGTTCGGAAAATCCGCCACGAAGCAAGGCCCTCCCATCTTGTCTGAACCAAACATTGTCCGGACGGCTCCTGCTCCCATGCTCCTCGCTCTCTGGAACGCTGCCACACGGAGGATAACAGGGTTTCCTAACAGCCGACCAGGATGTCTCTAATTTTGGTATCCAGTCCTGCCACTTCCTCTGACCAGAGACCGTTTTAAATTGGTGGCCACGTAGGAGCCGGCATTCCCCCGCTCCTCCTTTTTTTAATGGTCGTTCACTTCTGGAGCTCTTTTCTTTCTTTCCTGTCTCTTCATTCCTTTGTGTGTTGGCTGGAG
>CM023612.1:9465809-9628309 GCA_013358685.1 Antennarius maculatus | reverse complement strand
CATGTGATTTGAATGTGAGATGAAGAAAAGTTTCACTAATGGCCTTCAAAAATCTATATTTACATGTTTTGATCTTCTATTCTTCAGTTTTTGACAATTAATTTTTTCACATAGTGTGTGTAATTTTCTCTTGTTCTTTTGTTCTGTCCTGTAAATGAGTCCAGATCTTCAACTAGTTACTAATAACTAGTAATAACTACTCAATAACTAGTTGATAATAACTAGCAATAACTAATCGATAACTACTTGATAATAACTAGTAATAAATAATCAATAACTATATGATAATAGCTACTAATAATTAATTAATAACTAGTTAATAAACGTAGCAGTGACAGGTTTACAGAATCAGAATACCTTCATGTCTTTTAAGGACGTCTGAACGAACCAGGAATCTGATTGATTGCCAGCAAGAAAGAAATCTGCTGTGGGAGTGGGATACTTGACTGATGGAGAACAGTCTGAGAAGCTAACCACAACCAGAACCAGAACAGAACCGATCCACTGGGCTTCAGTCGATGTGTTAATCATTCAACACTCATCGAGTCTCAGTGAACATCAGCCCACATGTCCAGAACCTGAGTAGCTATGAAGGCTTTTCTTTGTCTCCTGCTAATTTATCGTATCTGATTGGACATCTGCTTGGGTCAGTCCAGTTCCAATCTGTGAATTGTCTTTTACCGTTGGAGGACTGGCTGAAGGTTGACTCATCTGTCAATAATCCACATCGCCTGTTAGTGTTGTCCTTGTTCTCAGAGCATCAACTGTCTAACAGTCAAAGCAGCTGCAGGACGTGTTCAAACACCGTTCTGGAACTCCTCTCCCTCTGATGGCTGGTCTAGTGGGGGGGGGGGGGTCATTTTACTGTCACAGCTTAGATGATGCGGGTAGGTGTCACAACGGCGCCGCAACCCACGGTGTGGTCATTTCCCGTCTAGCGAAGAAAACAAGGAAGTGGAACAGGAAGTGGAACGGAACTTCTTAAGCTTCAGAAACATGCTTCTGTTGCCTGTAACCACAGAGCAGATTCCGGGTTGGTCCCAAACCATCTGGTGTCGGTCCGATTCATTCAGTCTCAGAACATAAAGCATGCTGTGATCACGTTTTCTTCCAGAGGGTATTTAGTGTTGCAACTGTTTGTGTTTAATGTGATTTCCAGGAGGATGGGTTGACTGATTGGATGTTAGCGGTCTGCAGAACATGTGGGCAGCTGTTGGATCAGTAGGTGGGAACGGCATGGATTAACGGCGGGGGCAGGGAGATGATAAGGTGCAGCAGGTGAAGAAGGACGTTCCAGATGCTTGGAGAGCCAATGAAACCTCACAACCACAAGGGTCTCGATGACGTCTGTCCCATTTCAACAAGGAGGGTTCAAATTTGACGCACATCCATCTCTAATCTAGCATCTGCAGCATGGTCATGATTTTTTGCATGACAGATTTTAATGAAACTTAGCAGAACGGAAGGACGTTATAGTGAGTCGGGATAAAGGATTTAGGGGTCTCGGAAATGAACCTGGACTGTCTTTTTGTTTTGTGTCCTGTTAGTGTCGTTGCTCATGTTCCATTTCCTGTTCTGTGTGTTTTGGTCGTGCCGGATTGGGTTCACCTGTATCTAGTTTAGCTCATGTTCTGTTTGTATCCCGCGTCCTCATTCAGCGCCGTTTTATCATGGGAATGTCGGGCGGTCCGGGTTTTTTGATTGGCAGTGGTTCCGTTATTCCCCTTAGTACCAAACTTGGTTTTGATGAGTGAAGACAGGTTTGTATCCTCAACTTCATCCCCCCTCGACGCTGCTGCGACCCCCCCAGAGAAAGTCTGTCATTAGTCTGTGGGTGCTGCATCTTCTACACGCTCTGAGGTCTCCAAGCAAGCTCCAGCTTCAAAAACCTTATATGTCAGATAGCGGTGGGCGAATCAGTCAATACCACCGATACCGCCTTCATCTGAGTGTCGATGCCACAGCCAATAGGATCAATAATAAAATGAAATAGAACCGGTGCATGCTGGGAATCCCAGCATTTAATTCTTTCATACTTCATCATCATAATTCACATATCGTCCTGTCCTGTATCGTAGCGTGAACGTAATCTGTCAGTAAATGGACAAAGGAGTCACTGGTTTCAAGGAAGTGATTGGATGTCGTGTTGAAACATGATGGGGGTGAAATGCCACCTTTAGCATCTAAATGTGAAAACAGAGATATAAACCCAGAAGTCGGTGAACACGGCCTGACATTCTCGTCCCCATTTCAGCGCCTGCATTAAATCTCCTAACTGTAACCATAAAGACACTGACTCTATCTGACCTATGTGCCATTGTCCCTTCCTGTCTTTCTCATCCTCTTACCATGTTGTTATCTTCATTCCATTTCTTTTCTACCCAACCGGTCAATGTGGTTGGCTGCCCAAAAGAGTCTGGGTCCTCGCCCGAGTTTCTTCCTCAATGAGGGAGATTTTTCCTGCCGCTGTCGCTTATGCTTGCTCTGGAGGGTTCTGCTGGGTTTTTCTGTCTTTTAAAGCGCTTTGAAATTTCTGTGCTTAAATGCTTTATAAATAAAACTTGATTGATAAACTTGATAAATTCTGCCCCCGAAGTGAAGTTCAAACATCCAAGTGAAAGTGACTCCAAAATGGTCACTGAAAGCATCATTTTTTTTTTTTTACCATTCTAGGAGCATCAAAAAGATATACACATGCGAGAAACTTCACTTGTGAAAGCTGATAAAACAAGTCGACTTCCAGAAATTGGTTTGAGATATAAGGGGGGTTATGTGTTGGGGGCATTAGTCACACTGTGAAGCTGCCTCAGACTGCTCTGAAGATCAAACTGAGACACCAGCGATAGACTGAGAGCCTTAAATCCACTTCCAAAGAACCGGGTTTGGGATTGTGAAATTCCTGGATTTCCTGTAATGGCTGACGAAGACATTCTGCAAGGATCCCACAGAGGAGAGGGGCGGGGGGGGGCAGAAGATATCATCCAATCAGATGCATGAAAACATCACTGGATCCAGAGAGCAAGCAGCCCATGATAATGATGGTGAGGGATAAAAGTCTTAAATTTCCTCCCTCATTTCCTGAAAAAGTGATAAAGCAGAACAGAAGAGAAGGGGAAAAAAGGAGCTGTAATAGTGAAACAAACAACAGGGATGCAGCTGCGTTCAATTTCCTGTGGCATGCTGTTTCTATCAAGGTCTGTTCAAATGCACTAAATGAGTGGAGGTTGGGAATGACCATGAATCTAAACCAGTCCTTCCCTCTGCACTTGGATTATCCAGAGCTCCTTGTAGGAATGCTGGTTTTCACTCCACACCTTTTCCCTGTGGGCTTTTTCATTATCTTAAACATTTAAATTATTAAAACAAATTCTATTTTATGCTCTTAATGCTATTTTAAAATTGGAGAAAAACCTTTCAACCGCCACTAGAAATTCCTCCTGACGTTTCAAATGTCTCCCATCAACACAAATTCCACGCCTTTCCTGTTGTGATAAGCGCAGAAAAAAAAGTGGGACAATGACTTTTCCATCGTTATGCGTTCTGAAATGATACATTCCATCTGGTGGTGAAGAGGGATTGTTTTTATATGACCAGATGAAATTGCAAACATCCCCGTGTAATTGTTTGCGGAGCATCCTGTTTTAAATAACATTGTCCTATGAAGGAAATCCGACACCGGTAAACAACAACAGTTTGGTCACACGGCGCTGCTTGTCCTATTTAAGACCTTCTTTTCTAGTCCGGATCTTGTTTTTCATCAGATTGCCGATCCTTTTTCTGACGATTGGGAAACAAATGCAGCCCAGACACAAAGTCAGATTGTACGTTTGTGTGCATCAAACGTCCTGGTCCTCATTAGTCCGTGTCCTTATTAAGAGTCTCCTTTCCATCCCCCTAGTGAGAGATTTTCCACCCCCTGCCACCCCATCGTTCCCTCTCTTTCTCTTTTCTCTGACATGCCCTTTAAACTTCCCTCCGTCTCCAGTCCCACTTCAAAGCTCTGACAGAAGTGTCCTCCTTCCTCCTCTCAAGGTGAACACGAGGCTTCTTGTGCGCATGCGTTTGGAAGGGAGCAGCAAAAATCAGGTCGTCCTCCGTCACTGACTCTCATGCCATTCCGGCAGGGTGTGTGTTTGAATGGCCCCGAGTCTCCTCCCACAGTCCAGAACACGTTTGTAGGTAAATATGAAATTGTTTCCTGACCTGTGGACCCTCTGATAGACCGGCAACCTGTCTAGCCCCAACTCTCACCCAGCATCATCAGGAATTGGCTTCCCCCCCATGACCCTGCAGAGGGGCTGCAATCTCTTGTTTGACAAATGTTTCAACTATAATAGCTTGTATTTTGTCAGATTAAATCTGTAGTTTTTAAATAATTATAGACAGCAAAAATCTCCTTATTAATATTCAGTCCAGTTGGAGTCAAAGTGACTTTTCACCTGAGGCGCAGAGCTCCACGCATAAAGGTGAAGCAGCTGTGGTGCAAGGTGTCATGAGACCACCAGTAGTAGGAGGAGCCAAGCCAGGACCACCAGAGGTAGGAGGGGCTCCAGCAGGACCTACAGAGGAACAGGGGATTCAGCAGGATCACCAGGGGTAGGAGGGGCTAAAGCGGGACCACCAGTGGCAAGAGGGGCTACAGCAGAATCACCAGGGGTAGGAGGGGCTAAAGCAGGACCACCAGGGGCAAGAGAGGCTACAGCAGCACCACCAAGACTACAGCAGAACCACCGGGGCAGGAAGCCTTTTTTGGACTACCATGGGAACAAACATCAGCTGCCCACTTGTCAGGATCACAAACATTGTTTTGCAATGGATGAAGTAATATTTGCCAGCTGAAGCTGTTCTGACTTTACTGGGTCTCTTGTTTTTTTTGCCAAAACACATTCGATGTCAGAAAAGGAAAAATAACTGTTTTTGTTACGTTTTCTAGAAAATAATTTTTTTCTTATGTAAAACAGGAAAAAGACCAAATGTTTTCTATTTGGCTTTGAAAAAGAAAATTGATTTAATTTTAACTATAGTTTTTGCATTTACCTCAAAAAAACATTTTTTTTTAAAATTTGAACATTTACCAGAAGACTAGGGCTGAGGCGGGTACTCGTTTCGATACTTTTTGGGCAATCTCAGGTTAATCTGCCTTGACTTTAATTCAGAACAGTGGCACAGTTGTGGGCGATTAATTTGGGAGTAACAGCTGGTAACCTGTCACGTGACGGAGACCTGTCAAGAGGAACAGACGAATGCATTCGTCTGTGCGTTATTCCAAACAGACGTCACTTTTCAAATAAAACATCTTTAGAGTGATAATCAATTATGAAAAAAGATAGTCAAAGGTACCTAAAGTCCCGCCACCCGGTACCGGGTCGCAACCCGGTGTTTGGGGATCACTGACGTAGACGGACGTAGCAGAGAATCCCTGAATCCCTGCTTTCTCACTACAGTTCAAATTAAGTTTATTTACTGTATAGATACTTTAACTGTTACATAGCACACGTGCACACACACACACACACACACACACACACACACACACACACACACACACACACACACGCACACACACACACACACACACACACACACACACACACACACACACACACACACACTCACACACACACTCACACACACACACAAACAGACACACACACACATGCTCTCTTTATCTCTCTCTTTCCCTCTCGCTCTAAAAATTAAAAAAAATTAAAAAGAAAAGACGAAAAAGTATTAGAAAGCTGTGTTGAGTATGACAATTCTTGTTCATGCATATTTTGTAGTTCATAATTTCCTATTGCATGCGTTGTATTCATTAATGCACTTCATGTTCTGAGTTCATAAAAAAGGTTGTTCTATAAATATTTCCTTTACTATTGTGATCAAAAGCATTGATTCTCAATTCTGAGGCTGTTCTGTAAATATTCATTCATACACTTAAGAATATTCATGTTCTGAGTTCATAAAAACTTGTTCTGTAAATAGTTCTCTTATTTTTGTGATCAAAAACATTGACTTGAATCTCAATTTTGAGGCTGTTCTGTCAATAGTTTTAAAATAAACAATAAAAATAGAAACTTCTGATCAATCCATGTCAATTTCAGACTTAAAATAATGCACCGATTTAAGTCCCACCCATTTCTGGTCAAACCACACCCACTTCCAGTTTAAGTCCCGCCCATTCCGAGTATAGATACGGATACAGATAATTTTGATGGTTGAACAGATACAGATAGTGGTGTACTCGCTCATCCATACTAAATACCAACCTCATGTCAGCGCAGCAGAAAAAGACCAAGCCTAATGCTGACGCTCACTCAGATAGATTAATTTCCCATTCTCTGTCATGGGCTTTGTAGGTGGAGGAAACAGATGCTGATGCAGAGAGATCAGCCCCCCAATGAGGAAAAGGCGTCTGACTGCATGCAGGAAGGAGGACGGCTCTGACCTCTACAGGTCGGCAGCGTTCGTTAAACGTCATCGGCTGCTCCAGCCAACTACTTTTTTTCCACCTAGACACATCTGGACACACATCAGTGTGAAGCTGCCTCTCCTTCCTCCTCCTGCGTCTGAATAAAACAGTCAGAAAGAAAAATCAATGTATCCTCAAGCAACAAAAAAGTCAATAACTTTCATAGAACCTATATTTAGTTGACACTGATAAGGAGATTCTTAGTTCTGCCTAGCTGCAATTTGTGAGAGGGATCATTTTTTCTACAGTCATTTATTCTCATTCATTTTTTTCTCTTGGTTTATGAATAATAAGGATAGAAAATGTATTTCTCCATCTATGTCAGGCGTGTATATGCATTAATGTAGGTGTATTCATGATAGGTGTGGAGGTGGTGCTGCTGATGCTAATATGATCATATCAATTTTCTGACAAGATGATTTGGCTTTTTCCAATTATTATCCTATGAATTTACCCAGGTCCATCCCTACCTTCATTACAGGAGCTTTATTACATCCTGGATTTATCTAATATTAGGATCAGCTAATCTTGATTAATAATCTTACCTCCTTTTACTATGGGATTGAAATATGTCAGGAAGATGATTACAAGTAATATATACAGATGGCGCTCCTTTGTTTGCTGGTAAATGGTTTCTTTTAAGGGAGAACTAGCTATAAAAATCCAATCGGAGGCATTATCTCAGTGCCTTTGTGGTTGGACGTATACAACGCAGCAGCCCACATCCGCAGTGCATGAAATACAGCAGCCAATCACCATTAGAGTGCTGCAGCGAGAGGGAGCTCCTAGCAACGGCTGGGTACCTGTTGGCCCGGCTGTACTCGGAATCTATTCTGAGCTGCAGATTCAATCCTCGGCATCGGATGCAGGACGTCTGACTGAGCATCGCTGCAACATGAGTCTGCTGCAGCCATGCACACATGGCACATGAAAAGGGTAATGTGATTTAGAAACTTTGAAATGAAGAGCCCCTTTGATGGCAAGGGGTCTGGGTATCTTCTTCCGAGTTCTTCCTCAGATCTGAAGTCACTTTATAATTTCTCATTAATAAGTGTATCAAATTCTTGATTGAATTTCTGCCAAGTCAAGTTTTGGGTCATGTTAGTCTGTGCTGCCAGGTTTTTTGGGGCCATGCACGGACACACACACACACGCACACACGCACACACACAGACACACACACGCACACACACACACACACACAAATAATTTTTAATAGACACAGAATAATGGATTTCAAAGCAGCCTCTTCTAATCCAGCTCATCCGGGTCCTCCACTGATACGACACTGAATGTTTGGACTGGTAGCGTTTCATCTGTTTAATATCAGCACAGCTGCTTTACTATTTTACATTTAGTTGATGATCCCACCTGCATCTACATGTGAAATGAACGTCTCAAATCATATCAAATCCAAACATAAGTAGTTCTGATATTTGCGAACAGTAACATCTTTTTAAATGATGCTATGGGTTTTCAGTAGAATCTGTCTAATGCTGAAGTCTTTCAAAGAAACCAGCAAAATTAGGTCAAAGTTACATTCCCACTTCTTCTAAAGGATCCAAAGGAAAAAAAAAAAATTCCACTTATACTCAGCGGTGGAAATAATGGAGGTATTGCTTTGAGCTGATTTGAGCTGTTTTGAAAGCCTGCTTGTGAAATAAATGTTGTGTGTTGTGTTGAGCCCATGCAAACAATGAGAAGGTGATGTGCTGCTGGGGCCCAAGAACCGGTCCCCATAGTCGCATTTTCTTGCCAGCCTTGGTCCCTGGCAGCTACAGGTCCACAGGAAGCTGCTGATTGTTTGACAGGTCATGAATATTTAAGTCACCGAGGGAAGCTGACCTGCAAGCAAGTTGCGGCAGGTACCCAGTGTGGTGGCAGAAGTCCTGTTGACTTTATATGAATAAGAAATTAAAAAAGAAAGAATGATGAAATGTTCTTTGTGAATTTTATTAAATGAGCTCAAATATTAAAGAAAAATGTTTCTGCAGAAAGTTTAAAAGCACGGACTGAAGATTCAGGATGTGGTGGAGAACACAGTGAGAATGTCAAGGATTAATGAAGAAGCTGTTCAGCTCTAAGGTGTAACACAGGTATTAAATGGTTAGATAAAATCATTTAAAGTGATGACCAGGTGATGATCAGGTGATGATCAGGTGGTGATCAGGTGGTGATCAGGTGGTGATCAGGTGGTGATCAGTTAACATCTCTCCTTCCTTCTTGAGCTGACATGCATTAATGTCTTATTATGAAACCATGAAGTCGATCAGTGACCTTTAACCTGGTGGTCAGGTAAGAGCTCATCAATGAACCTTTGTGCTTACAAGGACAAGGTCAGAGGTTTCGTGCATTTTTTGGGAGTCGAGGCCCACCCGTAGACACCACTGCCAGGTCTAAATGAAGAAGGGGGTGCCTTCTAAATGAAGAGGGTCTGCACCTCCTCAACGTAGCTCGTTATTAATGAATGGCAGCAGAAAGTCCAAGCCAGACTCCATTAAATCTGTGTCTACATGTGGACAGAACTCATACTGAAGAACATAATGTGCAGTATGCCCTTTAGGACCTGCCATTGAACTTTAAACTCGAGTAGACACTGCTCGTCTAAACCGAGAGGACCTTCAGGTCAGGACGTCAACAAGAGGTTTTTAGAGAAGGTTGTCCTGTCCACTGCTGCTTTATCTTAGCACAGTTCCAAGCTACAGCCATTTGCAGTCCTGTCCAGCTAAAAGCATCCCCCATGAAGGGGCTCACATTTCCTCATCTCATCTGAGCCCAGTATGACCCACAGATAGAGTCTTGTAAACTCTCCCCCCATCTGGCTCCTTTTAAGTCTATGTCAGACTGTCCATAATCGCTCAGTCAAAATGGCATCACATCACCGCCGCTCGTTACGAGGTAGCGCAGACTAGGAGGCTGAGACATACCAGAGTCAGCGCCGTCTGGCAACCCTGCCAGCCCCCTTCGTGTAACATGAGGAAATGGGTTTGTGTCAGGACTATTTTGGAGTTGCTTTGAAGTCTTATTTTCTCCCCTTTTGCCTCCAGGGGGACAGCACAGAAGCAAATGGGGGAGGGGGCATGGTGGTACAATTAAGGGAATTCTGCACAAATCCCCTGATAACCCAAAAGGCGTTGCTCTGTTGATCTCATGCCTGCGTGGTCAAAGGGGATACAAGTACATCGCTGGCATTATCTGTTGTGTATGTCTGACGGTCACACACAGCACAGCTGGTTCAGGGGTATGAAGGGCTGGGGTACTACTTCCTGTGTGCATAAAGAGATCCATCAGAGTTTACACCAGCCGTTTGCTCTGTTTTTCACCTGCATTCTTTACATCTTGAACATCTTTACAGTTTAAAACTGCACGGATGTGTCCACATAAAGCAGTACCTCGAGATACAAGCTACTTGACATACGAGTTATTTGAGATATGAGCCGTTGCTCTGTCCATATTTTAATTTAACATGAAAACAAAATTCGAGATGCCGTGCTTCAGGACACCACCACTAGTTGGTGGATGGACACAACATCAGTGAGACCTGATCTCGTTCTTTACCACGTGTTGGCGGATGGATACAACATCAGTGAGACTGGATCTCGTTCTTTACCACGTGTTGATGGATGGATACAACATCAGTGATACCGGATCTTGTTCTCGTTGGTGGAGTAAAGAAGTAGCTCATGTGTTTTCTGACTTTTGCATTTCTTATCATTCTTTATCATTGTTTACGTAACTGTTTCTGTTCCGCTGGAATAACTTTTCCCTACCCTTTGTTTGGGTACAAGAACTCCATATCACTTTTGCACCAGTTCTTCCTCAGTGTTACTGATCACAACATGGGCTCCATCTCCCAACATTCCTTACACTCTCATTTTATGTCAGGTTAGCTTGACTCACTGCCACCGGCTTGTTTACACGGCTGGAACGGATTGAAATTATTTTAATTATTTTAAATGTTGTTTGAGTGGTACGGTGGCGTAGTGGGTAGCGCTGTCGCCGCAGAGCAACATGGGTCCGCATTCGACTCCCGCTCTGTGTGGAGTTTGCACGTTCTCTCCGTGGCTACGTGGGTTCTCCGACTTCCTCCCACTTCAAAAAACATACACTTCAGTTTAGTTAGCCGTTCCAAATTGCCCGTAGTGTATGAGTGTGTGCATGAATGGTTGTCATTCTTTGTGTGGCTTCGCAGCGTACCGCAGCGTACTGGCCCTGAGTTTGCCCTGCCTCACGCCTTATGCCATCTGGGATAGGCTCCAGCTCCCCTTGACCCGCTACGGCGGATAAAGTGGTTCGGAAGATGAATGAATTAAATGTTGTTTGATTTATGAGTTCACTGTTCTACTGTATATCGCAGAAACTGCAATGTACAGAAAAGAACGCTGCCAACAGTGGTACGAGAGCCATTTTGACAGCCTCTGTTTGGTTCCACTGCTGCTGTACAGGCATTTTAACAAAGACATACACACAACGGATGAAAGAAATTAAACAGACACATCACAAACCTCTCCTGAAAAAAAACGCATTTTTATCATATTGTACAAATTCATAGATCAATAGTCAGCAGAGGGTCTGTCGATATGAGCCAGCAGCGATGGAGCCTTCAGTGGATGGGTGGGGGAAGGAACAATTCCTTAGGCGAGCAAACCTTTTTTTTACCTCACTTACAAAGACAAATATGTTCCCACACCAGACTGCCTTAAAACTGTTCCACGCACTGAGGTGTAATGCATTAAAAAATAATATGCTCATAAGTGGCCAGTCAGCAGCGCTGCAACCTTGAATACAAGGGTTTGGCTGGCGAAGGGGCTCGTCTTCCATTCTGTAGCATCAGCAGTAACAACAGCAAAGAGCTGCAAAAGAAAAAAAACCTCAACATGAATTCACACATGCGCACACACATACACACACGTAGCACACACAGAAACCTTGGTAAAGATGGTGGATGCTTCCCACCCCCTGTTGAGTCCAGAGCGCCGTTCCCGGAGCGGGGACAGTGTGAGGGCATCCTGGGGTGCTGCTTTAGCATCCTAGCCTGTGCCAGACAACTTTACCATCGCTGCCCTAGCAGGGGGCAATAATCACATCAAGGTCCCCTGAAAAGAAGCATTGAATTCAACTCTGGTTCCCTTAAGAGTTTGGCATCCCGCTTTCTCTCCTGAACATGCTGCTGACGGTACAATGAGGTTTGTATTTGCTTTCTTCCACTTTATGGCATCGCATTTTTAAAAAAAAATTTCTTTCTTGGCTGAAATCTTTAAAATGTATTGCAGAACAATTTCCGTATCACTGGAAAAAAAATCTTTTGAATTGGCGGAATCGAGTGTTGCCGCCGTTGCACTGACTAGTGTTATTGTTTGAGTTCCTTCTGTCCTGTCATTCTGTCTAATAACTAGCTTTTGTTCGTCCATCTTGAGGTTAGTTTTACAAAAGTTTTCACGGGAAATTCCTTTTGTTTGTCATTTGTAATTTACATCCTGCGAGAGGCAACACTGAAATTGTCACTGGACTTTCCCACTATTAGTACGTTGACAGGGAATATAAAAGATGCTATCATTTTCATTTCCCACAAAACACTCTACCAAATGTCCCCAGCTCCTCTAGTTATCATCACTATCTATTACTCAAATATGGCAGTTTTTAGAAAATGCTATCCGCCCATTAAGAGTTAAATCTAATCAGGGGACACCCTTTTTTCTTCTTAAATCCACCAAAACAGATGAAAACCCCACTGGACTGCTTTAAGCAGCTTTGTGGGCCTGCAGAGCTCCTATGCTACTCAGGGAGGCTGGCTTCCAGCAGCTATACCCCATTCATCACTTACTTTCAATGGCCATGGCCCAGCCGCCTCCAGCTGGAGGACCAGGTAGGGTGCCGGGTAGTGCACAATATTTGGGGGATTAGCAATCAAAGGGGTGTGGAGGCTAGGGTCCTGTATTCCAGCCTGCCATTCACTCTTAGCAGGGGAGGAGAGCTCCAGCAGTGGCCAAGGTCAACGTCTCCAGCTCTGCAGGAGGTAAGTGGGAAAAACCCTGAGAACCAACCGCCTGCTCTGTGCTAATCACTGGTTAGCAAGCTAGCAGCCTAGCAGCACAGCAGGTGTCTCGCCTGCCCAGCATTTATCTGTTTGTGCCACTGATGGCTCGGCTGACAACAAGACAATGCCGTGCTTTTTCTTTCCTCTCCTTTTCCTTCAGATTTGTTTCAGTTCCAGTTCTAATTTTGTGACAGTTGGTTTTTTTGCTTTGAACGAAACTGTATGTTGAGCTAGCTGAACAATAAAAAATAGTGCAATTTCCTCCGGGATTAATAAAATATCTATCTATCTATTTATCTAGTCTCTTTACTCTTGCATAACTAATACTAATGACAAAGACCGGTTGAAGGTAGTAAGAGAAACAGTTTCTCTGAACTTACTATGGCGTAAAAACAGCTAAACTCGGTTTTTTTTTTTTGGACAAACTTGATATAGTGCAGCTGACCTCGCCTTTTTAGTTAAAGTTAGAATCCCCCAAACCTATCCTGAATCTCATGTCATGGAATAGCGATTATGGCTGTCATTTTAAGCTGATTTGGCTTCCCGTGGTGCGAGACATTGGGTGGGTGAACCCTAATGGGACAGCTGGTTGCAGACTTACAGACGGCCCACACATTCTCCGAGATCGCAAACTGGACAGATTGGTTTCGCCGGCCACGTCCAACAAGGGCAACATGACACAACGATAATGTAAACCGAATCTTTGTCGTATTTTTCAGTTGGAGGCGAGAATGTAACCATGCGCTGCCACCCCACCCTCCCACAAACACACCCCTATTGAGATATTGGCAAGTTGTCATGACGACAGGGATGTTCTCCTGATGAAGTCTCGCTTAGCGCTGTCCAATCAGATTGTGGAGCTACAACCGCAGCGTGAACAGGGGAGGACGCACCTATTCCAGTTGCACAATAGTGAGAAAGGACAGGCGAAACCCTGGACCACCAACGGGAAATTGGCAATCCGGGGGAGGCTCTCAATGGACTGCCATGGTACGACAATGCACGAACAGCGGGGGTCGTGGATACAGGGGCTGCCAGGTAGGGGGTCTCCATCATGTGCGATGTTGTTACAGCTAATATTCTTTGCTGCTATCTGTACAAACTATTAATGCACTATTAATTTCTTCTGCTGCCATGCAGTTAACAAGCGATGCCGTTTTGCGGGATGCTGGTCGCAGCTCTCGGACAGCTTCAGGTGCACTTTGCTAAATTCGCAAATCACTCCTGCAGGTGGTTTTTTACGACAGATGCAAGAAGCACAACGATAAAGCAAAGCAAATGATTTGAAAAGACCGAAACTGTCATGTAGCATTAAGTTAAAGGTAATTTGATATTCATTTCACTGCGGGAAGGGCACCAGGAGTAGACGAGGGGTATATATAGAAACCGCAGGTAGCAAAGTGAACGAAAAAGTCTCCCGGTGTTAGTTTGATTCAGGCCTTTAATCTCAAACCTTTGGGAGGATTTTTCTTTTCATTTTGCTGCTGTGCGACCAAAGGAGAAGCTGGGCTGTTTGTAGCTCCATGAAAGATGGAGGGCTTGGTGGGGGCGCACTCTTTTTTTTCCCATGCACTGCAGGTAGCCATTATGGTCATCGTCCGCTAAATCGTATTATTCCAGCCTGCTGAACTGCTCTCTGTAGCTCTCTGTGATTAATATTCCAATTTTTTAAATACTGGTCTGATCACTAGATACTAATAGCTATAATAACATTATGCATTTATGTACTTAGCAGCAAACCTCTTCTGCCCTATTCTCACCCCTCCCTCGCTCTAGCTATTCTGTCATGGGGTCTCTGTGGGACGCCATTCGACAGACTGACCCCCAACAGTGGTTGTGTTTGACTCTTCAAACTTGGAAATAAAATGGAAGCTGTCAGCATGGCAAAACCACCTTTATTAGCTCCTGGCTGGATATCAGCATGTTTTTTTAAAATGTTCCCCTTAGTTGGACATGATGGTGACAACTGTCCGATGGGTTTGGAGCCATTTAGTGGTTCAGTAGACTCATGAAACAATAGTTTATGCAATTTAAAGTCCATTTGATCATGTAAAACTATTCATATATACAGTGTTGGTTAATTTGATGTGGAAACTGTGTTTCAGCCACTATCAGTGGGATAAAGTTTATGACACTGTTGTCCAGGTATTTTGTGGAACAATAGCAGACTTTAGTCAATCTTCAGTCAGTTCAGTTTTCAGCATATAGCACACTTTTAAATTCACAGTTGTGGTTTCTTGAAGGAAGACGCAGATGTACTATCACTTTTTTAAAACTCCGTAATAGGACTGGTCAGTCAGTTTGATATGTTTTATGGTTTCAGGCTAAAATGTCAAGAGCTGCTCATCACTGTCAGCTGATTGCTTGACCTTAAAATTCTACAGATTCAAGTTTAACTTGTCTTAACTTAACAGCTCAACTACTTTCCAATCCAAATGGAAATATTGAAACTTTCCAATGGAGAGTCAGATAGAGTTTTGCTGAGAATCCAGTGATGAGTTGCTAATTCATTGTCACCTCTAAGTTGGGGAGAAGGGTTTGTAGGGTGAGGGGGTTCAGGAGATGACTGAAGCAGATTGGTAACACTTTGGTGACTCAAGTCAGATGTGGTGAGCTCTGCTACGTCCTGTTTACTTTCTGACTTTGAGGCTCGGTAAGACATAAAGGGTGTCATGTTCAGTGATTGGTGAGATTTGAACATGAATGATGTCTTGTAAGGAACAAATTAAACCGGTGTTTACATGCAGGATGATCTGTTTCTGACAAATGTCTTAAGAATTTTTTGGATACTTGTTTTCATCTTTGCCAGTCCTCTTTTCCAGAAGATCTAAAGTACACTGAAACCAGGGTTGTTGAAGATGTCAAAGAAGCCACAGAGACCCTCGGGAAACTAAAAACAACCTGCTTGGGGTGAATTTATAGCAACTGTCAATCTCTTGGTGATCAATCACAATTTTTAGCATCAAGAAAGAGGCACAATGAGCTGATGTTTCACGGGCTGTGTCACTAAATGTCTTCTTTAGGTTGATTGGACCACCCAGAGGTTGCCCATTAAAAAGCCATGCGGTTTTGATTGAAGAATTTCTCTGGTTGAACCCCAAAGGCCGTTCCTCCTACCCACCAACCCCACAAATCCAGTTCCTGTGATCTATGGCTGGGGTCCTCTTCCGCAAATTACTGCATTTGAAAAGAACCCGAGCATGTCTGAAAAAAAAAGAAACAAGGCCCCCACACCGCTTCGGAGGAAACATCAGTCTAAACAGTCACCCATGAGAAGGGACCAGACCTGAAACAAACCATGTGATGACAGACGCTTCACCGCTCGGCCTGCAAACGCCTGTTACCATTATGTGAAGACACGGTGAATGGTTGGTGCAAATTAATTGCCCATCACTTGTCAGTGCGATGCATGAAATCCTAGCAATGTGCAACTGCTTTCTGAGAAGCTGTCTCCTCCCTGTCTTACATCTGGTTTAATAGACGGAGACGTGGATGGTGCATTCAGCAGCGATGTGGTCAGGTTGTAAACACACAGACATGACGAGGAATAGCGGGATAACAAACAGGTTTGATCTCCCCCAGGCTGTCCAGACGGGCAGATGGGGGAGGAGCAGGTGGGGAGGCAGCGATTCAAGGCCTTTATATACACTCCTTTCCCATCAAGCATCTCTCTGTTGCCAGCAGCATTGTCATTTGGGCTGTCCAGATAGAACGGAAAGTCCAGCATGGAAAACAACAGGAGGAACAAACAGCCAGACGAAGGCGCCCCGAGGCTGACGTCTCCGAAAGCAGCTGAGACTCGACAGTTGTTCCCCTCCTTTTCTTAATTTCTCCATTGTTCATTATTTTGAGGCAAATTCCTTCCCTCCAAACGATCCTTCAACTCTTCAACATGAAGCAGTACCTTTAATTCCAAATAAATCAATTTGAATTCACATTTTTCAAAAGAATCAAAAGCTCATTTTAATTCCCGTGGACTTTCATTTATCTTTATCCAGCTGTAATATTAGACTCTTTGTTTTTATCCTATTGGTTTAGGAACATTTGTGTATTGGCAGATCATGAGATAACGATGGAGAGCCTTTTCCCTGTTGATGAGACGCTCCCCTGTCGGTTTATACGCAACCGTTAAAGGTCAGGCCCGGTCCGAACGTGAACCACAACCTTCAAGTTCATGTGTGACATCTAATATGTGTTTGGCTGAAAGGCAGATGTCTCCTCTGACGTGACTAGCTGTACATGTGACGTAGAAGTCAAAGATCTTGATGACGTGATGCTTGAATCCTTGTTGTCAGGAAGTGAACTTTAAAGATTATCTTTCATTTTCAACTTACGACATTGTACAAATCGTAGAATAACCTCTTTAAATATTCTGTGTTTGAATATTTATTACAGACAACTCACTGACTCCCAAAACACATGGAAGGCTTTATGCACCAACAGCCAAATGTTCATGCGATAAAAGCCTGAACATAGCAGGCATGGAGTCCACATGAATCTGCTTTAATTAGATCCCTTGGTAAAAGATACCATAGCTAAAATAAAGTAGGGATGATACAACACCAAAATGTTCTATACTGCATATTTTACTGAACCAGAGAGGCTCATGAAGCAGATCTGCTTCTAATGAAGGTTTCAGCCTGTGATGGGTTTATTGAAACGTTCCTGATGATTACGTAAAGAAAAAGTTGAAGGAAATGACACGCACACACACACGCATACACACACACACGCACACACACACACACACACACACACACACACACACACACGCATGTACACTTCAAACAGAACACCTGTGAGACGTCGGGCCAGTGGTTCAGTTGAAAGATGAGGAGGGGTCCGGTGAATGCACTGCTATTAATCTTTGCTGCCCATTGGTTTTAATTATGTTTTGCTCTTTCAAGTTAGAAATAGGCATGCTTCAAATACAGCTGTCCTTTATGATTTACCATTGTTTCTGTGGGACTTTGGGCATGGAGGCCAGGGGGAAAGGGCAAACTGGTGCATGCACGTCTGCATGAAAGTCAAAGCTCCACGTCTGTTACTTGGTTATGTTTGCCTCCCTGTTCATCCATCTGTCTATTTGCATAATTACACACATTTTTGTAATTGATGAGCATTTGTATGGCTGCATGTGCATTTTGGCGTGAGTTAGGCCACGGATGTTCGGAATCCTTGTGCCTCATTCTCCCGGCACAGCTGCAATTGGACTGGATTGATGTGTAACCCAAGCCGGCACTTTAAAGGGTGCGGGGCCTGGACAGACGTGGTCCTGCTAGTATACCAGATGGGGCTTTATGATGAAAAGAGCATAATCCCCATCCAGGCATCACTTCCATCGCTTGAGCGCTACAAAGCCATTCACATCTTTTTTTATTGCAAGAAATAATCTTGCTTTTTTTCCACAGTCCCAAGCAGACAATTTTTTTTTTTTTACATTTATCTCCTCCTTCGTTTGATTTGTCTCTCTTTCTTTATCTGCCCCTCTGTTTCTTCCTCCCTCCATATTTCCCCCATCTTTATCTTTGCCCACCCCCCTCCTCACTCTCCAACTCTGACTTTGCTCTTGAAGACTTGCAAATGTGGCATTAGCTAATGTTCAGAGAGCCGGGCATGCGATCCTTTTTTATCCACCAGAGCCTTGCTGATTGAGCTGCAGTGTGTGCATTGAAAATGAGCGCCGCGCCAGGGCGGGCGAGGCCCAAGCCTCTGATTGGTATTCAATATACATGTCACTGCAGGACACGCTAGTTTGGGGCTACTGGTTTACTCTCTCTCTCCTGAGCTGTTATTCTATGCCTCCCTCTCTCATCCTCTGCTAATTCCAGTCGTAGAAATGGCCTTTCTTCTTCACCCCTGTCACTTACAAATAAAACAGCAAATTGGACTCAGGGGCATTTAATAGCCTGGGCCAGACTTCTGTTGCAATGCGGTGGACATATTTTGTATGTTAAATAGCGTGGCTTTGAGATCGCCGCTACATTTGAATGCACCCCCACTCAGAGCTCAGTATGTTTTATAGACTATAGAAAGCAGGTCGATCTCTGTAAATGGGAACTTAACTGTAGTCTATAGAAACAAAGGTCTCTCTGCTTTCACACCCTCTCTCTCTCATGGTTTCAAACACATCTGCCATTCTCAAAGCCAGCTTTGGCGCATCACCCCTCGTTAATCTACACTGTGTATCTATATAGAGCGCCTCACTGTTTTTTTAATCATAAAGCCGCGGTTCCTCCTTCTTTCTTTGAGTTGCCTGCTTCCCTTGTTCCGAGAGTTTTGCTGCGAGCACTCGGAGGAACAGTGGGTTTCCTTCCATCTTCCACTTACGTCACGCTTGCACAGTATGTCAATGACTTGCATATCGCGAGGCGTGGTGTGCATCCAAACCGACATGGAAGACGAAGTGGTGTGTGGTATATCCCCACCGGGGCCCGAACGGCGACAAACGCAGAAGCGACCGTGGATCAGTGGTTTTTCAGAGAAAATAATACCATGCACAAACTCAGTTGTACAGATTCTGTTTTCAAGAGGAGACTTGAGGGCCACTCGGAGAACAGACATAGTCAGTTGTGAGGTGCAACCATCAGGCACCGTCTAGACAGATTTCAGAAACTGTTGGGATTGCATTGGTTTGGATTACAACAGCCAGGATCAACTGGGCATCGCTGATTTGTTATGTACCTAATGTGTGATAACCGCAGCGACGCTGATCAGCAGCAGTCAATGAGGCTTTCACGGCTAATTGTGCTGCTACGTTCCACTGAGAGGACATCCTGAGTTTCTGCAAGTTTAGGAAATTCAAGAAGTTTTGCAATTCCACAACATCATTTTGTGAGGTAACATTCCTTATCTCATTTTAAATAGTGTAAAAACATAGATAAATACACAAATAATTTATCGACTTTGCTTCAGAGTTCAACAACAACAACATTCCAGTGGCGGTAAACATCAACAGGAAGGAAGATACCACATCGAACCCGTGACCACTCTGATTGAATATACAGAAAAACACTGGATCTGTTTCTAGTCCACATACCATCACCTCGTCTTTCTGTAGAGAAGTAGAGAGATAAAGAGAAGCATGGATGGGGGTACTTCAGTCCAGGACACTCCTCAATTGAAGTCTAGGAGACTGTCGGTCAGTTCCTTCTCACGGGCCTTGTTCCAAGTTTGAATTGGCCGTGTTCCAATGAAGTGTAAACAGTTTTCAGATCTGTTGTGGCTGGGGGTGGGGGGTGGGGGGTGCCTTCAGCTGCGATGAACACAAACTGCACACCCCTTCACAGGGAGGCGGCGCTGTGAGATGGAGCATTCATGCATGTGGTGTCTGCGCCGAACAGGAAAATGACCCGGCAGTTCAAGGGAGAATACTTGCTGACATCAGTGATCATGTGTGAGTGTGTGTGAGTGTGTGCGTGTGTGTGTGGGTGGGGGGGGGGGTTGGTTCTGAGGCAAGAATCCTTCTTGGCTTTTGCCACATAAGCGATTTCTCATGATACTTTATAGCTTACTGTCTGACGCCGTGTTTCCATAAAGTACAGTAGAACCTTGAGATATAAGCTGCTTCACATACGAGTCATTTGAGATATGAGTCATCCCTCTTTCCATGTTTTTGTTCGACAGGCGAGGAAAATCCCCAAGTTGGTGGATGGATTCAGCATCAGTGAGACCGAATCTCGTTCTTTACCACGTGTTGGCAGATGGATACAACATCAGTGAGACCGGATCTCGTTCTTTACCATGTGTTGGTGGATGGATACAACATCAGTGAGACCGGATCTCGTTCTTTACCATGTGTTGGTGGATGGATACAACATCAGTGAGACCGGATCTCGTTCTTTACCATGTGTTGGTGGATGGATACAACATCAGTGAGACCGGATCTCGTTCTCGTTGGTGGAGTAAAGACGTAGCTTGTGTGTCCTCATGACTTTTGTGTTTCTTTATCTTTATCTTTATCTTTATCTTTATCTTTATCTTTATCTTTATCTTTATCTTTATCTTTATTCTTTATCATTGTTTACGTAACTTATATATAATTAGTTACACACAGGTAAAGTCTGCATGTCTATTGGTCAATAAAAATATGTGGTTTTTTTTTTACAAGGCTAGAAGGGATTAAAATGATTGCAGTTACTTTAAATGGGAAAATTCTGTTTGATTTGTGAGCTCAGTGACAGATTAAACTTGTATCTCGAGGTTCTGGGCGGCAGTGGCTCAGTGGTAGAGCCCGTGGTAGAGTGGGTTGTCCAATGATATGAGATCGGCGGTTCGATTCCCGCTCCCGCCCAAAATACCCGGAAGGTGAGCTGACAGTGGGAGATGTCAGCTCACCTCCGGAGCACTGCCGAGGCGCCCTTGAGCAAGACGCCGTTCCCCTTACAAGTTGCTCATTTGGGGCGCACCAAGCAGGAGCTGCCCGCCACTCTACCTCCCTTGCATGAGTACAAGCCCCCTGTGTGTGTGTGTGTGTGTGTGTGTGTGTGTGTGTGTGTGTGTGTGTGTGTGTGTGTGTGTGTGTGTGTGCGTGTGTGTGTGTGTGTTCAGGGCCTGTACACACTAACTAACATGCATGTGATTTGATTTGGACTAACTAGAGTGTGCCCCTAATTTCCCTTCGGGGATTACTCGATATAAATTTTTTTTTTTAAAAGTTCTGCTGTAGATACAAGTACAAGCTACAGATGGAGGCTATGTCAGTGATAGTTTCTTGTCTTTATTTATTCACTGAAATATTCTCAAGTTATTGAATGTAAAAAAACTGCGTTGCATCAGTGTTGTCCAATGTTGTCATCGTTGTTTAGCAATTATTACTTTGTCAGTTTTTATTTAATTATGTCTTATTGAAAGGGGATTTTGCATTAGCATGTACAGTACATAGTAAAAAAATACCCCCTACATGTTCAGCCCTGCATTCATGAGCTTCACACACATACACACACACACACACACACACACACACACACACACACACACACACACACACAGACACACACCACTGGAGAATCCATCATACACGTTTAAGATCACCTGATGCCACATGACATTCCTGCCGTCTGCGAACGAATGCAGCTGATCCTGACGCACAAAACCCCGGTGAAGGAAAATGAGGTGGTGGCAACAAAGAGCTCGGAGGAAGTCCACGCGTATCTCCAAGGACACATCCCACCCAGCAGATCAAAGGAACTGGAGGACGTGTTTGATGGGGAAACCACACTGGTTTCAAAGCGCTGCAGTCCCGCATCTCAGTCGACCACCGATGCCCATGATAGAAATTCTAATACGGCCGCCTGTCAGTTAATTGAAGCCCAGTTGCATTCCCTGGGGGCCGGCAGGCTGGTCTTTAGAGAGCATCATTGTCCTGCTGCACGCTACTCATTAATCATTATTCCTCAATCACCTCCTCAATAACATGGCGTACTGTTGGAGTGTTGCCTCCTCTGTCTGGTCTTAAGAGAAGACACTGATGTTTGACAGAGAAAGAGATCACAGCCGTGCCCACATTCACTCATATCAGTCCTCCAGTGGGCACCAGTGGAGAGAGGGGTTGTTGTTTTCCTGTTGCCGCTGAATTTGATCATGGGGAGGTTGGATGTCTATGATCTGCATAAGAAGACAAAGTATAGTAGAGGACATGGGAAGGACGTGAGAGAATATTTTCAATGTGCTGAGAGATGTAGACAGGTGAATGCTACCCCCCCACCACCCCACCACCCCCACACAGATAGACAGGAAGTCAGTCAGCCCTGTCTGTTTGGGAGGAGGAAGTGATGGCAGCAGGCATGTGATCAACGTCAATCGCTTTGTGAAAGTATACACGGCTCGGCGTGTTGGGAATCTTTTTCTTTTTTCCAGCTTAACGTATCCGTTTTTGATTAAAGAAATGACGCTGCATTCTGCTGACGGATGGCGAACCGGCATATTCCATCTGGCACCCTGAGTGCATGTATACCATCCTCCAGTAATAGACACTGGTTCCTGTTGAGGGTCTAAAGAGCAGTTGGAACTTCTCAGGAGATCACCTCCCTGGCCACAGGTCACTGGCACAGCGCACAGCGCCTCTATAGTTTCCCACTCAGTTTCCTTGACCTCCTATCTCCAGACCAAATGACTGGTTAGAACATTGAAAGGGAAATTGCGTGCATTCCTCCATAATCATAAGAGGTATTTAAATATGCTTTCTAAATAATTATGTGGTCCACCCGGGAGCATCCAATGAATTTTTCACAAAAGTAGTTTCTGCTATTTACATTCCTAAAATGTAATGTGGTTTACTTCTGCAGCTGGACCATCCAAATCAAAGCCTTCATTCCCAGGGAAAGAAAGTGCAGGCAAAAAGCAAGGGAGGAAGGGAAAGAACGAGACAGGATGGGGGCTTTTGAGGAAGTGTTCAAAGCGGGTGGGGTCAAGCTCGTGGGTCGCTCTCTCGGTGCCTTTCCCCCACCTGCATGAATACATAACGAGCAATTGACTTTCTAATCAAGAGGGGCCTCATAAAATATGCAGTTTAATAATGATGGTTATCAGGGGCCCTTTTTTGGCGCTGCACCGTGTTTTAGTCTCCAAGCATCTAAAGTGAGTTGTGTATGAAATACTGATGGGGCTGCTGTTGCTGCCTTCCTTTGGCTCCTTGTTTTGCCTCTGAAATAGAAAATGACAGCCAACCATTTCCCTCCACCCCTCGCTCATGAAAGCCCTGCCCTGCTGGGCTTTCCTCTCATTGGATCAAAGCTTTGACCTGTGTTGCCAGGTGACCTTTCCTGATCCCGCCAGAGCCTACAGAGAAGGGAACCTCACTGAGGCACCTGGGAATTACCTTGACAGTGGCGCAGTCGGCGAGCTGTCACAGAGCCCTTGTCTTTTTGATGCCACCCCTGACATAGGCCTCTGTAGTGGTCACCAGGGAGATCTGATGCCTTGCTGTGCTGTGAATAATAGAATATGTCTACCTGTCTCCGGCCGGCGCTGTTACCTGTGCTCCCTATGATGAAATGTTTCCTTGCTTGTCTTAGAGGGTGATGTGTTCTTTCTGTCTGTTCCATGGTACAAAGCCAGGCGCCGGTGGCCAACCATGGGAGAGAGCTGCCGACACGGATGGCTGGGATGGCAGCGCCCGGGGACCCCGTGGGGCCGAGAAGCGTCTGACAAGAAGTGTCAAGGGCGCAGAAGGATGACAAGGGACAGCTGGAGAAGACACCACAGTCAACAGTGAGAGGCACCAAGTGACATTCTTAGCCCGTGTATTCAGAGTTCATTTTACCTCAAGAAAGTAGTCCATCCCTGGGATGCGCTTCAAGACAAATTTGTGCATCCCAACATGACGCTTATGCATCCCAAAAGTAATAACAGAACATACGGTAGAAACCGTATATGCAAGGATTGAGTTTTTCCAATAGTACAATATAAAAACTAAACAGTTAATTTTAATGATTTTATCAATAATGATGTCATGACTGTTTCAATAAAAAGGAAAAAACAGGAAAATTATTATCTTCATCAAAATATTACAGCCTGGTGGGCATTCTTAAAAAAAAAAAAAAAAAAACAGTTAAAGAATTAAAGAAAGATGTAATACAGTTTTTTTCCCTTTGGCTTTTCAGTCTTTGCTTTTAATTCATATATTCTCCTGTGGACACTGCACCAAGCTGATAGAGCCTTCTCCACACACATTTTTAGTGAGTTGCATTTTGTGTTGGGTGCTGACATTTAGCCATGACTCAACCATGGAAAAAATCGCGTCCATTGCGGTACAAATGTTCAAATTTTTCCTGGCTTTCCCTCGGCTTCTTCTCCATCTTCTTCCGTACTGTCCACAGTAATATCTGTCTCTTTCTTTTCATTAACTTTTGTTCTTTATTCAGGAAAGCACTCATTGTCACTTGGGTTCTCTCCAACTTTAGCATCTTTTTTGTAGGCATGGTGATAATGCGAGACTAACTTGTCACTCTCTCACTGCAGTGGGTAAAATGAGCAGACGTCGTGTTGCCGTTTGGTCAATTTTATTCATTCCTTCAGTCATTGTCACAAACCGCTCCATCCGTCTATCCCAGCTGGCTTGGGGCATGACACGGCGGAAACTCTGGGTGTGACACCAGTGCACCGCGGAGCTACACAGAGACACAAGACAACCACGCATGCAAACTCTCACATCTATGGTCAATTTGGAAAGGCCAATTAACCTGGAGCGCATGTTTTTGGAGGTAGGAGGAAGCTGGAGAACCCGGACAAAACCCACGTAGACACGACGAGAACATGCAAACTCCACACAGAGCGGTTCGAACCCGGAACCGCCTTGCTGGGCGGCAACAGCGCTACTCACTGCGCCACCGTGCCACCACTGGTCCATTTTAATAAGACTGAATCAAGCAGATGAGTCTCGTGACGAGAAACGCGCACAAGATCAAAACACAGTGGCGATTTCCGGTTTAAAATTTAAGTGGAGAAATTGATAAATTGTGAATATTTTTGTTGAACGGAAGTGCATTTTTTCCAAATATTATATTGCGGTAAAAGGTAGCATTAATTTTTTTATTGTATGCATTTAAAGCATTTAAAGCACATTTTCTGATGATCATGCGTCCCTGTCAAAAAATGTGCGTCAAAGACGCTAGGACGCATGCAAACGAGAACACTGTGTGCTTCTTATTTGCTTAATCATCACGACCCCCCCGCCCTCCTTGACCGATTGCAAGTCGTTGTTGCAGGAGATTCTATAGACAGTTTGCGGACGCACTCCCAAGAAACTTTTAGGGATCACTTCTCATCATGAACGAGAGCTCGTCAGAAGTTTGTTCAGGTGATAATAAACATGATTGTGAAGCTCGTCCAATCAGGCACCCCCCCAGCCTTTATAACCTTTTTTAAGAGTTTAACCAATCAAATCCACATGAGCAGGAGAAACCATTTAAGCTGTGCTATCAGTATCCGACCACCACTCCCTGTCCTTTATCATCACTCTCTCCTTTATCATCCTTCTGTCTCCTTTCCTTCTCTCCCCTTTCTCCTGCACCTCCTTCTCTAAACTGGTCAGAGATGCGTTCCTCATTCTTCAAATGCACCCAGAAAAGCTCGCCACTCCAGCGTCAGCATTTTTTTTCAAAGTGGGCTGTTGCTACTGCTGCATTTGGAACCCCAGTATTGCACCCCCCCCTACCCCCAGCCCTCTAAATAAGAAAAGAAGAAGAAGAGAACTGGATAGAGATGAGAGTGGGAGGAAAATCCTCTAAATCCACCAAACTCAAAATATTTTTTTCATTAAAACAAGCTTGTTTGAAGGGATTTGGAGGATGGGGGGATCAGGAGTGATGCGACCCAACGCCAAAATGGCTCCACAGATTTAGAGAGAATGCAAGTGCATGTATGGCATGTAGGCTGAAAATTGTATGTGATAGGAAAACTTGCCGACACAAGTTTACCAGTTCAGTAAGGACAAATAGGGCAACGCTGTGAAACAGTGGGTAGCGCTGTTGTCTCACAGAAAGAAGGTTCTGGGTTCAAATCCATTCTGTGTGGAGTTTTCATGTTCTCCCCATGTCTGCTTGGATTTTTTCAGGGTTCTCCGGTTACCTCCCACCTCCATAAACATGCACTTCAGGTGGATTTGTCAGTTCCAAATTGTGCGTGATTGGTTGTTGGTCTTTCGTGTGACTCTTCTGGTAATGTGTCCAGAGCATTACGCTGGTATAGGCTCCAGCAACCCAGGTGACCTGCGAAAACAGAAGAACAGTTCAGAAAATGAATGAATGAAGAAGAAGAAATATTCAAATCTGTATTTTAGTCATTGACCGGTTTACACACGTCCACACTTATTTGTCATCCTGATCAGTGTCCAATAGGTCATTACTAGCCAAGAACACAAAGCACATAAGGCACATGAACCATGAGCAAACACATTAGCATTAGCCTGGGCTCTCCAGCATAAGCCTGTTACCTTGTCTATTTCTATTCTGATTTTTCTGCAGGAATCAGAAACCTTGTTATTGGACTGGAAAAGTTTATGTGATGTCAGAACCTTTGATTCCACGCCTTTAGCGGGAAGACAAAAGCAAATGTTTGGTTGATGGCTGGACATCATTAGAAATGATTGGAAATTATCATTAATTCACAAACATATGTTAGTTTTTCTGTATCAGAAAGACTTCCAGAAAGCCTCCATGGAAGGAGAAGCAGCGTCGGTGTTGAGTCAGAGGGACTGATGAGCTTATTGATCCATTTTCTATAGCTGATGATCTTTGCAGGGGCGTGGAGCCAATCGCAGCTGATGCTGAGAGAGGGGGGCGAACCCTTTGGAGAAGGTTGAGGCGACTCATGTTGGCCAAGGTGAGAACATACACACTCCATACTGAACACGACACCATCATGGCACTCATGAATCAACTAATCAATGCTAATGTTGCATGCTAATCAATGCAGCAGCAATGGTAATGCTACATAGCTACTGTGTCTCTATGCACAGCTTCCACTGTATCTATCCCCCCATCTCCCGTCAATCCACTGATCGACTGTTGCTATGGGGTAAAGGAGGGCGGTGCTTGGCACAGAAGAGGGGGCGCTAGATATAAGAGAGAGAGAGACGGGGGGGGGTAGAGTAAACAAAAATAAGGGGGGTGGTTATTGTTGTTTCCTCATAAATAGCTTTATTTTCTGTGCTTAGCTGATAAAGCTCCTACTGGCACACTAACACACTTTATGTATGCACACACACATACACACACACACACACACACACACACACTCAATTTGCTTGCTCTACATGGCAATCGCCATGGTAACGAAATGTAGGGAACACAATCGGAGTGGGATATTTTTAAGTTTCAAAAGCATTGAGACAACAATAGAGATGACAAAGGAAGGACGAGAACAGGAGGGAGAGAGCGTCTGTGTGTGTGTATGTGTGTGTGTGTGTGTGTGCGTGTGCGTGTGTGTGTGTGTGTGTGTCATCATGCATCATCATACACGTTATTCATGTACCTCAAACCTCTGTCTTGTTATCATGAAGATCATTTTAATAAATTCTATTCCAGCGTCACCAGCTGTTCTGTTCAGTCTGTTTGTGACGCGTTGTTCAGGAAACCTTCCTGGACAAACAAAAACTTTTCAAATGAACATCATGGACGTTGTTCGAGCCGCAAAATGAATCCGATTCATCTTAACTTTTGGATGCATTCAAGCAACAGATGTCTCATAACCCAACCAAATAAAACTAGATCTGTCCGCACGGCCGAATGGTCTGAGGAGTTTGGTTTCTTCTAACAAACTCAGACTATGATATTTGTGTTTTTGTCGTTCAGTTAAGAGTACTGTAATTTTCCTTATTTACTCATCAGTATTAATATTTAATGACAAACAATAAAATAAGTTAACATTCACATCTCACGTTGCGTGTTGCATTCACACGTAAAGGTTTGTACACACACACGTTTGTTGTGGTCTGTGTATATGTGTGTGTGTGTGTGTGTGTGTTTGTCTTTGTGTAGCAAAGACAGAGACAGCTGAGTTCAGTTGAGGAGTTGGAGGAGGTCAGAGGTCACACGCCGGTGAGGGTGGCCTCGGACCACCATCCAGCCATCGCCAAATAAATCAGAATCAGGCGAGTGGGTTCGAGGACGTGACATATGTTCTTCCTTCACCCTCTCTCCTCCTTCATCCCTCCCTCTTTCATCCCTCCCTGGTTTGCCCTGTTCGTTCATTTTCCAAAGGAAGTTGAATCTGGTAAGAGAACGAGATGCTGTAAAACAGATCCTGAGCTCTGTTTGGTGTAGACGTAGTCTGACTTGACAGACGTGAGATCCAGGAGTTCCTCATCCTCATCCTCATGTTGGAGGAGTGACTCAAAGTGGAGACGACACACCAGCTTGGTGTGCCGCTGCAGATAGGGCAGCTGGAGCTCTGTGTTCCTTTGACTTCTACCATGACGATAAGCCTCAAAAGATAATTTGATGATGTGTGTGATTTGCTTCCAGGTTAGCCCACCACTTCCACCATCTCCTCCCAACTCCTCCTCCTCCAGTTCCATAACTTATTAATTTCTGTCAGCTTGTTTTCCCTGTCATTTAGAGATACTACCAAATCCCATTATGTCTGTCATGGATTACGTGAACAGGGAATGCATCTCCTTGATGAGGAACCGAGAGGAAGATCAAAGATGTTCTTACGATCACCTCGGAGTGAACGTGGAAAATGGAGAATGTGTGTTTGCATCCTACATCTTTCAGGTGGATCGCAGTCAACAAAATGTCATTGACATTATTCTCATTTCTCTTTTTCTATTATGCAATTAACAGAATTTTCTTCGGGAATTTCCTAGAGGAGGTCATCTGTGGTCCTGGTAGCTGGAGATAGAATGAAAAAATGATGCGTGTGTGTGCGTGCGTGCGTGTGTGTGTGTGGCAGAGGATTTGAAGTTGTCACTTTGTAATTACCTCAGCAAATACGAGCTTGGAGAGACTTGACTGAAGTCTTCCAGTTGGACAGCCCTGGGAGAAAATGAGAAGTGACAGACCACATAACACAGCGTGGGACGTAAATAACTTTTACCCCCTTCTCTCTCTCTCTCTCTCTCTTGCTCTCTCTCTCTCTCGTAGCAACACGGATGATACTTCAAGGCTTTTGAAAGAGAGAGGAGCTGAAATGAGAGAATATCCCTCGCTTTCATCTTTAGAAAAAATCTCTGACATTCTCTCTCACTCGCTTTGATGAGAGTCTTTTTTTTGGTGTTTTATCCTCTTACATGAGGTGTATGTATTATATTTTGGTGTATGCAGAGACACACACACACACACACACACACACACACACACACACACACACACACACACACACACACGTGCAACGAACGCTGGCAAGTGCTGATATAATTTTCTCACCAGATTGTGTGTAGGTGGTGTGAAGAATCTGGCTTTGTGTGTTTCAGGGACTTTTCTCAGCAGTAGAGAGAGTCTGAGGTCCAACGAGTCGATCATTCATCCATCCATCCATCCATCCATTCGTTCATTCATCCATCATCCATCCATCCATCCATCTATCCATCAGTCTTTCTCTGTCTCCATTCCTCTTTCCCTCCATCCTTCACCTCCACCTCTTCGTCTGGCTCCAGTCCAGCTCTAGATGGTGTCTGGGACGGGTTGCGTGATCTCGCCGTGGACTCGCCATGGTCTCTTTGGGATCTCTCTGTGGTCTCGCCACCAACTCACCATCAACTCTTTGTGATCTTACCGTGGACTTACTGTGGACTTTTTGTGGACTCGCCATGATCGCCACGATGTTGTCCCGTGTGCAAACATTAGGACGTTGTTGTCTGTCAGACATCAAAGTGTGTGTTTCATTCCATGGGGATTAGTGTTGATGGTGTGATAATACTGCTGCTACTTCTCCACGAATGAAATGCCCTTAGGGGGGTGCAGGTACTGGGAGAATAATGAACACACACGCACACACGCACACTCACACACACACACGCACGCACGCAAGCACGCACACACACACACACACACACATTCAGCCACATTAAATACACTTAAACGATTAAAGACACTTTTGACGACAGTAACAGGGTAAGAGAATCGTCTTATTACATAAAGGTGGATCCTCATCTGTCGTGATGAGGCTGCAACATCCGACTCTCCTCCGTCCTCTCTCAGAAACATGGATGTTGGTCAACGCGTGCAGAGATCAGTTCACTGACTGTCCTTCACTCGTCTCTGTCCCCCCCCCCTTCCCCCCCAGGCAAATTGGATGCTTTTTAAACGTCTCATTTTTGATCAGTCCCCTGCTTTCATGATTGACTGTTTTTCTGTCATTCTGTTTGTTTTCCTTTATTTCTTTCTCTTCGTCTCCCCAGCAAACTAAATGAAACGAGAACTCATGAAGAAGAAAAGAAAAGCAGCGGTCTCTATAGAAACTCTCACCGTGATTTGTACAAAGGACAAATGACAAGTGTTTAGAGAGCTGCGGGGCGTTTTAATGTTCAGTTTGTTTCTCCCGTCGACTGACAAGGTCTCGGGAGACGGCAGGAAAAACAGCCATGAAAAGAAAATGAGAGAGAGAGAGAGAGACAGAAGAGAGGGGGAGGCCGAGGGAGAGAGCTATAGAAACTCGTCCTTGGTGATCAATGCATGTGTTGTTGTCTGTTCTCTTTCTTTGTCCACAAGGACGAAGACAAATAATGCACATGAACAGTGTTTTGGCTCCTCACAGCAAACGAGATCACAGGCCGGGTCCAACTGCTGCAGAATTAAAATACCACAATTATTATAGAGGTTCTCGTTTCTGCTGCTCAGATAGGCTTAAAAGAGCGCTAAAACCTCATCAATATTGTCCCTTCAGGGGCTCCGTAGTTCACAGACTTGGTTCGTTGTCATTACATCATTGCATTTGGAAGCACATTTTTTGAACAGGAATATAAAAAGCGCCATAAGTTTATGACCTTGTGGAGGATGTGATGTCATGGCCTGTGTTTACTTCTTTGTTTGTAGTTTTCGTGAAGGAATTACGTCGGAAATTTTTAGTAAAGTTTTACTGTGGATTCCAGTAAATATCCACAACCTGAATCAGTACATCACTACATGAAATATTATCCTTTTTTAAGATACTATCATGATGAGAAATAATCAGTCATTCAAAATAGTAAGATAATGATGTTTGAACATGATGTACAAACTGGATCCAGACCCGGATCAGAATCTGGATTTGACAAACTAAAAATCTGTTTTCACATAGTAACTTCACCATGTTGTGTAATTATTATACACGTCTGATGCACCATTTTATTTTGACACAATCTGGAAACAATTTTCTGATGGTTTGTGTTTAAGGGATAATAATCTGAGAGTTTTGCAGTTTGGGATGCAACCATCTTCAGATTAATTCCCAAAATAGTTCATAAGAACATCCCAAACAACATAAGTAAGACACATGCTACAGGATTCAGAGCGTAGAACACAAACGCATACAGAGACCATAACATTGAAATTATACTGCGCCAAAATGATCCTTAAAGTCCTACATTGAACAGTTCCTACTTTTAGCTTTGTGACAACAGAGGTTCCGCGTCCGAATTGAAACAAGTTCACTTATGGTAAATGAACACCAAACGAGGCTTTTGGACCTGTTATTTGATATTAGTAGAAATCAGATGTACCCTAACTGCATGTGTGTGCGTCCAGCCACACTTGTGTGGCCTGGACAGTGTTGCCGTGGAAGTGGAGCCTGCAGCGTTTATGTGATTATTTCGGCTGTTTGTGAGCTTTAAATGTGCCTTGTTTACTGACAACACCGTAATCCTCCACTGTGTTTGTTGTCATGACATCCTCATCACTCGTCTCAGACGCTGCTTCAGCATAGAGGATGTCATTCACTGCTTCCTGCTTTGGTGACACTTCATGGGGTGTGTGTGGGTGTGTGTGTGTTTGTGTGTTCGGTGCACGTACGTGTGTGACGTGTGGATTAAAAAGATGCAGAAGATGCAGATGCACAGATGGATGAACGGAGGCAGAGACATTACCTTTATTTGTCCTTGTCGGCTGGTTTAATGGCGCGCTTCGGTTATGGAGAGAAAGGAGCAGATAAAAATTGGAGGAAGAGAAGGAGTCTGTGAGAGATAGCGATAGAGGTGAAGATAAAAAAAGGGCATGGAGAGGGAAACAAGAAAACCAAAAAAGAAGTCTTAACAGCCAGATAAATGTGTAATCACCTTCTGCAGGTCAGCCTCCACCTCGCTTGCCCCGACTCACCATAATCCTCCAACTAACGGAGTCAAGCCATCAAACCACAATCTTTTCTTTCTTTCGATTTACACAGACAGAGAAGACCTTGATGTTTTTTCCAATAATTGGCAGCAGAGGTTGACTTTTTTCTCCAACCCCCTTCTCTCTTTTTTCTGTTTATCTTTTCTCTCTCCCTCTCTCTCCCTCTCTCTTTTTTGCTCTTCCTCTTCCTTTAGAGATGAATACTTGGCCAGCGATCAAAGGCGCAACCCAACCGGCCGCAAAGGGTCGCCGGGCGCTGGCGAGGGGCCAGGTGCTGCACATGTCCACATGGCCGGGGACAAGCCATCCAGATGGGGCCCGTGGAGCCCCCCCCCTCACCCCGTCCCAACGCCGGTGTCGGGGAGGTCAGTGGCTAAAGTATCAGAGTGTTCTTCCTGTAAGAAGACCTAATCTTGTGCGACTGACTCCCTTTTGTTTTCAATTGTTTTTTTCCTCGCGATCATGTTTCTCTCACTCCAGTTGTTTATTATCTGCCGCTGCCCTGTGCCGTTCACTCTTCTTCTACGGTTATCCATCTTCTTTGCTATTCCAGAGTACCGATCTGGAGGCCTGTGCACCAGGAAAAGGACCGAATGAGGTAAACATCTTTTCCCGCGGAGAGAAACGTGTTGAAAAGTTTGGACCAAGTAGAGTCCAAAACTTCCCTCTGCCCTCGGCGGCCCTTGTTCAAATATATAAGCACTGCAGCCGCACCAACGTCTCAGAGGCCAGCGCAAATAAATTGAGGAGGAGGACGAGAGGAGTGGGATAGATAAAACAAATGAACAAGACCTCCTAGTTCAAACATATATGCAACACTCAGCTGGCATTTCAACTACCTCAACTGACACGTTTGCAGAATTTCTCTGAGGTCAGCTGAGAAATTCTGAGAGCAGTTGTGTCACGATGCTAAAGCTCAGCTAGCATACAAAGCCAAGAACGCGTATTTTAAAATAGATTTCTGCTGATTTGCCTGGTCTTTTAGGTAAATCTAATACTGTTTTTTTTTATATTTGGTTGCCTTCCTGCTAATAACACGGCAGTGTATTGTATTAACTGAATGTCAAAGAACGTGCAGGACATAAAAGCAGACGTAAATTTGTGTGAGAGAGAAAAGACGACAGCCGTGTTTTTCCACGCGCTGCATGCAGTCGTTCACGGAGCCATATGTTTAAGATTAGATGTACTTTTTTTCTTAGATGAGAACAATGTTGTGCCGCTTTCCCGCTGCTCGTGAATCAACTTGGCTCCGTCCACACCCTTTGTGGTTTTAATTATATTAAATGCTGTCATCACAGCTGTCATATGTGCAAATAGAAAGACAACATTCATTGTTTGAGTGATGATAAATAAGATGAATATACTTATACTTCGTTTAAGGTGAGTGTTTCATCTGTGAGTAACGGTGAGGCTCTTTTTCAGGCTAATGTGTGGATGTATGTGACTCACACATATTCACACACACTTCTTACCCAAACCTCCATACAGGCTAAGACAGCATAATGCTAGCTGTCAAACTTCAGTGAGGTTTTCTTCTGGTATGAAGCCTCTGTGAAGGCTGATTACTAGTTTTTAGAGCAATACTGAGTCCACGAAACTTTAAAACCTCACCACCAGGGGGCAGCGGATCAAAATGGCGACACATGACCAGAGACTCCATTTAATTTGTCGGCTAACATGTTAGCGGTCAGCTCTAAAGCCATCCATATTTCGCTTCAGAAATATTCCCTGCCTATCCTAACACGTTTATTAGCTGCTGCTTGTTTATTAACTTGTTCACTTATATTTCTCTTCAATAAATAGATAAGTTAAAAGTTATTGTATGTTTGATGCCACACTCATTCACTGGTTCTACGGATTGCTGTGTTGCTTCCCATAAGCCCCAACTTTTAAACAGAAAATCTTACTTTATTAAACTAAACATGGTAACCATTAGCTTTTACCATTACCAAACCTTTAACCCGAAGGAGAGTTAGCTTAACCGCTGCTGTGGCTAACTAGGCTACAGTGTGAGAACAACAACAACTTTTTTATTATGGTTTGTTTACGCCACCATCATTGTTGTCATGGCAACCAAGCAAATACATTCTCCTTTTGTGCTTGTGAATGGTGTTAAAGTGAAGACTCACTCTAAGTAGTCATTTTTACATCATCTGATCTGGACCAGGCAACATTTAAGACTTGTACACCTAATGCCAGGAAGTGAACCTGAATGTCTAAGATCACAAAGATTTGTAATGAACCTTGATCTTCATACACAAAGTAAAGAAAAGGATATAAAAATAATGTGATCCACACTAGTTGAAAACACCCCACGCAGGGTACCACCGGGTTTGAAGACCGGCTCTCTGTCGGCCTACTGTCGTTCAGGTAATGCCAACCCCTGCTGGAAAAAGCTAATTAAAGCTGACTAAATAACATAACGCGAAAGACTTAATTTGATCACTATGGAAAAAACTGTTACTTCCAACCCAGATAATGACCCATTTAACACAGAAATCTCACTAATTAACCAATCAGGGGAAAAAAACTCGAATGAAGTTACCTAATGGAAGGTCAGCTGGTTGATCTTTTAGCTGCAACTTCTTGGCTGTAAGAAAATTATAAGCTAAGAAGTCTGATGTTGTTTTTCTATAATAATGGGCATTATTTCCACTTTTATGTGTTCCTCCTACAGAGAAAATAGGCCTGATCTCTCCCTTTGTGGTTGCTCCAACTGCTCACTTCCACCACCCACACATCACATTTTCCCAGGCAACAATGTTCCTCCAAAGTTTACACACAATAAATAACGATATGCCCAAAGCAGTTAGCAGTGGCCCCGCTCTTCGTTTCCTGGCTGGAGTTGAAATGAAATGGTAATTTTGACTTGAGGAGGATTTCAAAGGGATGGCCTCTACTTTTCATCTTGTTGCATACCACGAGCTCGCCGACACATTCACGCTGGGATTTGAAAAAAAAAAAGAGAGGAGAGAGAAAAAAAGGAGTTTTTAAGTTTTTCTATGAACTTCTTTCTTTCTTTTTTCTGTCATCTCCCCACTGAAAAAGCGATTTAATGTTGCTGAGACACCCCACCCCCACCCCCTCAGATGGACAGTATTTATATAAACATACATCTCCGGTTCAGGGAGCATCTGATTGATGTGTCATTGTCTAAAGATGTTTCCAGGCGTTTGAATAGATAATTCAGAGTATTTGATGTCCACAGTTTTCTTCAAAGGTCAGTTGTGGGGTTTGAAGGCTGTCCTCTATCTCCTGTGCTATTTCTGCACTGAAGGCTCCCACCAGCCGGCCTGATTGATTGAGTAGTCCTCCAGCTCAAGATTACAAGGTGCTTTGCAAAACTCCATCTAGCTCTGTTATGCAAAATACCTTTGTCTCAAGCAAAAGACCGTGACACTATGTGGATGTTTCCTGTGCCTATTTGTTGTCTAGGTCGTCCTGTAGTCTTACAGTGAAATTGGAGCAAGACCAAAGTTGCAGAGGGAAGATTGGCCAGGAACTCCATTTTCTTGGCACCAGGGAATGAGAAATGGAATTAAAACACCCAAAACAAGGTCTGTCACACACCAGCAGCGCCAGCACCTTTTCCCATCTATATAACAACTCACGCCACACAAAATCCACTCTGAAAATCAAAGCAGCCCCCCACTTTGTACCGTATCTTATTTCCTACATCACAGCCTGACCCGTTAGCCACAGCGATATCGAGGGTCTGCCTCCCAGCCAATGGCATTCTGTTTTCAGTCAGCCATGAGGGACGTGTCTGACTGACAAAAGCAATGTGTGAAAACAAAACATGGCGTTTGTATTTGCAGACCCTGAATGAGGTCAGGGTTAATTACTGTTAATTACACATCAGTATGCATGGCTGAGCGAGCTCATGGATCCACAGGGCTAGAGGAGAGAGGACAATGATGTGAAATCACTGCCGTATTGATAAGACTTGGTGAAAATATGATTAAAATATTAAAAACATCATTGTTAAAACAATTCCTCCACATGACAACTGTTTCATATCAACCTGTTGATTCATCAGCTTGGTGGTTTGGACTGGTCATAGTAAAAAGTGCACTTTTAAGAGACCTAGGTACCTAAAGATTCAAAAGCTGGGCAAACCCAAGACATATTTAACACTTAAAATTAGAAAGGAACTAAGCAGAGTTTGAATACCTAAAACCTACTTCCTTTAAGCTTTTTATTTGCTCTTCTCTCATCCAAGAAGTTGATGTTTATGGTGGACTTAGTTGACTGTCTGTCTGCAGGATTACTCAAAAGTTAGGAGCAGATTTTCATCACATTTGTTTGAAGCAGGTATGACCCAAAGAAATAATCCCTTAGGTTTTGGAATAGGGGTCACTAAAAATCTTGGAAATACTTGGGGATAAATGACGCCATGACATTTTCAAACGATTTACCGCACATCACATGTGATCTGGATCCGAGTAACACTCCAGATCTGGTGATCCAGAATGTTTGTGCATGACTATGACTACATATAACTATAAATTACTATAAAACTAACAATAATTCCAGCTCATGGAAGGTTGTCACAGTCAAGGAGTCGTATTTTGAGGTTTAAATGATGTTCTCCCCGTGTCTGCATGGGCTCTCTCAGGGTTCTGCAACTTCCTCCCATCTCCTGAAACATGCGCTATAGGTGAACTGATTGGTCCCAAATTGCCCATAGGTGTGAGTGTGTGCGTGTTTGTCTTTCGTGTGGCGCCATGGTGCACCAGCATCTCACCTGGAGCCTGCCCCACCTCTTGCCCGTAAGCTGCTGGGATAGGCTCCAGCAATGATCTGTGAAAGTGTAATAAGTGGCTAAGACTAAACTCACGGATATAAGCAGCCCAAAGGAGTTCCCTTCATTGGGTGTCTGGCTTCAGAGATCATCCGAGTTTTGGTAGTTCGGACATCCGATGAGAAAGCCTCCACGGCACCTCCCTGGGAAAAGGGGCGTTTGGAATATCCTTCTTGGGCTGTTGTCGCTGCAACCCAACTCTGGATGACCAAACAGAATCCGAGGTTGGAATCAGAACAGGTTCACACTTCTTGAATTCCTGAGTTGATACAAGTGGAATCAATGTGTGTTCCTGAAATGACATGTGAACAACTGACTTGTTGCTGGTGTCTCACCTGAGTGTGTAACAGTCAAACAAGGCTTTCTGGTTCTACGCGTCTTTAATGCATGAATTTTTATTAAGCACTCAGTTGGTTGTGTAGCCAAAATAATAACAATGGAGGTAGTTCAGACGGGAGCGACAATGACAGGCTGAGAAAGCGGGGCAGGACGTTGTAACCTTCAGGCCCTTTACGGAGTGAGAGCTCGCTTTGTGTAAATCTCCCAGATCAAAGGGTGCGATGCAAATTCCTGCAGCTTCCACACCGCCATTTGATGTTTCACAGAGCCAAATTATTGTGGTGATTACAGTAGCTGTGCACAACTGGTGGAACCGGCCAAACAAGGGTCCTTGCTGTGACTCTCAATTAGTGGTGTGACATCTCAGCATCCAACATCTGAGAGGCATCCCACAATAAGAGACGCTGTTTGGGCTGATAACGTGATTTATCTTGGTGTGGTCCTTTCATCTGCACCAACAATGGAGTATTTGGGGCTTCTGGGTATTCTCCCTGCACATCCTCACACACCTCCCCTCACAGGAACAATAGTGCCACTGTGTTAAGCGTTTCAAAGGCCTGCCGTACCGCGTTCAACATTTGGTCTTATCATATAGAGGCCATTTTGCATGAGGTGAAATTACAGTGACACAATCATGCAGATTATTTTATAACTTCTCAGTTCTATTTTTCTTTTCCCAGCAGCATTACCCATAGACGCATTAATATCACACCATTTGCAATATTTTGATGTTGTCTGAATATTCAAACATTCAGCCATCGCTGACATTGAGGATAAAGGCGCTATTTTTTTGTTTCTTACGAATGCCACGTCGGGTTGAAAGGATAACTTTGCCAGCAGGAAGGACAGAGCAGTGGAGAATCAGGATCAGGTTCAGCTGTATTTCTGGTAACACTTTGCATTCTGCAAGGACCAGCGACGGCTCCGATGCCTCGCATTTAAACGACTCTTTCATGTTTTCCTCCTGCCATCAGTGTGAGTAGAAAGGCTGGGTTGGAGGTGAACGGTGTGATGCATTTATGCCAAGTTGACTGACGGGGCTCTGGTAAGATGCCCGTTCGCTAACGTGGAACAGTTGCTAAAGACCCTGACAATCAAATGATGCCAATTTTACACCGTGTAAAGCTTTAGGGATTGTTTGAATCCAAGCTGAAGAAGACAGTTTATCATTGGCAGGGTATTGAAGGGATGAGGTCACTGCTGAAAGCTCCGAATACTCAGATTACTTCAGTCTCCAGATGTGAAACAATGCAGATGCATCATTAAAATGACAGCTCTCAGATTTGCTGGTTGCTTGTGATGATGTGGGTGAGCCCTCGTCTTTACTCACCTTTCAACTATTTACCTTTGACTCAACATGATGCTGTCATAATTGTGCCTATCCAGGTGGATTAATTTCCTGATGAATGTGAAATCTACTTCATTTAAATGAGCCAAAACAACCTCATTTCTCATTTGAAGGGACGTTTAATCAGGAAAGTTGAGCTGTAAGATCAGTTGGAGTCAAGGCTCCCTCCCTTGAGGCATATGTGCATTGGTTACCGCCGTAAATAACAAAAACTACATTTGCAACAAGGATTAGCAAACTCTTTGACACCTGAGCCAAACTGCTTTCCAATGCAAATGCAGTGAGCTCAGGCAGCTGACGCCCAGCACTTCATTATTCTTCCTTTGGGGCGGTTGCTATCAGGCTCAAATCACATCCCGAGGCCTGCAAAAGCAAGTTTAAAGAAAAAAACCTGACTCTGTCTTTTTCCTATAGCTTTACTCCTCTCTTCACTGGGCATTGTGTTGACCTGGAAACTGCTATTCACTGCTGTGAGAAAGAGACCCCCGAAACGCTCCTCCTCACTAAGAGAAACATATAACAGTATTAGATCTAGTTTAATTACACAGGGGCTTGTGGACGGGCCCCTCTTTTCTCTCGGTGGTGAAAATGCTCGCCGTTTGTTGTTGGTTCCAGGCTCTCTAAAGGATGTGTTGGCATGTGTTGGGTTCTGGCAGAGAGGAAACTTGCGGTGGAGGTGGTGGTGGTGGTGGTGGATGGGGAGGGGCTAAACTGTTATTGTTTGAAAAGCGTGTAAGCGGCCTTCACAACTCTGCATCCACGGAAATGAAGCAAAAAGACACAGAAAAAGAGATAGAGAGGGAGAGCTAGAAAGAGGAATAAAAACTCTTGTGCAGCTTTGACTGACGACTTAACAGGCGAAACCGAATTTGTCTTTTGCTAGGAGATGTCAGATGCCTTGCCAGCGAGAGAGAGAGAGAGAGAGAGAGAGAGAGAGAGAGAGAGAGATGGGAAGAAGAAGAGAAAAAGCACACCACAGAATCCCTCCTGCGTCTCTTTCGCCCTCTCTTTTCTCCTCCGGTTTAAGACGGCTCGGTGAATGCAACCAACATCAAACGCTCGGCACTCAGGATGTACATTGTTGTTCCAGTAACCACATGAAACAGAAAGAGAGCGATGGAGAAAGGCTGGGAGAGGTGGAGCATGCCTTTTCTCTTTCCTTATACATAAATAGGGAGCTGTAGAGGGAATCGGTTTAGAAACGGTAGAAGATTAACTCCTTTATCTCTTCATTTCAAAAATTCTCCACATTCACATCCTCCACATGCTAACCGCTGTCAGGATCTTCACGCCTGACCAACAGCACCACAAAGCAGAGGTGTCTGCTTCACGAGAAACTCCTCCACAAACGGAGATGACGGGAGGACAAGGAGAAAGTGGAGCTGCGGAGGTGTCGGCGTTGGCTCATTGTCGTTAAGAACGCTCCCAGTAATCAGAGCTAAACTTAGTTAGGAAGAAGCTCCTGCTCGGTTGCAGACGCCCCACATGTGTGAAAGAAGAACCCAAACCTGCACTTCAATATAACCAACAGGCTTTAGTCCTGCTTATCTTTACATAGAGACCACCCAGGAGCAACAAGTCAGCCCTCACCTTTAGTCTGAGTGTGTGTGTGTGTGTGTGTGTGTGTGTGTGTGTGTGTGTGTGTGTGTGTGTGCGCGAGTGTGTGTGTGTGTGTGTGTGTGTGTGTGTGTGTGTGTGTGTGTGTGTGTGTGCTTTACACGCACACATGTGCGCCTGTGTCTGCGTACAGTGGTGTGTGTGTGTGTGGGGGGGGGGTGCGCCTGTGTCTGAATGGATGTGTTGTCTGTGTGCTTCTACCTCCCACCATCTGGGCCCTGTTTGGAGAGATTTTCTGTAAAAATCACAGTCACGCCGTGGCAGGATTACCACTTTGAAAAGCAGCACCTGGAAGAAACTTGGTGCTCATGCTCCCTTCCCTCAGATGCTCAAAGAAGTTTCTGGCTCCTCAGCTGGAGGCACAGGATTTGTTTTTGACCTACATGGCGTCCTAGGCCCCCGTGTTCCCTTCCAAAAAGCAAGAAAGCGAAGTACACATCTCAAATTCTCACCATGCTGGATCCAGCAAGGTTTAAGCATCGCCACGTTACACTAGATAAATCAGTGTGTGTGTGTTTGGACGAGTGACATACATGTCATATTTCCAGGTTTTTTTATGTCGAGCCAAGTCACTAAAGGCTGATTATCTACGCTGGGATATAAACCTGGGATTGACGGAGGTTTGTAATCCCAGATGGAAACTGAGTCAGAGCCTCTCCATTGATGCTTTTACATCAGAAATAATCCCAGGCCAGGATTAGCCACAATTAAATCTGCTCTGATGTTCCCACTCATTAATGATGTAACGTCTCCATCAGCGAGACACAGCTATGTGGACTATTTTCTTATGTTTCCACGCTGGAAAGTTTAATTGTGCCTTTATACAGGTAAACGCTGGTTTACATCGTTAATCGGCTCGGAGACGCTACGTAAATTGAATGAACTCGTCTCCAGGCTAAACTGTAGATAATAATTCCCAGTTCTATACTGAACTTTATTAATGAACGTCTTTTAATAATATTTGGTTAATTATGAATATATTTTAAGCTTACAAATAATAACATTTTACTTTTTATTATAGTACAGAAGAAACGTCGCCGTCTCGTCTTCAGCTGCTTTTTCCTCATTTCTGGTCACGGGGGTTGCTACATGCTAATGACATGATGTTACATGTTTTTATTGATTCATTGTACAGTAACATGATATTATATGCTTTTAACGGTTTACTAGTGATTTTATGGTGGACAAATGTAAAGTGGATTGAAAATGACGTCAACTTTATTTTTATTTTTTGTGTATTTTTTTTCTTTAAAAACTGGTGTATAATTGAGAACGACTGAACTCTAAACATCATAAACCAAGTTATACCTGTAGTTCAATTCATAGACTTTATGTTTCTTATGATTCTGTTAGCTTAGCTTAGCTCATCTTGAGTTAATAATAATAAATAAAAAGATAGTTTGTTAAAATATCTTTTATGTTCTGAGGGATAATCCAGTACATTTTGTCAGAGCTGAATGCTCATATAATTTAGTTATGGAGCGTTAAACAGTTGACAGCCACTGTGAAGCATCTTTCTGTGTAGTTCAGGTTCGACTACGTTATAAAACTGTTCTGTCTTGAAGAATTTGCTGGATTGACACGACCTCTGTATTGGGTGACATCATCTGGATCTCCTTCATTCCTTCTCTCCACACATGACTGTATATGTGCTGCTCTCGGTGTATGTGTGTGTGTGTGTGTGTGTGTGTCTGTGTGTGTGTGTGTGTGTTGCTCAGTTCGTGTCACCTTGTGACCCCAAACCGCCGTTACCATTTTGCTCTTCGCCCTCACTCTCATCCCGCTGACCCTCTGCTCGCTTTCTACCGGTGTCAGGGTCTGACGATGGTGACATCATCCGTCACAATGAGTCCACCGCCACCTCCAGCGCTGCTGTCCATTGTCTGGCTGACAATGGCTGGCCTTGTCCTGGTGGAGGACGGCGCTGGCGTGGCACGCTCCCTCTGTAAATGATGAAAGAGAGCGAGAGAGTCGGGCTGAAAGAACCGGCCTTGTTTGACCAGCGGAGGCGATCGGAAGGCGCCTCTCTCCCCTGACAGCAACTTCTGTGATCTGTGGAGATAAAAGGAGGAAAAAGAATGTGCTTGATGTCGATCATTTTACAGTGTTAATCACATTTGGTGGGTACACAGCTCCGTGTGTATGTGTGTGTGTAAACATGAATGTGACGTGTAGTGGTGGGAAGAGTTTTCATGTCTCTGACGTTCAGATGCTTTTAGACGTTTATGACATTGTTGGTTTGTTTATTTGGTCTTGTTGGGTAAACAGATATATTCATGCAGTTCATGTTATTATCACCTCTTCTTCAGTTCTGTCCTATAAATGAGGTCAGATTCATCACTGGTTGATGACAGCGGCGGTAGGCTCATATAGAACTAGAACACTTTCATGTCTTCAAGGGACATCTGAACAAACCAGGAATCTGATCCAATTCCCAGCAGGAAAGAAATCTGCTGTGGGAGTGGGAGACCTGACTGATGGAGAACCGTCTGAGAAACTGATCACAACTAGAACCACAACCAATCCACTGATTATGAGACGGAGGGTGTCCCATTTCAACTGCTACTCCTCTTCATTCTGTTTAGGGGGACAGGTCAAGAAGCGAGGGGTCGAGGTTGGAACTGGGACTTGTTCTGAATTCTCACATAAATGTTGGCGGTTTTGATCGACCTGAAGCGACAGAAGCCAGATATTTTAACGGGTGGTTGACGCCTACATCTTAACCATCTTAACCCCTAGCTTTTGACAGAAGGATGAACAGATCGGTGGAGGTGGTGCGTGTTTCCTAGAGCTCCACAGGGATCCGTATCCGGCTGCGGAGCTTCAAGCTAAAATGATTGGCAGCGCCTCAGAAGCTTCACACAAACATTCCACGTCAGGTAGTTTGGAGAGCAGCTCTACGGTGGTAAACATGCAAGCATCTGGTTCATCTATTACTAAGCTTCTACACAATTCTAAATCCGATGCATAGGAATATTTTTAGCCTTTTAGATATTCCATCGAACATTTCTATTGGATATTGACGTGTGATGTCACTTCTGTTGGATCAACCGTTACACCTGTAGTCGCTGAGGACGTTTAGGGCGTTTTGCGATGTTGATCCAGCGTCCTGTGGAAGGACGGAAGAGGTTCAAACAGACCTAGACAGAGTGTCTTCTCAGGAATTCATTGTAGGTGTCACAAAGATAAACTTGCCCCCCTCCCCTCCCTTGTCAAACTAGGGAGAATCAGCCATGCTGCCGCAGCATATGGAGAGTTGTCCCAATTTCTTTTCCTTTATATCAAATGCAATCCGTTTCAACTCGAACCTTTTGTAGCGTATACCACATGCGATTTGAGCTCTTGTGTGGCAACGCAAACTTTGTGGCTTTTGTTATCTTGGTGAGCGCTGTCTGACAAGTTTCTGTCAGTCACACTTTTTTCCTTTTGCTTTCTACCCAATCGATTGATTAGCAGACATCAAGCCCCTGTCGCCATGGTAAAACTTCATTTGAATCTTCAGTACATTCCCCGTTTCTTTCAACCAGCAGCTGTCAGCCACATCAACAGTCGACACGCTCCGCACCAGACAAAGTTAAATTGAAGCGCACTCTACCACTATATATAGATAAAATGTCACTTCTTTCAAGAGACAAGGCATCTTCGAAGTCGTCAATACAGAGCGGTTTATCGTGGGCAAAATAACTTTGAAACCGGAGAAAAGATGAAACGATTGCTCTTTCTTCCCAGTTTGTGCATGAAAGGAGGAAAAGTGAGATTATTCTAAAGTGGGTAGAAGCGTTTATGGGGCTCGCTTTTTGATCTGCCTGTCCATCACGGAAAACGAAGAGCACCTCCTGATGCCTCTGATCGTTAGGTGTCCTCAAAGTGTCTCAAAGTCTCTTTGTTATCGCCGAGTGCGTCGATTAAAGGAAAGAATATCATTTATTCATTCTGCCATTGAGCAGAAGTAAGAAAGGATTCCGGAGCTTAGCATTCATTTTCATCAAGCTCACGAGGTGTAGTGATGAAGTCAGCTTTCTTTTGGGAGATGAGTCAAATTGATGCATAAAGATGTGGAGTGAAAGTTTTTGCTCTCAAATGTTTGAAAGGCCCCACTGATGTCTGAGATGAAATAAACGGTGATCAAACTTTATTAAACTTCTCTTTTAACAGCTGCAGCAGGACGACATTCTCTGAGAGGAATCCTGTCTATCGAGGTGTTTGAGATGGTTCTAACACACACACACACACACACACACACACACACACACACACACACACACACACACACACACACACACACACACACACACACACACACACACACACACACACACACACACAATGAGGTGATATATGTTTATAGGGAAATGTCAAATTGATTTTCGGGATGCGGAGTGCACAAAGCCAGCCCGAGTCAACACATTTTATACGCGCCTAATTCCTCTTTTCACCAGAGGACAATGTCATATTCATCTTAGCTCAGTTTTCCAAACGCGGCATCTTCTTTTCCTTTTGGCTTTTCCCTTCAGGGGTCGCCACAGCGAATCAACCGCCTCCATCTAACCCTGTCCTTTGCATCCTCTTCTCTCACACCAACTACCTTCATGTCCTCTTTCACTACATCCATAAACCTCCTCTTTGGTCTTCCTCTAGGCCTCCTGCCTGGCAGTTCAAAACTCAGCATCCTTCTACCAATATATTCACTATCTCTCCTCTGGACATGTCCAAACCATCTCAGTCTGGCCTCTCTGACTTTATCTCCAAAACCTCTAACATGTGCTGTCCCTCTGATGTACTCATTCCTGATCCTATCCTTCCTGGTCACTCCCAGAGAGAACCTCAGCATCTTCATCTCTGCTACCTCCAGCTCTGCCTCCTGTCTTTTCCTCAGTGACACTGTCTCTAGGCCAAACAACATTGCTGGTCTCACCACAGTTTTGTACACCTTTCCTTTCATTTTAGCTGAAACTCTTCTATCACACATCACACCTGACACTTTCCTCCACCCATTCCATCCTGCCTGGACACGCTTCTTCACCTCTTTTCCCCACTCTCCATTGCTCTGGACTGTTGACCCCAAGTACTTAAAATCCTCCACCTTCTTGATCTCTTCTCCCTGTAACCTCACTCTTCCACTTGGGTCCCTCTCATTCACACACATGTACTCTGTCTTACTGCGGCTAACCTTCATTCCTCTCCTTTCCAGGGCAAACCTCCACCTCTCTAGCTTCTCCTCCACCTCGTCCCTACTCTCACTGCAGATCACAATGTCATCTGCAAACATCATAGTCCATGGAGATTCCTGTCTAACCTCGTCTGTCAGCCTGTCCATCACCATAGCGAACAAGAAGGGGCTCAGAGCTGATCCCTGATGCAGTCCCACCTCCACCTTGAACTCCTCTGTCACACCTACAGCACACCTCACCACTGTCTTACAGTCCTCATACATGTCCTGCACCGCTCTAACATACTTCTCTGACACTCCAGACTTCCTCATACAATACCACAGTTCCTCTCTGGGCACCCTGTCATAAGCTTTCTCCAGATCTACAAAAACACAATGCAGCTCCCTCTGGCCTTCTCTGTACTTCTCTATCAACATCCTCAAAGCAAATACTGCATCTGTAGTACTCTTTTTTGGCATGAAACCATACTGCTGCTCACAAATGCTCACTTCTGCCCTTAGTCTAGCTTCCACTACTCTTTCCCATAACTTCATTGTATGGCTCATCAGCTTTATTCCTCTGTAGTTGCCACAACTCTGCACATCTCCCTTGTTCTTAAAAATGGGCACCAGCACACTTCTCCTCCACTCCTCAGGCATCTTCTCACTATCTAAGATCCTGTTGAACAACCCAGTCAGAAACTCTACTGCCACCTCTCCTAGACACTTCCAAACCTCTACAGGTATATCATCAGGACCGACTGCCTTTCCACTCTTCATCCTCTTCAGTGCTCTCCTCACTTCATCCTGGCTAATCTTTGCTACATCCTGGTCCACAACAGTCACCTCTTCTAGTCTTTGTTCTCTCTCATTTTCCACGTTCATCAACTCCTCAAAGTACTCTTTCCATCTTCCCATCACACTGCTGGCACCTGTCAATAGACTTCCATCCCTATCCTTAATCACCCTAACCTGCTGCACGTCCTTCCCATCTCTATCTCTCTGTCTTGCCAGCCTGTATAGATCAGTCTCTCCCTCCTTACTGTCCAACCTAGCATACAAGTCATCATAAGCTTCTTGTTTGGCCTTTGCTACCTCTACCTTCACCTTACGCTGTATCTCCCTGTACTCCTGTCTACTCTCCTCAGTCCTCTCAGTGTCCCACTTCTTCTTAGCTAACCTCTTTCTTTGTATACACTCCTGTACCTCCTCATTCCACCACCAAGTCTCCTTATCTACTTTCCTTCCAGATGACACACCAAATACTCTCCTACCTGTCTCCCTGATCACATTAGCTGTAGTTGTCCAGTCATCTGGAAGCACTTCCTGACCACCCAGAGCCTGTCTTAACTCCTTCCTAAAGGTCATGCAACACTCTTCCTTTTTTAGCTTCCACCATTTCGTCTTCTGCTCTGTCTTTGTCCTCTTCATCTTCCTCACCACCAGAGTCATCCTACACACCACCATTCTATGCTGTTTGGCTACACTCTCGCCTACCACTACTTTACAATCAATGATCTCCTTCAGGTTACATCGTCTACACAAGATGTAGTCTACCTGTGTGCTCCTACCACCACTCTTATAGGTCACCCTATGTTCCTGCCTCTTCTGGAAAAAAGTATTCACTACAGCCATTTCCATCCTTTTTGCAAAGTCAACTACCATCTGTCCTTCTGCGTTCCTCTCCTGGATACCAAACCTGCCCATCACTTCCTCATCACCTCTGTTACCTGCACCAACATGTCCATTGAAGTCTGCACCGATGACAACTCTCTCACTTCTAGGTATGCTCTGCATCACTTCATCAAAGTCCAACCAGAATTTCTCCTTCTCCTCCAGCTCACATCCTACCTGTGGGGCATACCCACTAACAACATTGAACATCACACCTTCTATTTCTAGCTTCAGACTCATCACTCTATCCGACACTCTTTTTACCTCCAGGACATTCCTAACAAACTCCTCCTTCAAGATAACTCCTACTCCATTTCTCTTCCTATCTACACCATGATAGAACAACTTGAACCCTGCTCCTAAACTTCTAGCCTTGCTACCTTTCCACCTGGTCTCCTGGACACACAGTATGTCTACATTCCTCCTCTGCATCATGTCGACCAACTCTCTACCTTTTCCTGTCATAGTTCCAACATTCAACGTCCCTACTCTTAGTCCTATACTCTTGGCGCTCCTCTTCTCTTTCTTCGTGCGAACGCACTTTCCTCCTCTCCTTCTTCGACCAACAGTAATCCAATTTCCACCGGCGCCCTGTAGGTCAACAGCGCCGATGGCGGTCGTTGTTAACCCGGGCCTCGACCGATCCGGTATGGAAGTCATATGTTTGATTCGCATCTTTAATTTGGCAAAAGTTTTACGCCGGATGCCCTTCCTGACGCAACCCTCTGTATTTATCCGGGCTTGGGACCGGCACAATAAGACACTGGCTTGTGCCCTCTTGCGGCTACATTTCTTTAACGCTCATCTCAGCCTGGAAGTCCCTTCCATTCCTTCTGTTTCACTTTTTTTTTTTCAAACACTCGTTCCTGTTGTGAGGTGTCTCTCTGAAGTTGAAAAGTTCTTTTCAAGCCAGGAGTTTTTGCCGTCTTCACTTTTCAACTGGCAAGATGAATATCGGTGGGACAAAGCACAGAAAGGAAAGGCTTTTGACAAGACTTCAGAAGGCCCAGGAGCTCATCCTGTCTTTCCTTTTTGCAGTTTTCCCATAACTGGCTTTCTCATGTGGCTGCTAAAAAGGCGCCGTATCAAATGCAAACTGAGAAGTCACAGTCTTTCATGATACATCAGTGAGGCCCTTGTGGAGATGCTGCTCTGCTTAAGTTTTTCACTTTTGAAAAATGAGAAATTGGTGCATTCTCTCTTGTGTTATCAGAGCTGCTGACAGTAGCTTCATGTTCTGTAGGTGCAGGAGGATGATGCCACGAACACATGACCCAGAGCAAACTTGAGTTTGAAATAACTTGACAGGTTTTATGCCATTTTCGTGACAAACATGTGGTTGTGCTCTCGTGAACAAGAGGCAATGCTCATCTCTGTGGATCGAGCAGATCTCTGTCATTCATAAAAAAAGGAGAGCTGTCATATTAGCATTAGCAAAAATGCCCTTTTGCACAGCTGTGAGTTGCTTTTTGTAGCTCGTGCTGTCTGGACAATCTGTGCTGGATATCTGAAGTCTAAACAGGTTCTTTTTCCCGTCCTCTGAGGCTGGGGGGGCTCTGCGGTTTAACACTTTCAAGAATCACTTTGTGAGGCGGCAGCTCAGGGCGGCCTCAGGAAAACCTGAAATAGCCGAAACTAGACCTCTGTGCAAATAATCACTCTGAGCCTCTGTAAACCATCATGTTTATGCATTGTAAATTGTGAAAAGGAATGCCTCAACATTGTGCGGTATATGTATTTCAAGGCTTTGAACATTGGACGGCATCCGAATTGCACCCACACAACCACAGGCTCTTGCTCTCGCCTTTTGACTGAAATATCATCAGATTCCAAAGGGACTAAAAAAAGGCTGCTTTAAGAATTTGTCTGAAACCGTTCCCAAGCTCCTTCCATGCATTCAGCGAGCGCTGCTGCACCATCAAAAAGCCTCTGGCCATTTCTCACTGTTCAAAGTTTTGCTTTGGTGACCGTGCATTTTTGAAATGACACAACGGCCGTGTTGCCCTAAATGTCCTCAATCCATTTACGACACATTATAATCCTCCAATCCTAAAACTGGACATACAAGGTAGTAACAGCGCCGCTAAAATAAACACCCAGTGGAACATGTTTATGTGTTGCGTCAACCTCTCCTCCGGCTTTGAAGGAGTTTATAAGAAAGGTTTTTGGCAGGAGTGTGGTTGCCACACCAGTTATCTGCTTCCTGCGCTGTGGTTCACATCACTGGTGACACGCCTCCCGCTTTGATGTCTGCTTTTGAAACCATGTCTCACAACCTGTTTACCCACTGTGTCCTAGAATGGGGACTGACTTGTCAGTATTGTGACACACAAATGAAACTGTGTTCACTTCTTGAACTGTGAACAGGTTGTGTTACCGTCGGTGTGTCTCAAACGCTGACGCCTCGTCGATTACTTTGAATTCCTTCCCCAGTCATGCTTTGTTTATTAGTTCAGCTCAGTTCAGGGTAAACTCAGGCACGTCCTGTTCCATGGCAAATAATGACTGTGGGTGATGTTAGTTCACATTTCTTAGGGATATTCAATCCCTGATATATTTGTGTTTTTATTACCCTCCACGTTTTGTGTCGGGTTTGAAAACCAGGATGATGCCACGGCTGTGGTGTCACGGGGATAAAACTATCCTGGCATCTGATCTAGTCAGGCAGTGATTGACTGACATTTGAGAGCTGGTGGGACTTGATCGGCTTTGGTGGTGTGGAAATCGATGGTATGTCAGAGCCCTGTGGGTCACTGGAACAAGGAGGTCATTATGTCTTCATCCTAACAGGGCCATGATTTGTGGTGTCCATCCCTGTATAATGTTAAATATTTGGAGCCCAATCAGTCTCAGCAGACTCATCAGCCGCCGCCACCATCAGTGTTTGAACGACTGAATATTTCCCACCTGGGGAAATACGGATTTTGTGGAAATGTCACGATCGTTTGCAATTTTCCTGCCTCAAACGGAACAACATGCGTTTCATTTCGCTGTAGATATACCAAATACTCACATTACGCATGCAAAAACACACTTTCATACGCTCCCACATTTGCACATACGCACACACACAAACTCAGGTGGAATCCCTTCTTTGTTGTAAAGCGGGGAGGTGACTTATATCAGACTGAAAAGCCAGTAAGGTGACATTTTGGAGCTTTGGACCTCGGAGAAGTCTTTGAAAGGAAATATACTCGGTTATGTCTGTGGAATGTCTTGGCAGGAATGTGCAAGGATTTGCAGCTCTGGCCTCGTGTGTGTTGCTGCCGAAGCATTCCTGTTCATCTGACTGTACTGAACTAGTAGCTTTTGAGCCACATCACAGATTAACTCACAGCTCACAGGTTTATAGACTCTCAACCTCAGTCTGACACAAGTAGATGACACAACTCTCTGGAAGTTGGAAATGGTAGTTTTCCTGCTTTGGAAATTAATTAGCATTGTGTTTCTTTGGTACACGTTGGATCATGTAGCGATGGGTAACCACATGTCTGTGGCTTTAACACACAGCGCAAAGACGGTTTGTTGCTCAAGGCTTAGTTCATAGTCAGGTGATTATAAAATCCATGTTTCAGGATCAACCACCAGCAAAAGAAACCATTTACTACATAAAATTTCACAAACATTTTAGACCTGAAGTTTGAGCAAATAATCATTCCTAGATCCAGTACAGCAGAGAAATGAGAGTCAACATGCCTCTATCTTCAAGCATTGTGTGATTATACAGGCTAAAATTTATGATGCCGCTATTAACTCCTACTAATAAAGTACTGATTCGTGAAAGTCGGGACAAAACATGTCCCACATACAGTAGACAAGTCGTATTTATGTCAAAAATGAAGAGTTTAATAATAATAATTGACATACTCACAAAGTTTAATTGAAAGGAATTGTGAATAAAGATGTTTTTGCGTAGATTGTTACTCTTTGGGGGATATACAGTGGTACCTCTACTTACGAAATTAATTGGTTCTGGAAGAAATTTCGTAAGTAGAAAATTTCGTAAGTAGAGAGGCGTTTTCCATGCAAATGCCCTAATCCGTTCCAAACCCCCCAAAATTCAGACATAAATGTTTTATGAAGCATAAAAAAGCATCAGAACATGTAACAAATACATGTTACAATTAGATTATTACACAATAAATGAGAGTTGTGCATAATGTAAAAAACAAAGAATAGAGTAAAGAATAAAATGATGGTCATTCAGCTTTTAACTGCTATCCTCATTGTTTTTTGCCCTCTTTGGTTCATGCGCTCTTGCCTCACCATGCTGAACAACAGAGTGAATTCCAGTCCTCCTTTTGAACTTCTCTAACCACCGACGCAATGCCTTAAACTCCCGGTGTTTTATGGCTTCCTTTTGCTTTAATAACGTGGCAATTGTAGATGCATTATGGCCATATTCTTTGGCGAGATAAACCAAACGCATGCTTTTCATGCTTTTCTATCATCTCTTGCTTTATTTGTATGGACAAAAAAACTCTTTTCTTCTTCTTTTCTTTTCCTCTTTCCTCCGTCACTTTCTTGGGGTCCATAGTGAATACTCAAAAAGTTAATATGTTTGCGTAAAACTATCAGAACACCTCATGGGTCGAGAGCCGAATGACTAGGACGCTGCATAGACACCTAGCAACACACAGAAGTCCCTCTTAGCCTATGGGATGCCAGGAAGATGCTAGGTAAGCCAATGGCAGAGCAGCTATAAGAATGTTGCGTTCAGGAACCTTCGGGAGCTGCGAGTAGCAGCCCATACTGTATTTTACCTTTCGTAACTCGAAATTTCTTTCGGAACTAGAGGCAATATTTTCCTGTTGAAGCGTTTCGTAAGTAGAAAATTTCGTATGTAGAGACATTCGTAAGTAGAGGTACCACTGTATGTTAAAATCTATGACCAATGGTAGACAGCCACAGTGGGTATAGATGTTATTTCTCTTGTCCTCAGCAAGAGGTCACACAATATTCACCAGCCCCAAATATCTTTTAAAAAAACTCTACAATTGTGAAAACTTTCATATCCAATCAAAGATAAGGGTTATAAAAGTACAAAACAATTCATGCCATGAACATTTAAAAATATTTTCCAATTTGCAGGTCAAGGTTGTGTCCTCGGTTTCCGTCAACTCCATTAGATTCTTTCATAAACCTCATTTAATCGGGCAATAGTATGGTCAGCTATATCCCTGAGAACTCTTTTCATTCTCCTGGTTGTGGTGAATACATCAATGGCACACATGGTCTGGTATGTTGGACATCTGTCGATATTTTAGATGAACAATGTTAATTTTCCTGTGGTCACAGCTAGAGCATATCAACTACATCGCTCCATTATAATACTTACTATTAAACGATAGTAGATTCAATGAAAGTTTTTCTTGACATTATGGAGACAGTTATAAATAGCCAAAATACTACCAGCTAGCTGCTGTGTTTTTTTCTGCGGAGTGAAAAAACATGCCATTTCCTCAGCTCCATCAGAGTTGACTCCGTCAGGTTTTATGTCTGATGGAGTTGAGAAATCCGCCAATCACGGCTTAATATGCTAATATCGTAATATTTTTGAACATAGAAAAGGAATAGAATGATATTTTAAGGTTTTATCTGCACATTAATGTAATGGCTGTGTGTTATCTCCCACTACTTCTGCGCAAGCCATTGTGTAGTGTTTTCAACATGTGGTTGTAGAAACACACACTACACATTTAAGATTTTACATCAGTCAATCAGTCAATCAATCAATCAATAATGTTAAGAAAATGGACATCTGATTACATAGCAATAATCAATTATATTTTTCATGACTTTTGTATTAAAGGAACCCGTGGCTAGAGATAATTTATGTGCTGAGGAGCAAAGGAGAAGAAATAGAGAAGAGAAAAATTAAACAGTGACCCACAGAAGACATATGTCATGCAAGCAGAGGAAAGGCAGAGGTGGAAGAGGTGAGTTCCAGACAAAAAATTATTAAAGATAGACAAGATGGGAGATAGGGCACAGAAGAATAGGAGAAAGTATTGAAGAGAGGAACAGAAACAGTCCAGCCAGACAGTAAAACAAGAAAAAGGCATTCAAGAGAAGTCAAAATTTTGAAAAAGAAGCTTAAGAATGTAAAAAAGCAACGGAACAAACTGAGAAAAATAACATTGCGTGCAAAAATGTCTGTGTCAAATACATGAGAATACATGCTTATTGTCATTTCTATCTGTTTAAAAAAAACATTTGTTCATTAAACCAAAATGCAAATTCAATTTTGTCAACTCCATCAGATCTTCATTGGCACTGTCTTCAGTTTTTGTTGTTTAATTAATAAACAATAATCGGTGCTACGTCCTCTTGTGTCCTATTCACTTAAGTAATTTTTTTCTTTAGGGGCAAAATAAAAGATAAAGTTTGGAAATGCAAATTTTTAGAAATCTGTGTTTATAACACAGTTTTTATATTATATTTTATTGCATATCAAGGTAAATTAACACTAATACAACATAGATTGGAACTTGAGATTCTTGAAGGGCTATTATAATTACATAATAAAATACATTTAGTGTCTCTGACGGAATTGACAAATATCAAGTTTCTGTTTCTGTTATAAATGTTTTTAACCTCCAGCCTGCACTTTTATGTGGTAAGATAGCACGGTTATTCATTCATTCATTCATTCATTCATTCATCGTCTATGGCTTCATCATTCATTCATTCATCATCCTCAGCTGACTGAGGGCATGAGAGGGGAAGCAGTACAGGACAAGCACAGAGCCTCATCTACATTAAAGGGACAGTAAAGTTAATTTTAAGTGACATCTATGTTATTCGTGATTAACTTTTCCATACACACAGTAAACCATCTAGCGACTCACCCCAGGTGTCTTTATCTGAATCACATTCTGACGGATAAACAACTAGTTATAATGTCCCATTTTGGTTTACTGTGTGTATGGAAAAGTTAATCGCGCTACCGATGCTAACGCGCTAGCCCGTCAATGGGATTTTCCATATTATGTTAGCATTGAGCTAGCCGTCAATCGTTCATGGTGGACTGTGTTGAATTAATAACAACTCTAGGTTATATTAACATGTCTTGTATTTACGAATGTATAAGAATCGGGGCCTGACATGCTGTTTTTTTACGTTTTATTTTAGTGTCACAGATCTTCTCAGTAAAATGACCTGTCTCACTTTTGTTTACGTTTTGTGAGTGCCATAATCGCTCGATAATCTGGTCATAAAAACATTTATACAATACCTCCAGTAGCTCCAAACATTAATTAATTATCCACTAAACCTTGGGAATTCAGAATAAATACTATGGGTTGTCCGAAAACGATCTTACCTTCTAATCTCTTTGGAAATCCTCCGAGGTAAAGTGCTCATGACAGATCCTCGAACCCTTGGTCAATATGACCAAGGGTTCGAGTTTATCCGTTTATCCGTGCTCTCCATCTCCTTCCTAGCTTCTAAGAAGGTATTCTAAAAAAGGACAATTCCTTGTCTTTGTGTCTTTTTGATGTTCTGTCGACACAACCGTTCACCACACAGGTGACCATGATATTTTTGGAGTTAATCGTGTCGTGGATTGCATTGTTTCTTATGGCTGCCAAGCTATGTTGGGCGCCAGCGAGGTATGACGCCCACGTGACCACTGAATGCGGAAGCTGCTGCGGCGCAGATTTTAAGATTTTCTGACAACAGGGATGATGCTACATATATAAAATTTTATTTTCTTCTATTTTTCATAATGATGAACAACATACTGTATACGTCACTTAAAATTAACTTTACTGTCCCTTTAATATATAAGTGTATCAACATAGTGTAAATTTTCAAAAAAAGTTTTTGAAAGAGTTGTGTCCTGACTCTCAAGAATCTGTGAAAGACAAATACATTGACCTCATTTAAGATTAAGATTAGGATTATTTAATAATGATTTTTGTCAAAGAAAACATTCTTAATGGATCAGTTGAGATTTTAATGAACAATAAGGTCAATAAATCACTTTTAAACTTCACGTCCAGGGATTTTATTTTTATAAACTGTTGAAAATTTGTATTTCTTAACTCATCTGACATACACACTCACACACACACACACACACACACACACATGCACACACACACACACACACACACACACACACACACACACACACACACACACACACACACACACACACACACACACACCATTAGTCCCCAGAGCTCCAGCTGCCCGGGGCTCTAAAGTCATGTTGTCCCAGTGTGATTGAAGGTCCAGCTGGAGTTCAGCCCTTTTGATCCCTTTCCCTTTTATGAGAAAGACAAACAGCTCCTCGTCGTCACCCACACTGGAGCGATTAATAAACACACACACACACACACACACATACACACAGACACACACACACACACACAGACACACACACACACACCGTGGTCACAGACATGCACATGTGCACATGCACAAACACTTGTATTTTCTTAACGGGTGCCCTCTCTCCACTGTAGTCTCTGTACTGGTGACCCGCTGACCCCATCTGATTGAACCCTGAATGAAACCCACAGGGTGACAACTAAAGTACAGAGATCCAGCTCAAACAATTCAGTGTGTGAACGTGGCCGCAGTGATCCCTTCATCCTCAGGTTAGTATTAACTGAACGCAATTTACAGTTGATTTATTTACCAATTAGGGGCTTAAAAAACTTAGAACTCATAATGAGCCCTAAATCTTGTTTCATTGTAATCTTTACCGTAACGACACCAGATCGGACCTCTGTTTGAACATGAAGAGACATGACGGGATGGAGGTGGTCTTGACGCAGCTAATAGCAGTTAGCAGCTAACTCAGCTAATCAGTTGTTCTTCCAGTCATCTGGGGTGGACCAGCTATGTGGGTCAACCGGGGCCCACGGGGCCCCTCATGACGCCCTGCCAGCTGTGGCTATCAGATGAGCGTCACACTTTTATCCTCGTCAGATCAAATTGATTTTTAAGTTAAAAGTTGTTTGGAATTTTACAAATTGATTTTACAAGAACTGAATTGATTGAATTTCAAGCCAAAATCCAAGCGAAATGTGTGAAGGAGGGGTTTTCAATCATTGGTTCTCCCCCCTTTGGGCAACTGGGGGAACAATGGAGGGACAACAGCAGTAAGACAGGAGAGGAAGAAGGAAATGTGCTGCCGGATCTAGCCTTCCTGGGTCCCTGCTGCCCCAGAGGCGTTCTGGGGCCTCCTTGCATGGGAGGCATCTATAAATGGGATTTGCATGAATTGACTTTGATGGGATCTCCCTGCAGCTGTAGCGTCAGGACACAAAGTGCATTCATATTCAGAACCGCGAACCGGCAGACTTTCTTAACTTTAGTGCGTCTGGGTTTGTCAGTTTGTGATTTAAATTTGCCTAACGTTCTGCAAATAGCTAATTTCCAGTGACAGCGGGAGGAACAAAGGAACCCGACTGTTAGATAAGAGACAGGTGAACGGCGTGAACGAAGCCCAAAGGTCAGATCGACGCAAAAAGATGAAATGAATGAAGTGATATCCTGTGAGCGCTCGGGGTCGGTTTCTTCCCTCTCCCTCCTCTTCCTCCCGCTCTTACGGTAATCCCTCAGTAGCAGTGAGCTGTTAGCCCGCTCCATAAATCAGCGTTTGTATGAAATACCAGCGGGAGCCAAAGGTCAAAGGAGAAAATTAGCAGCTGTCTTCTCCTCTCCTTTTATGTTAGCCGTGGGGCTAATCGCCAAGTGCGCCATCAGCCTCATTTCCACTTTAAAACAAACTCCCCCGACAAGCTGGGGAGGAGCCGTGTGCCCGCTCTCACATTTTATGGCATCAAATTCTACTCCGGGGGGTGGGGGTTGGAGGCTCCTACTGCTGCTGTCTCTCACCCCTGTCCTTCTACACTCTTTTTCTTTCCTCCCCTTCATCCCATCATCCTCAGCTGTTGGGGTGGGGGGGCAGTGGAGCAGGTTCCTCTAGTCTTTGTTCTTTGTTTAGTTGCAGGGATGATGGAGGTCTTTTCTTCTGCCCCCCCTCCTGTATGGCGCTGAGGTTTAGAACCAGATCTAGGACACCCCGGATGGATGGATGGATGGATGGATGGATGGATGGATGGATGGATGGATGGATGGATCCTGTGTTCTCTCTTTCTATGTGTACAAGCACTCTGCCTCTCGCTCTCTCTTTCATTTTGCATCAGCCTTCTCCTTCTCTACAGATTCTCTCCGTTCTTCTTTCCCTCCGTGGGAATGTTTTCCCGCTCCACTGTCGGAGCAGCAGTTGTGTGTTGGGGGTTCTCTTTGCCTTTCTGCTGTGCAGTGTGTTTGGAGAGTCGCCCTCCCACTCCACACCTGCTGGGTAGCTGCATGAAACTGGGAAACATCCCACAGTCCGCTCAAAACACTTTTATCTTAGTTTGACTTGTGAGTTTAGACACTCTCTCAGGAATAAGCGGACGGTGTGCAGCTGGCCGGAGCCGAGGAATTGGACGCTCGCTCTTTTTTTTACTGTGTTCAGGACGCTGTTTGTTCACAGCAGGTGGCTTTAACTCTTCAACCCGTAAAGATATCACAACCCTAAAGAACATACACATGCGTGTTTACAACGCAAACACATATATGTTGTGTGCGTGCACATATGGTACACACATTTTAGCCTTACATCCATGTGTTGTGGTTGTTATTTGTTTTGGATTTTTACACCATGATCTTCATGTTGTCATGAAAATAACAACCTTATATTTTTATGAATTTTTATGTTTCCTGTTCACGCCTGCGTCGCGCCAAATGAGAAATGTTATTTGTTTCACTGCCACGCTGGTTTACAGTCTTATCTTCCAGGACCATGAGAATGTGCTTGACTGGAATCTACTCGATAATTTTTATTCCCATGCACACAATCTGTTGTGTTTGTGTAGAATGTGTGGGAAGCAAAATCTAAAAACTTTTCCTCTGCGTTTTACAAAAGTTTTGCATACATACAACAACACAACAATCTTGGATTTTGTTGTATCCAACCCACTCCAGCAGCCGGTGGTGCGACTTGGTAAAGAAAAAGCATGAATGTCTTGTCGAACACAAAACTGACCATCTCTGCTTTAAAATACTTTCATGCAAATTAGCCCACACCCACACATCCTGCACAGGAACGACATCGGAATGAATTCACGTGTAATGGTTGTAAATAATCATGTTTAACACAAGCTGCTTCAAAAATGGAATTAATGAAGCGTTGGCAGACAAACTGAAAACACAATCCAGCTTCTCCACGCATGATTGGCAGGTAATCATCTAATAAACCACGACATCCAGTTGACAGTTACAATCAATTAATGTGGCTTTCCATGAATGGAACGCTTATTCCCTCGTCTGTTATACAGAATATTTACATCCATGTGTGTGCAGGTCACATTTTTTCCCCTGGAGAACTTTGTCAAACACTCAGACACAAAACTCTTATAGAAACACACAAAAACATATCTTTCAAGCTAATAATATGGACAAAAACTTTGGGACTGAATTTCTTCCTCTAGGCCTTAACGCATCATTCCTAACTGTGTTTCCCACTTTATAAAACCAACTTAACCCTGTAAAACTAGGCGTATCCTATGAGATGCACTTGGCCTTTCAAGATTTTGAGATTTCTACATCATAAGTTTGATGTTTCGTTCCTGAAAAACAGTATATAATCAGATGCATACATCTGCATTTTGTACATGAAAATATTTCAGATTGAGCAACAATTACACATGTAAAAGCGTATATTCAGTATAACAAAATTGACCAAAATATGTCAGAAGGTTCCATGTAGTTTTTATTTTCCAAAAATTACATTTTTCTGGCAATTATTTACTAGTTCAGGCTTTAAAGGATTAAACCAGTATTGTAGAAAATAAAAATAAACGCATTGACGGATTTTGGAAAAGTTTTCCCTAAAATTTCAATCATCCATATTTGGTGATTGTGAATTACAAACGTTACTGAGGTCATCGTTGGACAACCAACAGCCCAGCAGTTGCTTCTCTATACAAAACACTTTAGTTATTTTTGTCATCATGATAACACAGATGGCGTGACGACGCATCGGCTGCAGGATTGGCCTGCTACCTGCATGCAAAATTGGACTTCAGAGTCTGTGCAGCATGCAACTTGAAAGAGTTTTTATCTGTTGAATTAGCACACAGTCTGGTGATAAGAATCCTCTTTGTTTCTGACTGAAACCAAGAGCTGCAGGAGAAGAAACATCTAAATGTTTTCATGCTAACATTTAAAAACCTCAGTCCAAATGGAGCTGATAGATTCATGGAAGTGTGTCATATGATCCATGCTAGTTAAAAGCTGTGGTACTCTGACAACAACAGAGTGTATACAACACATCCTGTCCAATCCTGTGACTGTCCGGTGAGACGCTTTGTGGCGGCGCCAGGTGATGAAATCCTGAATGGTGCCATAAAGGTAGTTGTTTTAGTTGCAGTGCATTCACCTGTGTGTGGACATAGTTGCACACATTTCTGTCTGACAGGGCAGGATGTCAAACTGACAGGCTGTAAAGATTGCAATTTAAACACTGAGCCATTGTCACGCCTGTCGGTTGGTTTATGACGTCACCATTGTCTCTCTCGGCTGTCTGGTCCAGACATCAAAGAGCCGAACAGTAGATGATTGGGTGAGTAAGGCATGTCTCATTTGCCTTATCAGCGTGTGGATTTGCTGTCAGTAAGTTATTTGTACTGGGTTTAAACCAGCGCTGCTCTGTTCAGGCCTCCAGTAGAAGACAGATCCTTCATGCTAATGAAATCCTTTCAGTGCAGGAGGCCTGAGTCGTACGCCATAATTTATGCTTTCTAATCATTGCATTCATGAAAATGAGGTAATATGCAGAAACTTGCTTCTCATTATTTCAGCTCTGCGTGTTATTTTGCACACACAGACAAACACACAACGCCTGTCTGCACATGCTTGGCAAACATTTGCTCACATTAGATCGGTTTTCGGTTACCGAGCCTAAACGGATTAGGCCGAGCATCACAGACATTGTTTCTATACATTATTAAACTTTTAAGCCACCGAAAAACAGGATTGTAAGGAGAGAAAAAAACAGAGAGCGGGAAGAGAAAGTAATTATTCATCCTGAGTCTTCACACGCACCCCCACACCTTCACCAGCAAATTACAATTTCAAAATGTGAAACTTGAAATCCTTACCTGATTGTTTGGCGCTCTTGATTTATTTAGACTTTTGCAAAAAGTCGAAATGAATGTTTATTTTTATAAATTGGACCTTTCTAAAAGGAATGCTCTTAACGAACCATAACAAGTGGATGAATGGTTGGCTTCTCAAACTTTAAGGGTGTTATGCACCATGTCCGACTTCAAAGCCGTCTTAACTCCACACTTTAATTGTATCTCCTTCAAGCCTGTCTGCCTGACCGCCATCTGATTCTGCTGACAACTGCACTCCTCTCTCGTCTTCATGCTCATCCTTCTATCTTGACATTCCTCCTTCTCCGTCTTTCTCTATCTCTTATGACAGACCCCCCCCCCCCCTTTTCTTCTTTCCTTCAGCTCTTTCTAAAGTCGCTCTTCTACAAGTGTCAACTCAGGCACAAGCCCCAAATTACTTTTTTTTTTTTGGATAAGTGTTGACATCTACCGCTCGAGCAAACAGAATGATGCTATTTGCCCCTTTTCATCTCTCTCTCTCTCCGCTCTATTTATTTCTCTATCATTCTTTTTTTTCTATTTCTCTCAGCCTACAAACAGACATTCACGCTTCTCTCCATATGGGCTTTAATTTGCCATTGTCCCCCAAGATATTCCTCGCTCAGGCTTGAGATAAAGGGATAATCACTTCAAAGGGAAGCTGTGGGGGAGACTGCCCCCTCCCTCCCAGCTGAAAGGACAAGTGGACAATACGCTAATTGAGAGGGGGAACTGATCACAGGGTCTGTTCAAAGGGATGCTGGCCACGCCCCCTCCTCCCACTGACGCACTTAATTTTATTAGTGTTTATGGTGATGCTTCAGCCAAAATTATCACACAAACCCACCACAGCCTTTCAACTCCAAAATATCAGGTTATTTGCAATTAGCCACCCTCTCCTCTATTTCCCAGTACTATTTTAGCAGGATTGGAGCAGATAGAACAGGCTGCTGTGGATTCATTTAACACTTGATGCAAATCGACCTGAAATAGTTCCTAAAAAGTTCACAATGCAGATCTACGGACCACAACATGTGTTAACACGGACTGCTGCAGAACAGAACAGAAACCAGAACAGATTATAGTACCATTCCGGCGCCACTACACCTAAAATAAAGCCACTGTTTCCTGGTATGCGTGGACTTCCTGATGCGACACCTGTTCCTGCAGCGGTGAAACATTTCCCCGTGCTTTAAAAGTATGCTGTAATTAAAGAGGAGCTTGGTTTCAGTCCTCGGTGATGCACCAGATGACTTTTATTTCTTCCCAACCACGAGCTCTCAATTAGCCTCCAGGTCACCCTGTTTTATTGGGGCTCCATAACGAGTCTGCGGCAGTGCTCTCATCCTGTTTGGTGCTCTTAAAGCATTTGGATCTTCCTGTGAAATGGTTAGGGCCCCAACAATGGGGTCAGGGTAGGGTCAGCATGAATAACGCTCTTCTTGCGGTTACTTTACTGCACCCTCTTCTCTTTTTGTTGCTGCAAACACAAGAGTGGGCCTTTGAGGGTCAACAGGTGTGGTCCAGTGGACTCAGAGGCATTCACAGTGGATTAAAACAGGCAGAAATTAGTATTTTTGGAACATCTCTGGAGATCGGAGCAGTTTTAACTTCTTTAACAGCAGACTGAGGAATCTCTGTGTCAGCAAAACCGCAACTGTCTGTGGCCATTTTCTTCTTCTTCAGTGATATGTGTAGTCTCATTTAATGCGACTGATGATAGCATCATATCCCAAATGTGAATGAGCCACTTCTAATATTGTCCTGCACTTCAAAAAGCACATTTCATAAAAGCATTTTATATCTCTATTCTCTTTTCCAAGCCGACTTTAGACGAGTTAGGGTGCAGATAACGGCACGTTGCTTTAATTTGGCCCTCGCTAATCGACCCACTGCCAACATTCGCGGCCCAATATTCGTTTCCACATTGCAGACAGGCACCAATTTTAACAACTTTTTAAATGTTAAATGTGAGGTGAAATTTCCCTCAATCAACCAACTGCTTACATATATGGAGGGGAACCTTTGAGTCGATCCGTCAAACTCCCTTTTTTCTAGGGAGTCTTTTTAACTATGCAAATAGATCGTCTGCTAAGTGCAGCACCAACAATGTGCAGTCAATACGCTTTAGCTAGCGTAGTTCCAGTTGTGTAGACTCTAACCATACAGTCTGAGGACATTAATGGTGAGGTTTGGCTTCACGCACAGTTTAAGTTAGAATTAAGCATTCCTTAAGTCATGCCCTGCTTTTAAAGCAATCAACAGCATCTGGAAGAAGCTGGATGAGATTACATGTCATTCTAAACCGTCTGGACAACTGGACAAAGATGCTTACAGGACAGTAAAGTTACAGTGGAACTTACACAGAACATGAATTAATCATCGCTCAGAGAAGTTGGATTTCATTTGAATCTTTGTCCCGTAACATGACTTTTGTGAATTTGAATCCTCTGACTTCCATAATTATATTCTCCTTTAAACTTGATTTTCGACATCAAAGGGACAATATAGCGTTTGAAGTAGCATGGGATTGGATCACTGTCTAACTCGCTCTTTAAGATTCTGTCACAATGACATTAGAAGAGTCATGTGAATTAAAAGAGGGGAGAACAGCTTGTGCCTTTGCTCTCTGTCCAATTTCAATCAAAATGTCATGCTGTGCCATTTTCTCTGAATGTGGAACTGGCAAGTGTGTTAGGTTGACATCTTTTTGCCTAAAAGCCTGTGACTAATATTCAAATTATATGACAGTTACACTCTTACAGGATTATCACATCAGGGCAGTAACTTTAAGCATACGTTTTAAATAGTTGTAGACATTAAATTCGTAGCAAACCACAAATTCCGTTCTTCTCCTCATGCTGTTAACATGGTTATTAACATGGAATGTGTTCCAACTTCCATTTATTTCCCCACCATTTAATGGAGCGTAAAATGATCTGTAACCATATTGGAACGGCTTCTACCCTCAGCTGGGTCGATACTAACAGTCAGAAGCCACGGGCAACAAAGGATCGCTCTTGTTTGTCAAGTATTTCTGTTGGAACTTCGCGTCGGCTTGAAACAGACGGGCTGGAAGAATAATGATGTCGCGGTAGATCACTTGCTTCTGACGCTGCGGAGCCTCGGGGAGTTGGCTCTAGATTGCCAGTCTTTGATAAGGTCCTGGCATACATGAAAATCCTTTCCCCGGTCTGCTAAAGTTTCTGTCTGTACCGGTGAACGTCTCAACGCGCGTCACGGCGAACCAGACAAGGTCGACCACGACGCAAGCGGGACCTTGTGTTCGTTAATCGCAGCTGTGGGTTTATTCGGTCTCACTGCGTCGTCGTGGCGCACAGACGGGTCCGGGGTTTTTTTTTATGTGTCTTCCCGGACTCGTCCAGCGGCTTTCTCACTTTGAAGTCTGCTTAAGAAATAGCCCGGAGGATTTCCAAGACTACTTGAAACGGTAACGCGCGGAGAAACGCGCTCTCGTCCGGTGACGTGACGGGACGGAGAGCAAGCCTGCGGTGGGACTACTTGACATAAACGTAAAAAAAAAAGAAAAGAAAAAAAAGCGACATCGGCTCCAGAACACGGATGGTAAGTTGTAGGAAAGCTGTTCCACAGGCCCCCTCTCTCGGCCGCTTTGATGTGCTGCTGCGACCCTTTGAAGTTGAGAAACGCGGGCTGTGTTTCTTGTTTGTGGGCGAGAAATACGGTGAGATAGATAAGAGGCTTGCGAGTGCGTGCGCGAAATGGAGATTAAAAAAACAACAACGAATATTTGTCGGGTTGCGCGTCTTCGAGCTGGGAAAAAAAGTGGGGTGGATTCTTCAATCAGCCGCCCCCCCCCTTCTTACCTTCCCCAGATTTTGACACCCCTGGTGATCTACATAGCGACTGAGCCTGCCTACTCTGAGGTCAGTTGTTGAATGGGACAGGGTAGAGACAACTACGGCGCTTGTTGTGTGGACAGACTGGGACACGTGTGGCACGGCACCGAACCGAGTCAGTTCGACGTTGGTTTCTTGTGGTGGATTACCAGAGTTCTGGATTGTATCAGGTTCCACCATAAATGGACTAATCACTTAACTTTTTAAACGACTGGATCTGCTCTGCGATGGTAAGTTGTTTTTACGCACACGCACATTCCGCTCCCATCCTTGGGATTTTCTGATCTTTTTGTCTGATCGTGTGCGCCGCCAGAGCGAATGTAAATGATCGCGTGGAGTTTAGAGCAGCCAGACACTCAGTTTATGTCGTTTTAGCTGCTTTTAAGGTAACAAGTCTCCCAAGATTTGACGCTTAGGCTCCGATTAAAGTCACTAAGCTTCTGACTGTGGTTTTACATCTATATTAAGTCTGTCGATCGTGTTGGTAGTGCAGACATGTTGTCCGTGCTGTGGGTTTAATAGTGGGCTGTAATAGCCTTCTTGGGTAGATATTAAGGCGATTGATCGCTTACATTTACGCGTGAGCGACTGGATTTTCCCGCGGGGCTCTTTATCCCCTCGTACATTAGAACGTTTAAGGTCATTGTGGTGCGGATCAGGTGCGTTTTCCACTCATCTGAATATCTCTGGGACAGCAAGGACGAGCGTGGAAACGACTCCGTACGCGTGATGCGAAAAGAAGTGTTCCGATCGTCCGAAACAGATTGGGAATTAATTGGAGCTGAAAGCTGTGACACGGACTCGTTAGTCGAACATGTGTACGGTGAGAATATGGGTTTGCTTACGAGTGAGGCGTTATGGGATGATAATTCTTGTAAAATTTGTTTTGATATGACAGATCAATGCACGTTGCGAGTGTAGGCTGCAGTTGATCTCTCATTTAGATTATAAATAGATAAATGAAACGAAAAAGCCTTTCATATTTCCTTCCTCTGTGAACTCGGCGATGGTTTTTGAAGGGGACTGTTTACTTGATGTCCTTGTTTGAAGTTCAGCAGGATCTGGCTTTGATTAGATCAATACTTTGTGTTTCAGAGTGAAGAGGAGCTGAGAAGCTCCCCCGCTGCTTTTAGAGAGTGAGGAGGATTAGGCTTGGAGCTCAGTGGAGGCACGACGGCACTCTCACACGGTAACCGGAGCTGGAGCCATGAGCAGGGTGCTTACGGAGCACATCAGCAGTAGCTTCCGAGAAGATGCTCCTCGTCCTCCGGTACCGGGGGAAGAGGGAGAGGCGTCATGCTACAACCCAAGCAGATCTGGCAAAATGAGAGCCCAGAGCAAAGTTAAAGATACCTCCGCGCCTCCCGGCTCCACACCGAGGAGGAACGAGGATGGTCTGGGGGAGCCAGAGGGCAGCGCGTCCCCGGATTCGCCTCTAGTCCGGTGGACAAAGTCTTTACATTTTCTCTTGGGTGACCAAGACGGCGCGCACCTCTTCAGGACCTTTTTGGAGCGAGAGAACTGCGTGGACACTTTGGACTTTTGGTTCGCCTGTAACGGCTTCAGGCAGATGGACTTAAAGGATACCAAAACTTTGCGAGTTGCCAAAGTTATTTTCAAGCGGTACATTGAGAACAACAGCATCGTCGCAAAGCAGCTGAAGCCTGCCACCAAGACCTTCATAAGGGATAGTATTAAGAAGCAACAAATAGACTCTGCCATGTTTGACCAGGCACAGACAGAAATTCAGTCCAACATGGAGGAGAATGCGTACCAGATGTTTCTGACCTCTGACATATACCTCGAATATGTGCGCACCGGCTGCGAGAACGCGGCGTACATGAACCACGGCGGTCTCGGCAGCCTCAAACTGATGTGCGGATACCTTCCTCCTCTGGTGGAGGAAGAGGAGTGGAGTTGTAATGACCTGAAAGCCAAAACGCTCGGCTCTGTTGTTGGACTGTCTACAAAAACCCTGAGGGCTACCGCTGCCATCCGGACGGCAGCTGAAATGTTGGAGAACAGTTGCAGGTAAGAGCAGTTTCCGCCTTGGATGTCAGTGTTACTGCATGTCAGAGCAGGTTGGTATTGTGTCGCTCACCCTGCTTGTGATCACCTTTCCTTCATTAGCTCAGCTACAGTGAATACGTGGCGGTTAGTAGTTATTTCACAAATGCCTGACGGAGATAAAGACACTTCATCAAAGGGTCTTGGAGCAACATGTCTACATAGTTGTGCCCTCCTGCCTTGCAGTTAGTCAAGGGGTTGGAGGGTGGAGAGGCGGGGTGTGTACAAAACATCAATGGATCTGAGCCTTCCTTTTAAGTAAATGGTGTCTTGCAGGCAGCCCTCTGCTGGTTTGCTCAAGTTTCCTGTGCTTTGAAAGCCTTCCTCTGGTTCGGACACCAGACATCAGACTCCATGACTGCTAAAGCAACATGAAATAGTGTGATGGAGTTGTAAAGATATGCTACAATTTATAGCTTGGTGGCAGCACATCCTCTAAATCTTCCCATCCAAAGAAATGCTAATACGGAGTTAAAAGAACCGGAGCGGTCAGTCGGAAGCCAAGCGGAGATGTTATTTCCTTGGTCGAAGATGACTGCGGAGCTGTTTGGGGAAAGCTTTCTGACTTTCTTCCCACTCATTGTCCAACAGCTGAAATCTTTTCAAGTCAGTCGTTTTCAGAAACTGGATTTGCCAGCAAATATGTAACTTATACCCAATCAGGCTTTCTAAAGCTTTAGTCAGACTAGACTTTAAATGGCCACTAACAACAGTGTTAAACAAGTAATTGATGAAGTCTGATAGGTCAAATTCACCCATAAGGATGTTCCCGGGAACATCAGTAGCTTGGAAGTGGGATGGTTGAGTCAGGAACTTAGAAGCACATGGTTTGTTGACATGTAGGCAACTCCTGGTTTCCTGGTGCGAACCCCTGCATTCTTGTTTTTCTTTTGGATGGAGAAAACCTTCTCTTTCTCCTTTCCGTCACTCATGGTCTCCCCCCTTTCTTCCCTGCCCCTCACAATCTCTTCAGGTCAACCAATTTCCATCTCAAACATGTGGAACTAATTTTGCCACAGCACAGGTTTCTCTTTCCCCCTCGCTTTTTGAGAAACCTCCAAGATCTCCAAACAGATAGAAGAACACAACAACAAAACATCGGCTCGGTTCTGCCGCTCCGACAATGGATTGTGTTCCTCCCTCTGTCTTTTCCATTCAGCACTTTTTATCTTTCAAAAAATAAGTCTGACTGAGACTAAGCACACTTTGGAAGGAGATGTGGGGGGAGGCAAGAGGAGGAGAAAGGGGGAAAGACAGGAAGGGGGGATCATGAAAGAAAGAAAATAGATAGAGAAAGAGAGAGGGGGCAGAGATCCCAGCTGCGCTAAATACCTGACTCTTTGCGTGGACCTTCCAAAGGTCAGGTTTGTGCTTGGGGCCTACAGCTTTAGTCATGCTGGGGTTCTCCTCTCAGCACTCCCGGCAGAAGGCATTCTCATAAAGAAAGGGGCCCTCCTTCCCCCTTTCCCTCTCTGCCTCCCTCTTTAAAGCTCAAGTTCCCCCTTCCTTTTTCCCCTCCCTCTTCCTTGTCCACCCCCTTCACTACTGAAGCAGGAATGCAGCGCAGCAGGAGAGAGTAGAAAGACAGAGGGAGAGACTTTTTAGAAAGGAAAGCATGGGAGAGCAGAGTAAAGAACACCCCCACCCCCAACTGGACAGTTGAGACAGGGAGAGATAGTAGTGGGAGAGCATGGTGGAGAAAACGCTCCAATGAAAGAGAGAGGAGGCTCACAGTGTGAAAGTATCGGCCAGGTCCAAACAAACAGGTGGGGAGATAGCAAAGGAAAGAAAACAAAGGGAAGTGATGTTGTTCAGTCACACACAGCAAGGTTGCCCCCAGCGACCCCCAAACACGCAACACATGTATGTTGGGGGGGCGGGGGGGGCATACCTCCACCTTGAATATGGTTGTCACAATCCTCAGGTCCTGCTGCAATCGGAGAGATTGCAAACTTCAAACTGTCATAATTTTTAAAATCTGAGCTAAGTTAGCAAACATAAAGCCTTGGCACGTTCTTCACGCCAACTTCACACCGCAGGCCAGGAAAGAAATCGCTTGACAAGTGTTTCGCTTTTGCAGGTCCCACCGTCGAGGAGACCCTGCCAGCCCTTACTTTGTCAACTCTGGCTACATTTTTGCCCCTGCCACCAGTGCCAATGACAGCGAGATCTCCAGCGATGCCACGACGGATGATTCCATGTCCATGACAGACAGTAGCGTGTAAGTGTTGCTAGCTTTTAATTGAAACCAAATGTTGTGTTCTGTTCCAGCCATCTCGCTTTGGAGATAACGAAGCAATTTGAAAAGGCTCAGTTCCATTCAGCAAACCCTGGCCAAAGCTCGGAATTTTATCATTTCCAGCGTATCTAAATGTGTTTGGAGTTCAGTCAACACCTTTCCAGGAAGAGAATGGGGGATGAGGGAAGAAATTCTGCCCTGCTGTTCAAAGAACTTAGTTTTTCTTCCAGCTGGGAGATGGCAATTTCTGCAAAAATAATGGCCCATAATGTATTTTAATTATCCTCCATGATTGATTCCAGGTAACTCCATTAATGTGTAGTTCTTTTTGCGACCTCCAGGTTGATAACTCTGGGAAAGTCATTATGTCTGAAGACCGTTTGAAGTTTATTCTGATGCGTTACAGGCTGGGGAGAAGGGAGAGAAAAAATTAGAGCGTCTTGATGTGGGTGGGGGGTGTTGCCTCGTTTTCCTCAAAGTTGAAATGTGTCCATCCCACCCACCCTTCTGCCACAGCAGACTTGTTTTTTTATATTATCTAATCGCTTTTTCCCTTTGAAGAGCTGTAAGAGAGGGGGAGGGAAATGACCATTCAGGCCTCAAGACAAACTCATAGAAAAATGTTGGCACCAAATGAAAGGAGGCTTACTCACATGGTGGGTCAGTTTCCTGCCACTGGCCTCTGCAGCGTGCTGAGATCATGTGTCTGCGAGGCTTTCACAAGGGTTACTCATTTCTAGAACTTGGGACAAGGCATGAGGAGGTATACCCCTTGGCCAGACTAAGATACCCCCAAAAAATCACCTCTACTCAACCCTTCATAGCTTCCCTCCTCCACCCCGAGAGCCAATAGCCAGAATGGGTAGACTCAAAGTGCAAGGGAGTGAGAAAATAAAGTGCACGGAGTATAAAGGGCTTAACTGAATCGCTTTCAGCCTATTGTTAGGTGAGGGGAGCTTAGGGGGATAAGAGGGTGGCTGGCTGCTTTGAAAGTGACTTGCACAACTGAATAGGAGATCCCCATAAAGGGTCCAGGAAACCATGAAAGAGTCCATGACTGTTTTCTCTTCCCCAGCCCGGACAAAGCATCCAGGCATCACATCGTTTGTCAGGGTGGGGACAGTTCGGATAGATAAAAACATAGTTTGTGATAGGGAAGTTGGCAAGCTTTCTGTGGGAATAATGTTTGCTGGGGTGCTTGTTAGCGCGCAAGTTCCTCTGGGCTGTTGAGTTACACTTTTGAAGAGTTTCCTTCCTGTGCCTTGAGGAGTGATGGCTTGTAGTCTCCGGGGCACAGTTTGTGAAGCATTGATTTTGATAGTAGATCCTGCTTACAAGAAGCTTACCGCACCACTGGGGATATCCGTGACCAGGCTCCCATTGTCTATTCTTCTTGACAATGTCACTCTGAAATGTGACTCATAGAACCTGTTTAGATTTTTTTTTAAATTGTCAAACATCATGTGCCAAAGTCATATTCTAGCATTGGCTTGCCAAGGCCGGTTGTCGTGATTCTCACTCCTGTCCTTGTGCCAGATCTCAAAAAAGGATCCTCTCATTCGAGGGAACAATTTGATTAGTGTCCTTTTATAGTGGTTAAAAGGCACGCTGCGAATTTGAATCTCATTTACCAGATAAAGAATAAGGAGAGGAGGATTTGGGAAGAGGAGTGGAACGTTTTTTTTTCTTTTTTTGCTTATATCTTATTTATGGATTTACTTGGACGCTGGGGAATGCTGCTGCACCAACTTCAAACATTACCTTATCTTACAAACCAGCCTTTTGATGTTGCTGAGATCAGAGGCTCGCAGCACAGTGCTTGCCAAACGAAGATGGCAGCGGGCGCATATGTGCATGAGTGTGAGATTTCAAAGAGGGAGCAGAAGAAGTAGCGTTTGGGCTAGGTCAGACACTTCCAAAACGGCCAAGATAATTGGCCCAGCTTAAATGGCAGCTGACTGGAAACGCTAGCAGACATGGAATGAAAAATGAAGAATAAGATTCCCAAAATAAATGCTTAATTGTCCAGTGAGACTTCCTGGTATTCCTAACTACATCTCTATATTCATTTTAATGTATGAGAGCTACAAAGACAGACACTTAAGCAGCCTTATCTCGCCTGCTTTAGCTTGTCGTAGTTATGGATTCTAACCAGCCGCTGAGGTTAGCGCTCCTGCTTTTTAAAACAGGACTGATGTGAACTTACCAGTGGGGCTCTTCTTTTGAAGCCTGCAATGGGATGTTAAGCATATTGTAGCGGTACGTTTAGTTACGTGTGTTGTTTTTGAAGGCTGTATTGCACCTGTGGGTGGTTACTGGGTGGCTACTAGGTGGCCACTAGGTGGCTACTTGCTGATGTTGGATACTAGTCTGATCAAAACTAAATATATACATTATATCTTAATTTATTTATTTATTTATTTATTTATTTATTTATTTATTTATTTATTTCCAGAGATGGAATTCCTCCTTACAAACTGGGCACAAAGAAGCAGCTCCAACGAGAGATGCATCGCAGTGTCAAGATCAACGGCCAGATAACGCTACCCCACTTTCCTGTAAGTCCTACTTCCTTAACTTCCACTTCCTGCCTGTGTTTCTTTTTTTTGTAATCTGCTAAACTAAAACTTTAACACACTGACAACTGGTCCCAATTCCCGGGAGGAGTTGTGCGTTATTTTAAATTTTTTCAAAGAGTCAGTGTTGTGTCAGAATACTATATTTCATTCCCTTTCTTGTTTTCATATAAAAGTTGGGGTAAATGAAAGGCAGCATTTGCATACCACTTCACTTCCTCCTCTGTTTCAAGCCCCTCCCAACCCCCCTCCAGTAGCTTCTGTCAGGCTGTAAATAAAATTTAAAAAAAGATGTCATCTTTCGATTCAATCTCAGTATTTTCGGTATGTCAATTTTAATGATTATATTAAGGTCTTTGGTGAAGTGGCTAAATGGTTATTGAATCCACCACACATCACTGTTCAATTCCAGTTTTTCTCACTTCTGCACAAATTCCTGGTCCCAGCAGGAATTGTTTAAGTGTGTGCTTTGAATGGAAGATTGTCCTGCTGCAGTTGTTGTGGGAAGGTTTAAGGAAGTCTGTTGCAGAAAATTGAGGTTGGAAGGTGGATATGGATTTGTTTGAAACTAGAAAATAAATGTGAGATTCTATTGTCTTCGTATCCAGACAGGTGCGTGTGCGTGCGTGCGTGCGTGCGTGTGTGTGTGTGTGTGTGTGTGTGTGTGTGTGCTTGCATGCATTTGACAGTGCTGTCTGTTCCCCTTTTTCTGTCCTCCTCTGTCTTCTTCTCTCTCTCTGTTGCTCTCTCAATATCTCTCCTTTTCCTTTTCCTGCTTGCACTCCTTTAATGTCTCCCTCCTGATTTGGAGATGGCTCTGTCTCCCATGATGCACCAGCCCCAGGCAGCGGGGGCCCCGTGCAGGGCTGGCACTCCTTTGCCAACAGCTCTGCTTGCCTTTTTTCTTCTTCCCTTCATCGTGTCTACAAAGAGATGAGAGGAACTAAAAAAAAAGAGTCAAAATCAAGAAAACCAGTGCGCCAAATAACAAAAAAGTAAGAAAGGGAGAAAGAGAAGCTGGTGCATATAGTTAAAGGAAAAGGAGGATAATGTGACTAGAGTACCTCTGAGCTGCCCTGCATGCAGCCAGGAAATAAATTACTACTTCCCCTCAGATCTTCTCAGTATTTGACTCCTCTATCCCTTCCCTCCCTCTTTTCCCCCCTTCCCTGTCTCGCTCTCTCTCTCTCCACTGCCATTGCCACTTGACTAAGGCACATCTCAATCCTCTTCATCTTTTTTCATGCTGTTAATTTTGTCCCCCTCTCTCTTTTTTCCTCCCCTCGTCTCAGCTCGCTCGTCTCTCTGTCGATATCTGGCTTTTATTTGGAGATTTAAAGCTGCATGTCCCTCCCACCCCTAGTGTGCGTTTGATGTTTGACAAGGGCCCTTTGAAGTGTGCTGACTTCAGAGGCTGCCTAGCTGATGGCTTGGTTGGGCTACAGAGGGTGTAGGCAGGGGGCCTCCCCTCCGAGCAAGACCAACTGCTACCCAGCAAACAATACCCACCTCTCTCCCCCCTTGCCCAGCAGCCTGGCACTGCCAAGGGCATCGGGCATGAGAAGATCTGTGGTGGGATGGGCAGCGTGGAAGGTTCGGGTTAGCTTGAGGGCAAGGGCATCTGGATTAGGCTTTTTTGAATAGTAGCAAGCTTTTTTGGAATAAAATGGGATCGGGGCAAGGCCAATGGATTAATGCAACATATTGCAGAAACATTACACATTCACTCTCTAAAGTTTCCTTCCTCCCCTTATTGTTTGCCTTGTAGAGGACGCACCGGCTGCCTAAGGAGATGACTCCAGTCGAGCCCTCAGCCTTTGCCGCCCAGCTCATAGCGCGACTTGAAAAGCTGAAGCGAGAGCAGGACACCATGAGTTCACTGGAGGAGAGGCTGCAGCTGATCCAGGAGGTACATATGAATATAGACCAGTTCTGAACCACCTGACTCCGCTGTCGAAGTTAAGCCCGACTGCTGCTGCCAAATACTAAATTGCATAGGAGTTAACTTGGAAAGATGTTTCCATATTACAAAAGCCTCGATGCCAGTTTTAGCATGTCAGAACAGCGAAAAGACCGAGGGATTTGAAAGTCTGTCTTGGTTTAGCTACCACTTCCCTTTCCTTTCTGTCCCACACTACTTCATCTGGAAGAACTTTCAAACTTATATTTCTAGGCACACTTGAAGTTCCTTCAAATAGTTAGCACTTAGCTACTCTCCAGTGGCACGTTTGCTGAGTATGAGTGGTGCCAGTCTCTTTGTGAAACACAGGCAGACTCTGCATTATATATGAAGCGCACCCAAAGCCTGTTAGTGAAGATAACAGTGTAGCAAAAAGGAAACTCAAATCAAGTTACTCAGGCGTTTGCTCTCACTGACTTCAGAGGACGATAGATATAAGTTGGTGTAAGTTGAGACATAAATTCCTCTGTTTGCTGCTTTTCCCACATGTGGCTGTGCGAATGTTTTGTCAATTGCCTTAACTTTTAATTCATTTTCTTCTTGCCCAGGAGGAGGAACGGGAAGAGAGCGGGGACATCACAACCAGCACCTCCCTCCATCACCCTCTGCTCCTGTCTGGCAGCCAATGCGAGGAAGACCCGCAGGCTATCCTGGATGAACACCTGTCCCGTGTCCTGAAGACGCCTGGCTGTCAGTCTCCGGGTGTGGCTCGTCACTCACCACGGTCCAGCTCACCGGATCGGACGAGTGCGATGGTGTCCTCTGGCCACGGGCCGTTCTTTAGCGCCTACCCCGGGGCTGCCAAGGTTCTCACAGCGGACAGGCAGTCGACAAAGCACATCCACCACCACTACATCCATCATCATCACGCTGGGCCCAAGACCAAGGAGCAGATTGAGGCTGAGGCAGCTCAGCGTGTGCAGTGCCTCTGCCCTCCAGGGGGCGCCAACTTTTCTGACTTCATCCCTGCGTGAGTTTTGATTCGTGTTCATGCTAGTCATGCTGGAGCTGTTATTCAGTCGACGTAGTTTCCCTGCGTTGCAGCTGATTCTTCTCATGGTGAAGCTGGTCTGGTTCAACACGCTTGTGCTTCTTCCTACAGCCGCTGCAGCACTTTGTACAGACGGCCGATAAAGGCCACCGACGAGGGTGTGTCTTCACCATGCCTTCCCCTAGATGCCACCGACCGCTCCCAGAATGTTTGGCAGTGGATACTGGAGAGTGAGAGGCAGGGCAAGCACAAGCCTCACAGGTAAAGACATATCTATGAGGAACTGTCTGAACGTCACGTCTCCAGTTTTCTTGTTCATTTGACAAACCAACACTTTTTGATTCTAACAGCAACCAAGGTCTAAAGAAGTCCAACCCACTTGACTCCAAGACGCTGCTTAGTCGTACTCAAACCTCTTGGGGTGGAGGCGGCATTGGTAGTGGGGCTCACCTACGCGGCCACCATCCGGGTCACCCATTCATCCAGGACCCAGCCATGCCGCCCCTACCCCCACCCAACACCCTAGCACAGCTAGAGGAGGCTCGACGTCGACTAGAAGAGGTCTCCAAACCGCCAAAACAGAGGTCAGCCATCAGAAACACTTCTTCCATATCAGAATCCACCTAGCTGGTGGATGAGATGCTAACCTCTGTGATTCTGACAGGTTATCAACCACAACCAACAACCTCCAGAGAGACAGGAGCCATCCTTCTGCTGCCTTCCCCACCAGCGGCAGCCTTCTGAGCGGATCTGGACCCCAAGCAGACGAGTATGGGTCTTTGTTATCTTGTTTCTTTCTCACTGGTCTTTTCGATATTCAATTTCTGACACACTTGAATGATTTTTTTAATTGTCTGCATCCTTGTCCTCTCATTTCCTCAACCGTCCTTTCAAAGGGAGATCCCTGGGAGTCTTCGCTTTGTCTTTCAACGCCCTTGTTTTTGCTCATTTAAGATTAAAGCAGGCTTCAATAAAGAATCCTAGCTACCCGCCCTTCTCCCAACACTCACCTCCTGAATGCAACAAATTTGTTCTGTAGCCCCCCGGTTACTCAGATTTGTGGCCTCGCTTCATGCATTTATTGTTAAACTACTCTGTGACCTCTTTCGTTTTGAATTGGTCGACCAGCTATCAGTTTTAAACCATTGTGCTTTTTTTTTTTCTGTTTTTTTTTTTAGGTCAAAGGAGCTTGTGGTCACCTACTTCTTCTGTGGCGAGGAGATCCCTTATCGCAGCATGATGAAGACCCACTGCCTCACACTGGGACATTTCAAAGAACAGCTGAGCAAGAAAGGCAACTACCGGTAAAGAGAAACCACAAATGACCACAACAGCACACCAATCACAAGCGTTAGCAGAAACACACAGGCATGTTTGGTCACAGCTTTTTAGGGTGATGTTGCATGGTTAGTTGTCTCTGTATGCATGTGCATTCAATATTTTACTTGCATATGCTTGTCCGGTGAGTGGGAGTGTGAAATATTGGAACCCAATAGTTGAAAAGATGGGTTGATCCACTGCATTCAGCACTTATAGAGACAGGAAAGAAGAGGGAGGGGGTTCTGCTGAAAATTTTTTTTTCCTCACATCTGTTACTGATTTCCATGGTGAGGCAGCCTTAATAAATATGGCTTTTGAAGCCTGGGACATTTATTTTGCACACAAATACTATTGCGAGGCCTTCAAATTCCTCCTCCACACTGTTGCGTCAGGCATAAAAATCAAACGCCCCCTAGGACTACCTTCTGTTAATGACTGATAAGGGTTAACACAGCAACAATACCACCTGTCATGCGATGACGAGGAGGCAATCCTAAACAATGTAAGTACTCAGCAAGCTAGCATGTATTTGGAAATATAACAATGTAGAATACAAAAATAATCTACAAAAATAATCTAAATCAAACACACAGAGAAAGCCTCCCTGTACAAAGCCTGCATGCCTATGACATCAACATTAGTTTATAGCCACATCTGCTTGTTAGGCAAGAGAGAAGAAGGCCTGCAAACAAGTCAGTGCACCCCTGCTATCCCATAAATCTTGAGCGAGCAAAAAGAGGAGGGGGAGGTGGGGATTGAAGCCTCTGGCTTCAATGGGAGCACAATGTGTGGAGTTGGTTAATTTGGACATGGCAACGCTACAGTAGAGAACAGTACGAGCGTCCCTGCCAGACGATATTGGTGCCAGATGTTGGGAATAGAGAAAAATCCTGCCATATAAAACATGTTCCAATGGAAAGGCTCCTACTGTCTCATTCTCTGAAACAAAGTGATGACTTTGAGCGAAAATAGTTTTTTCTCCCTAAAAGAAATGTCAGCGTTAAACGGAGACGGGTTGATGTAGTTGTTTGGGTATGACTAATAAAGATGAAAAGACAAAACGCTGCCCGGCAAAGATTGAAGGACAGGAAAGACTTTGCTGGGATGCCATGTCATTAAATAAAGCTGTCGCCCCTCTCTCAATGCCGAGCAGAAAGCCTTTCAGCTGCGGTAACGCAATCCTCCCTTCATTTGTGTGTAATTACAATCAACAAGGGAAATAAAACAGTTTTTTTCTACTCCTCCTTACATGTGTTGTTTGAATGATTCTAAACTGAGCAGTTGCTCATAAAACAGAGAGCTTTTTTTTTTTTTGTATTCCAAACACAAACACACATGGGCAAAATGAGGCACAACATGAGGCATTTTTCCATTACAAAGCTTATCATTAAATCCCCTCCTGCTGATCTTTTGCTGGGTTTAAAGTAGTGAAGAGAAATCATTAGGAGCTCCAGGAGACTTCACAATCGCTGGGACCAAACTAACCCTGGGAGTTGTCTCTGCTTGAGAGAAGAAGAAGAAGAGCGGGTTAGCTAGGTGACCTGAGACCTCCAGGAGACTATCTGAGAGCCACCTCCTCCCCCTCCCGCTCGGGGATAAAGCCCCCCCAGCCTCAGCCAGCATCCAATCTATCACACCCACTGACTGATCCAGGAAGGCCCGCTTTCCACTTCCTCTCGCTTTCTTCTTTTCCCGTTCCTTCTTTTCTCTCTGTTCTCCGCTGGTGATCGGAAAGCCACCCGGAAAAGTGTGTGTGTCTTTGATCGGGCATTTACGTGTGTGTGTGAGTGCGGCGGAGCGTCAGGCAGACTCTCGGGCACCTGAGATGTAGACCTGTTTGACAGACAGCCCAATTAAAAGCCGTAGCGATGCAGAGAGAGAGGTGGCACCGAGAGGGGGGGGGGACTTAGGACAACCTCTAATTAACCCTTCAACTTTAATTAGACTTTGTAGGACAGACCGTCATCTGTAGAAAGGCCAGCAGTCAAACTGAACAAGTGGATGAGGAGACGAGCGCATGCAGACCAGCAGGCCGCCTCCATCAGTCTGAATTATCACAGGCGGCGTTTAAACAGGGGGTTCAGCCTGTTTCTGCTGCAGCGTGATGTGGAGTCAACTTCCGTCTTTGAAGTGTGCAGGGATGGCATTGAAGGCTATGACTAAGTTGTTTTGAGCAGGATCCGTTTCTGGCTCTCAAAGTGTGTGTGTGTGTATGTGTGTTTGATTTCTACTAAAGGGAGTTATGCGCAAAGCTGTACGAGGAAGTAGTTGTGTAGTTGCCTCAAAGAGATTTAAAGCATGATGAAACGCGTCCGCTGCCAATCCGTCAGTTTTCGTTTGACTCCACGCTCCTTGATGCTCGACATTTTCTAATAACGCTCCTCTGTCTTTGCTTTCTCTCCTTAGGTACTACTTTAAAAAAGCCAGTGACGAGTTTGAGTGTGGCGCCGTGTTCGAGGAGGTGTGGGAGGACGCCACCATGTTGCCCATGTATGAAGGCAAGGTCCTGGGCAAAGTGGAGAGGATGGACTGAATCCACTCTGCTGCCAAAGTGTCCCTAAAATAAAACACCTGAGCGACAGACTCTTTGTAATTAACAAACCCTCTGGACTTCTTTTGTGTTTTTCTACTTCTTGATATTAAGCTAAACAGAGTTAATATATCCAGCACAAGAGGAGCGATTGAAGGAAGACGAGCCAATGAAGTATGCCGAATCTAGAGGAGCTGCAGCCCCTCCCTGACTTTATTAACCAATCAGCCTTAGAAACACAATGGAACAGTGTGAGAGACTTTCAACGACCAATAGGAGGATGATGATTGGGGGCCAGTGGGCGGCCTCTTCTTGAATATAACCACTAAAGATGTAGATGACTGTTGGAGCGATGCCATGAGACTGATGGTGCTTTCAGAGGAATGAATTGCGGCACCGCCGACCTGCTCTTGAAGTTACGTCATTGCAAAAACATCCGTACATGTGCATATACATACACACATGTGTATATATACATGTATTATATATATAGATGCTTTTTGTAATGAGTTGAAAGTTTTTAGTCAGTATTTATTGAAGAAAAAAAAGACAACCCACTCCTTTCCCCATCGTCCCTTAAACCTGTGTCCCTCCCCCTCCCCCGTTTCCAGCCAATGGGCAAGCTGCTTTTGAATGTCGGGAGAATATTTGGTGTTATTTTGGCTTTTTTTAAATATTATTTTTATTTTACACAAAGGACATGACGCTAGCCTAGCACCTCCTATAGCCTTGTAGTCCCATCTGACAAACTAACAATCTTGGCAGGGGTCTTGTCCGAGGTGCACTCCCTCCACGATTTAATGGTCAATCCTAGTCTTATATGCTGCTGATAGTTTGTGATCTTAAGTTTGTCACGCTAGTGTTTCTTCTGCCTCGTTCTCTCCCTCCCTCTCTATTTCTCTCAGTTCGGTGACAGAGCTCAATCGTTTTTTGTTGTGCCTTTGTTTATAATTCAGGCATTGCACAGGGAGGGGGGGCAGTTGCAGATGCACACAGAGAGGAGACCTGGAGCACAAGTCGTACCATCTAATAATGGCACTGTTAACAGCCCGCACACCAAAATAACTTGTGCAGAGAACCCGTTTGGGTCACTGATCAACAACTTCTCCAGGAAGTCAGCTCCAGTTTCAAAACACACACAAAAAAGTGATCTTTAAAGAATGTCGTTACGCGAACATCGTATATAGCGGAGCTCCTGTATACATTGTAATTATGCATTCTGAAGTATGGATACAGACACACGTGATGCTAACAGTACATACACAACCAACACACACTATCGCTGGTGTTTTAAGAGTACAGCACCTGTGCCTACATGGATGCCATACCATGTGCTACCCTGTTTCAGGGTTTTAATATATATCCCTTGGTTTTCAGAAGGGTTTTATGTTGAAAATATATTTTTATGCTTTTAATAATATGGTAAATCATGTTTTCTTTTGTTTTTACACCATTTTTTTTTTTGTTTTTGTTTCATTCTATCTGAACTGTAAATTATACATTATATAAAGAGTTTCATTTAAAAATTTACATGGACCTATAATTATTGTAATTATTGAGAGATGTAGCCTTTATTAAAGTTTTATATTTTTCAAGTGAATGCTGTTTTGCCCGAATTTCATTTCTGTTTTCATAGCAGCAATTAATAGTGTCACAGTACATCTCATGGTATTTGTGTATAATTTAGTGGGTTTTCCTGAATGATAGTCTTTACGGAAGTGTTGAGTCAAACCGTGGAGGCCTGTTACTGGTTGTCCTCCCTCAGTGGCCACCCAGAGAATAAAACAGAGTCTTATAGAATCTATATCCATACGACTCTGTTTTATTCTTTGTTTTTAATCTATATTATAGATTAAATTAATTGATTGCTTATTTCCATTGTTTAGTTCAAATCATGGCCAGCCAGCCACCATACCCTAACCCTGTCCCAAAACCTGCCCTTGCCATTCAGAGCTTTGACTGCTCTGGAGCAGCCTAATGCATCCATTTTGTTGTAGTTCTTTAAGTTTAGAGCAAAAGGAAATGTCCCAAGACCTTACAGCTACCTCATCTATTAATAAATTCATCAACTACTACGATGTCTTCCATGACCACACTACCTCCAGCTGGGAAATATTGTTAGCGTTGCAAATTGTTTGCCAAGCAACCAGAATGGAGTTGTTTAAATTGATGAATGATGTTACATCACAGAGCGTGTAACCTGTTGGAACGTTGAATGTTCTGTGTTCAGCACTTAAATGGGAGACGTTACAGGGAGATGGGGGCACAGGTTAATTGGTCTTATTAAAGGACAGTCAACACAAACTTGAATCAGACGGCCCAACCGTGTCTGAATCAATTATCTGGCTTCATTTCAGCAATTGGGGGGTTTATAGTTTAATACCAACAAAAACAATCAGTGGTGGGGAGTTCATGCTTACAGCTGCATGGAGAATCATTCAGCATGAAAATCAGTCCAGCGTGAAAATATGACCAAAAAGGGTTGCGTTTGAAAGAAGTGTCAGCCTTGAAAGGAGGTCTCCATCTGACGGCATTTTGACACCACAAAATAAGGTTGAACAGTATGTGTTTGTGACATCACAACTGTTTTTATCAAAGATGCAGCAAAACCTCAAGCCCCCGGCCCCCCAATCCATTCCTTCATGCCTTAAACTTAACAATAAAGAGAGTTTAATCAGGTTGAAACAGCTAGTTTCTGTCGAATGTAACGGTTCAGGTGTAACCCTCCACACTTCCACCCCCACACCACCCTCGCCTCCCCTCCAACTCTATTTTTACAGCCTCTTGGGCCTCTGGCTTTGAAGGGAAACCTATCCAGGAAAATTGCTTGCATTTTTCCCCACTGAAGTGCTGATTGATGGACACTGACTGTCGCATTCCCTCTCTTGCACATGAAGACCGCACACCCCCCATCTTCTTTCAGCTTCGCTGTGGAATTCCAGTTCCAGTCGGAGCTTTGTTAAGGTGCTGCGGAGGTCGTGCTCAGGTTGTTTCACTTTTAATTTGAACACAGAATTTTTGTCATCTGCGATGAACATTTCGTTGGCTTAACTTTTTTTATTGTCAGTGAAAGCTTTTATTTCATCACATCTCAAAACGCTGAAAGCCGCCATTCATTTCTCCTTGCGCTGTGGTAATTGGCGTAGCATGGTTGGGGCTAGCGCAAACATGGGTGTTTTAGACTTCTATAAAGAAGCACCAGTCGCTCCCCAGACTAAGCTAGCATGCCAGGCAGGCAGGGGCTGCTCCCTTTTGTGCCTTGAAGCCTGCAGTGGGCCTTTCTCTAATCGCCTTCTCTTACACCACTTGCAGACTCGCTTTGCATATTTAATTGCCAGGTGAAATCATTTTGTCGACAATCCGTTTAATTGTGTGATTGTACAGTAACCGTAAAAGAGCGAGCGAAGGGAAGAGGAAGGGATAAAGGGGGATAGAGAAGAAGAGAGACAGACAGAGAGAGAGCAGCAGGCAGCAGAGAAAGAAAGAGGTCTGCTGCCAGAATAGACATCAAAGCTGCGCCTTGATGTTGATGTTGAATGGGCATTAATGGTTTCTGAAGGCAAGAGATTGCATAGGAAAAAAAGAAAGAGGGTGAAAAAAATAAACCCTCCTTTTTCTCTGACGATCCTGCCAGCAATCTCAGTAAATGCATAAACATTGGAATCCGGTGCCAGATAGAGGGCTCAAACAGAGAGAAAGAAAGTGTGAGCAAAGGAAGCAGAGGAACAGCGAAGAGACAGGTCAGCTGACCCAACTGGAGGCCGGCGTGAAGAGAAAGTCAGCGCAATTTAAATATTCAATCTGTTAAACTCACCTGAAGTCATAGGAACAATCTGTCAGATTATATTTCATCCCCACGGATAAGACTTGCGGCTTGTTGTAGATGAACATTCATCGATTAGCATGTCACACACAGGGACTTCATAACATTACTAGGGTGTTAATTAGCTGCTGAAAGCCTCACTGTGGTCGTCATCCATTGGACGCCTTGTGTTTGGACACTGGCAGGTAGTGTACGATTGACTGATAGAAGGAAATAACAGCCGCCTGCTGAAAACAGGAGTGTTGATAGGTTGTTGAAAGCTGGGAGAGAGAAACTAAACAGTTGTGGGCAGTAAATAAAGAACTGCATGAACACACTCCATCTAAGTGGAAGGAATTCTCGCGTTGGGGATAATTTTCTGATGATTTATCATCATAAATAAACCATTTCATCAATTGTTCATCTGTAGCAGGTTTAACGGTGACCTCTATACATTTAATCCAAAACCTTTTAGGTATAGAATCATTGAAAGGTCATTCAAAGTTGTGGTTCAACTACAGTGATGCCCCCTACCCTCTTGTGTTGCTCCCCAATACACTGTGTAAACGTTACAAAGGCATAATGGGGGGTGGTGAGTCATTATTGTTATGCCTCTGCGCTGGCAGCAGACAGTCAGCATTCAGATAAAAGCAGTGAGTAATCACAGCGATGGCATTGTGTGATATGGACATTTTTGATCCTCCGCCCTTTTAAACAAGACTAACTGTGTCTCCTGACACGTCTAACTGTTATATCATATATTATATTCTGCATATAAGAACATTTATGCATGGAGGTCATCCGTTAGCGGGTACACATGGCAGGCCGTCGTCTCCATCAGACAATAAGAGAATATTTCTCTGCAAGAATGGATTCAAGACGACATTTGCATTGTTGAAACAAACTCCAAACAGTGGATGCCGCTCTCCTTCCTGTCACCAAACGCCCGACTGTTGTCTCGTGTTTCGTGATGTGTGCAGCGGGGCTCGGCATATGCGTGTGAATGGTCCAAGCTGAGGGCTTTAACTGCAGCTTACCTATGAAACTCATCCAAAAGCACCTTGATCCTCTTTCAGCTGGCGCTGCAGGAGATCTCCTTCTCTTGCTCTTCCCCCTCTCGTCTGGCTGACTGGCTCTCTCAGCCCACTCTCCCCCTCTCCTGTGTGTTGTCAACTTTACTTGTCTTTCCAGCTTCCCTGAACTATCTTGTTTCCCACAGTTACTCTGTTGTGAGGATGATGTGCATGAGGGTGTGAGGGTTTTGAGGGAGTATCTGGTATCTGGAGGGAACATCTAGCTTCAACTTATCCAAAAAACGCATACCCATTGTGAAAGTATAAAACTGTTCTGTTACCGACATACCCCAAAACACCTGTCTGCCATTAGCAGATTGAGTTCATAAGACATAAAATTGAACACAGAAAAAAAATTCTTTTGGATTAACATTGTCTAAGCACATGCAAGGATACACGTGTGAGATCCCAGCTCCGCCGGAGGTTCATGTTGTATATCCAGACGAGCTCCACTCAATGCTAACCGAATATGAAAGAAGTTTCTTGTTCAGAAAATAACCACCTTGTGATCTAAGAAAATAAAACCACACAAGACAACCAGAACACAACAAATCATGAGCGATTTGAGCAAAATAAGTTTTTTTAAAAAGTCAGCCGACCAGAATTATCTTGATTTATAAACCATATGTGACTTTCTTGCGTTCATCGGTTGATTTGAAATAAGATGACGGGGTTTGTCTCTGTTTGCAGGTCGGTCTGTTTTTTTTTGAAGATCAAACATCAATATGTATCACATTGATTATCACGTAAACAGAATGTGTATGTACACAGTAATCAGAAAATACAACACCCACACAAACTCAAAGTATTAAAAGTGTTTTTGGCCAGGCTCTGATTTAAGTACACTCTTTTTGGACAGCTTTTGTTCGTTTATTTTAGGAGCAACCAGCCATCTCTTTCCTTTTCTATCTACCTCTGCCAAGTCCATGTCAGCAGCGGAGAGGCATTATCTATTTTGTCTAATTACCCCCTGTTGGGTCTCAAACCACCCCCAAGGGCAGTCTGTGTTCTTCTGGAAAGATAGAGCTTTGAGCCCAAACCACTGTCAACAAGGGGACCAATTTGGCTGGCAAGGGCCATATTTACAGATTGGTGAACCACAGCTCTCCATTTAGCAGTGTTCTTTCGTCAGTAAACACCACAGGATGGTATCTGTCTCACATCTCCTGAGGAGGAACAGAGTTAGAATAATGGCCATGCGGCCCAAAGTTACTCTATGCCAACTGTCGCTCATGCCACCATTGTTTATAACTTAAGAAAGGCCAAATTATCCGATAATACGGGTTTTTTTGCAGCATGCAACTTTGTCCACATTCCTCAGTGACCCAAAGGAATGCAGTCACTCAAAAGGCTTCGCCTGTGGCCTCAGTTTGGAGGTTGTGTGGTGTATTCTGAATCCGACTCTTGTCTTTTCTTGTAAGATCCTGAATATTGGGAGCGGCAGTCCCAAAAATAAAATGATAAACGTGTTGTGGTTTTTCACATGAATTCTTAAAGTGAACTCTCTTCGAGACATTGTACACACACACACGTGTCAAGATATGGTAGTCCTGAGTCTTGTTAGCATATTGACCATTTTTATTGTGGGCATTATGGTACGAAGAGGTCTGGAGTTTAAGGGTAAGAAATGGCTTTGGGGTTAAACATAACCCAGCCATAAAGTTATATCAGGAGCAGGTGTGACCAGCAAACCAATGTGTCACTTAATGCTAGTTGAGTCACAAGTGGGTACCAAAGGCTAATGCTAAAACTGAAATCTAATAAAGATAAAGGTGCTGGTAGTATGCTGACGGCTAACTTGAAAATACGACTGTAATGGTGCTCGGTGTTGTGGCCGATGAAGATAAAGGGCATGGCTTCCATTCAGACATCGAAGAGAACTTGTTAAAATGGGGGAGATGGCACTTTATTTGTTTCATTGTTGTGGTCTTAACTTGAATATACAACATGGAACTGGCTATGTAATCTACTCTTCAACTTCATTATTATCATTATCACTTCAGTTTAGCACAGCTCAACCCAAATTGCCAAAGTGTGTGACAAAATCATTTCAGCGCTACTCTTTTTGTGCACATGTGCACCTACGCAGTTCCAGAAGAGCTGAACGCATTGATGAGCAGCGGGTTGATAAAGGAAGATTCTTATGTTTGCAAAATATTCCCCAAATTACAGCTCGAGATGATGAGCCACACCAACACGAGCCACAAAGCCCAGCAGCGATGACCAGACATTGTCATTCATACAAGTTGTCGTGCTTGGGTGTGTCTGCCACAGACTATAATAAACTGAGCGCTCTCTTTTTTTTTTTTTTTGAGAAACTGGGGAATTTCGCTTCACTTTTATCCTAAGACAGTCTTGTTGCTTCAGTGTTGTGCCTCACACATACCTTCAGATCCGCAGTCCGTTCCCCAGACGGCTGTGGGAACTGTGGTAGAGCCACTGAGGGTTTGGAGGCTGCCCAGGCACCACAGGGATAAAAACTAGCCTCCGTCATGTGACATGATCATGTGACTCTTGCAACTGGTATCTTATATGAGAACAAAGAATCTCCCACAGTGAGTTCACGCACATACATCCTTCAAGTGACGCTACACCGAGAGGTTACACATGACTAAATGAACCTCTGGAAAGCGTCTGGGCTGTGGGTGTACGAGCGCTGAAGCTTGACGCTTTCTCACCGTTAACACCCTGCCTGGCAAAGCCCGGGGCTTAGCTGCCATTGTTTACGCTTAACTCAAAAGCCCGGCACCTGTTGGAGATTGAGTTGTACACAACCCAGCTGCAAGCTATTTCCACGTAACACCCAAGAAGATAACCACCCCCGAAGCGCAGCCATTAGGCTAATCTACCTGGATGATGAAGAAAGACCAAATCAGGCGAGAACTTATCCATCTCCGAACGAACTCACGAGGAGGACTCTGATTTTATTTGTGTTTCATATCACCCATGCCTCTTACTGTTGGGTCGGCATGAGCCCCCAGCATGAAGAGAGGCTGTGAATGAGACTAAATGACTTTGCAATTTGCAGGAGCCCACAACTGCTCCATCATTTTTCCTCCTTCCCGCCCATCGCCAGCTCGTCCCTCTTGTCCTTTTCCTTTCACACAAAGGCAATTAAGTCAGTTTCCCAATGCTATGATCCCCTCCAACATTCTTTGTTCTTTCTTTTTTTTTTGTTGTATTTCTGTTCTCTCCCTCTTTCTTGCGGGTTTATTTTCTCGGGTGATGAGGTTGTCGACTGGGGGCAGAACAGAGAGAAGAACAAAAAAGAGAGGGGGTTACATTTGCAGCTTTATGACTAACCACATGTGTTTCTGGGTCTCAATATTTACATGTTTCTCATGGAAAAGAGGGTGGTGGAAGAAGGGGATGACGGGACAGGAAAGACTAGCATATGGTTCTTGTCTGTTGAGTTAAATTCAGAGTCGGACTGTTTGTTTCCTGCAAGCAGAGGGAAATACGTTCTTGTAATCATGCTCATATAACTCCACCCCAGGCAGCACTTTGTTTTTTCCTGATATAAGATATTTGTATGAATATGCACACAATACACAAGGCATTGCTTTCTCCCTTCTCATTGTTGTCTGTCTTGTTTCTCCAGGTGTTTGAGTTCTGAAGGACGTCCACCTCCTTTCTTTGGATTCAAGGTTTTGTAAACACTCCCTCCTTCACAGTTTCTGGCTTGAGGCTCGGTGATCCGCATCGCTGCTGGAACTTGTCTTGAACCAGGTACTTTATTGCCCCTCTCCTCCATCCTTCACCCATTCCAGAGTTTGAAGTGTAAAAGGAAGTGTAAAAATGCAATGCAATTTGTATTTTTTATTTGAAGTAGAATGATGGTGTCATACAGGACATGCAGTTTCATGCTACCTACAAGATGCACATAAGACCTTTATAAAGAGTCTGTCTGAGGTTTGTCAACCTGGGGGCGTTCAGACCAGGACCTGGTTGCTGTTAGAAATATAAATTATAATATAATTATATATAATTATAATTATAAATATAAATTTAAATACAGGTAACGTGATTGATGCATGTCTCAAATGTAATAACGTCTGAGTTTTGCAGAAACACCATCACTGGATCTGTTTGTGATCAGTATTATCAGTGGCTTCAGAATTACCTATATTTATTTTATTTAGAATTACCTAGATTTAATGGATTCACCCATGTTTCATGTTTGTGTGTATAAAATGTTAGAACTGTGGTGGCCCGATCAACCTGCAACGTTAGAAGTTTTAAACAGAATTAAATAGTTGGAATATGCAAAAATGAAACATTTTCAAGGTTGCTTTCTGTGTTTGTTTGCACAGGATTTTATTTTTATTGTTTGAGAGACTAAAAAAAGTGGAACGTAATAAAAAATAGACCCATAAAGACAAATCCGACCTCAGCCAAACATCAAAGCAACAAGTTAATTCAGAACAGTTCAGCACTAAATGAGTCACAGACATCATTCAGGAAGGATGGCCTGTGGTTCGTTAAAATGGGACACTGAAAAGGCAAACAGATTATTTATTCATGTGTTGATTTGGGTGTTGTTTTTGTCCCTCTTGTCACACTTCCATTTCAAATGTCAAAGGACCTCATTTGAGCTGTGAGCTCAGAATACACCACGTGGAGACAGAGAAGTTGTCCCCCACTCTCTCAGGCTGAGATGAAGCTTCAGAGGATCCGAGTTTAACGTCGACTTCGGCTGCAAACTCTTTGGAATCGCTTCATGAATATGGACCAAGGCGGGGGGAGGAGTGGGTTTTTACTTGATCCTGTCATCCACCTGGGAAAGTTGGAAGGAGAAAAAAAGAAGAGCATGTGCAGCGAGTGGAGGCGGGAGGTCATGTGTGGTGACGGACGAGTGAAAGGCAGGTAAGCGAAAGAGAAAGACAGTCAGCATTGCTTTATTTGTCAGGGTGTAGGCTGATGTAAACAAACGCAGAGCTTATGCAAGCTTTTGATCTCATGAACCATGAAATCTTGTCAGTGAAAACAGGGAAATTAGGCCTCACTTGTGGGGAAAGGGGGGGGGGCAGCACGCAAAGGCTCATGGGAAAAAATATTTAGTCTGCGATCAGGAGTTCCAAGTTATTAAATGAACTCTCCCCTCTTGACTTAATTTGCTAGCTTAATGTTGTTTCCCCATGTTTAATCCTGAGGAACTCATAAGGATCGTTATTGGTGGAGTTATTGTTCCCCCATCAAAGTGGGGTTCTAATCAAGCCTTTTGTAGTATAATTATCTTCATTCAATGGCATGTCCTCATGGAAAAACACCATTCAGCTGGTGCATGCTGTGGATATCGAGGCACCACCATTTAGACAATGAATTCATTTTCGCCATGGATGGGGCTCGTAATGACAGATATGGAGATCTGCGCTGAGGCAGTGCTCATTTCATGTGAGGATCCCATTGAGTGAACTGATTCTCATCAGGCAGCCACATTCCAAGCCTAAATTTTGTTGACATTGCAATAGTGGCTCGAGGGGACGGGGCCCCGAAGGTGGTTGGGTGATAAAAGGGGATGGGGGCTACTTGAGAGACAGAAATGGATGAATGCAGCTCCCCGGTAGGATCTGCGAGTTTGGTATAAAGGTGAACAGCCCCCACCCCCCACCCCCAGAAAGCTTGTGCCCGAGAGCCATCCATTTGAACTTCAATGAAAGGCAGCTTCCTTGTGAGCACTTAAAACAGGCATCGTCAGGAGGCTTTTAGAGGTATTCTTTCTTCACCTGATGTGATGTGAGGCTGACTTTCATTTGATGATTCCATACATAGATAAAAAAAAAAGTGTCCTTTGCTGGAAAAGACTGAAAAAAGGAGCAGAGAAGATGAAAAAAGACCAGACTTGCATTATAGGTGCAGCGTAAATCTGCTACCGATAGATACCTCTTTCCCATTGAGCAGTTCCTGACCTGGTTCACAGGAAATGTCTTGTTTGAACCGGTTCTTAAAACGTGGGCAAAAACTGGTCCTGCTGGTTTGGAAACGAGTCCTGCTTATGCCATGAAATGCAGGCATTAGAACAATGATTAACAGTAGATAAGATGAATGGACAGGACTCCTGTATGATCCATCTACCCAAATCAGATCAATGTAAACGAAGTTGGGTGTTTCTGATTTTGGCATTTATGGTACACGTCTATTGTAAGGATCAAAGATTCACATTACATTTAGATGGAATGATGGGACAGGTGTTTCAACACTCAGCACTAAATACTCCGATTCTCACAAGCCAGTTGGTATTTTTGTCATAGTTGGTTGCATGCTATAAAATCTGAAGGGTGTTGCCTTCTTGAAATGCAGTCTTGTGTGCTTTGTGAAATCTCTTTTTGAAAGGAAAACTAGCCTTGGGACGACAGGCATCATGTTAAAATGGCCAAGTAGCAAAAGTGTCGCCAAAAAGCGCACTCTGCATTACGTTTGATGAAGATTCGCCTTTAAACAAGTTCTCCTTTTAAGATCTTTTCATATCTTAAAGAGAGAAAGGGCAGAAGACAGCAGACAAAAGAACCCAAATGCAGAGACTTCACTTCTCCCTTGAAGATGTTAAAATTAGTGTCTTACAAAAATCAAAGGCTCAACATTAAACACTGAAAGTTGCTTGAAATGTCGACACTGCAGTGTTTTGGAAAAAAGGACACAAGATGAGAGATACTTGCAACAGACTTTGGTGTCACTTCAAAGGCTCCACTGTTAAAAAGTGGGCTAATAAAATACTGAAAAGAGAATCTTTACCTGGCTCTGCTGACCTCGTCTGAGGCTTCTGACGGTCCAACCACAGACCCTGGGACCATGCCTTCACGCCATGGGGTAAGGGGGGGCCACGGGGGTCTGTGGGTCATGGGGATGGGTTTGACGTGTCACCCTGGAGGTCGTCTTTGGTCTCTTGCTCTGTGATGGCCTCTTTCTTCTCTTGTTATACTTAGAAAAAGATGGCCGCCTTTGAACTCCACAGTAGCAATAGAGACGGCTGGAGTTCCTCCACTTTAGCTCTTGGCTGTCAGTGTCTAACTGGGCCATCGTGATGGGCCAGCATCATTAGAAGCCAGTGCACACAGGACACACATTGACACATTTGCTGACACAGAGTATATAAACAAGGCCCTATGGAAGTGTCTATTGTGTATATTTGTTTTTAGGGGGTAGGGGGGTCATTTTAATTGGCTTGGCCTACGAACTCATAAGCAACAGAGAACCTGTGAGCCATAGAGGCCTGATGCGTTTAGACTTCTGAGAACTCACTTTTTCGTGTCAAAAATACAAGACTTTGCCAACAAAATAAAACTTTCACATCATTTGATACCAATTCACAGTGAATCAGGGACAAAAAGTCACCACAGTATTGAAACGTTCCTCATGGCCCTACAGGAAGTTCCTGCTACCGTAGGTAAAAGATCAAATGTTGCGATTGGCTGTACAACAAACATGATGGATAGATTCATCTAGCATAACTACAGAAGTACTTGAAATCTTCAGCTGCTGAATCCCGACACCTCTCTTCTCTTCCTAATTTTTTGTAAAGACTTTAATTTTCAGTCTCTGTAACTTCAAAGAACTAGTGTTTCCACATCCCTCCAAGCGCTCCGCAGATCTCTATTCTTTCATTTCGATGGTTCCTTTGGTAAATATGTGCAATTGCCCAGCTTTTCAAACAGATTCGTTTCTCATGTATTTATTTTAAATGAATATTATTAGCTGGCCTAGCAAGAAAAGGTTCTTATGCTAATCCACAAGAAGCGCAGGCATTTCCATTTAATGCCTACTTACGGGCCATTCTTTAACGACTATTTGCCTCACAGTCTTAGCAAATGAGCTCTGCACCCCAGACTCCTCTGCACTCATAATTCACTGGAAAGAAGAAGACCACCCCTCCCTCCCTGCTTCACTTTGATCCCAGAATGTGTTTTTGAATCTTCTAGTTGTGTATTCGAACATCAATGGTGACGCACTTGCAAGTGCTCACTTTTATTATTTTTCACAAAGATAAAACGAAACATCAGAGGAAGGGGAGGGGAAAAGGGGTGGGTGTGCAGCCGCATCATGGGAGGAAATTAAGCTGGGTAAGTGACTGTCCGGGATGAGCCTCGCATCGCAGGCGAGACAAACTGTGTCAAGGAGTCGCATTCGTACCAGACTACTTGTCCTTATGACTGTAACTGTCTTTTCTCCAGTCTCCTTTCAGACATTCCAATCTTAAAGCTCATTCCCGGTGTTTTCAACATGGCGGAAAGAATTCTGTCATTCCAAGTAAGCATAACCCTGCTACCAGAGGTATAACATTAAACCAATAGCTTTAAACTCGTAGGTGTCATAAACTTGAATGTAGACACTCACATACAGTAGAACCTCAAAATAAGAGTTGAATCCATTCCGTCACGGAGCTCGTAAATCAAACAACATTTCACCATTTAAAATAACCAAAATCATTTTAATTAGTCCAAGCCATGTAAAAAAAACCCAAACCCCTAAATTATGAAAAAAAAACAACCAATAGACATGCAGACTTTACTTGTGTATAATTAATATATGTAATTATATAATTATATAGTTATGTAAACAATGATAACGAATGAAAAGAAATACAAAAGTCATGAGAACACACAAGCTACGTCTTCACTCCACCAACCAGAACGAGATCCGGTCTCAGCTGATGTATCCATCCACCAACCAGCGGTGGCGTCCTGAAGCACGGCTCATATCTCGGATTTTCACTCGTATTTTGAACAAAAATATGGACATAGCGATGACTTGTATCTCAAGAAACTTGTATGTTGAACAGTTCGTATCTCAAGGTCCATCTATACATGTGTATATTCCCAGAACATTGGTGGATATTTTAAATTGTAGTAAAATTGGAAAAATAAAACCAAAATGTTACAAACATGACAAATTTACAGCAGTCGGAAATTGTCGTTGAAAACACTTGTTTCATTTACTTTGACTGGAAGGTCGCTACAGATGGATTTACATACGATGCAACCTTCACCTTGAACCCTCTTCCCACCTCTGATTTTCTGCTCCCTTACTGTGGCAAATGGGGAGGAAGGCCTCCTACCAACGTCTACAGAAGGATGGAGCTTCTTTGATTTTCTAGGAAGCTTTCATCCTCTTGTAGACCGCACTTTCTCTTCCTGTCCGTCTTTGTCTTTTTCCTCTGTGTTTGACTGTGAAGATGAGAATGAGATCTCTAATATGGTTCCCATTTGATTACATCTCTTTTAACTGTGATGCGTCCCCTTTCTGTGTGTTTTGTCAGTGTGTGCTGTAAAGTTAGCGAGGCAACCTTTGGCATACGCAAGAGCTCAAATTCATTATTGCCCAAGCTCATAACAACCTACCGAGAGAAGCTTTTTGGGTGGCTTTAAGAGCACAGCAGCTCACTCGGAGGCAGAAAAAGATTGCAAGATTTGTATCTAAAAAAGAAGCAAACTTTAAAGGGAAACAACAAAGAATGCATTTGTTCTTTCTCTCAGCTTGCACCCTCAGTCTAGGGGTTCTAATCTCTTATTGTTTCAGACCCAAACAGAGACAGAGGAGTCACAGATCAAAACAAATGACTATCAAGCTATCAAACAAGCACCACCCTGCTATGCTTCCAAACGCTGACTGTGGAAAAGCAAGAAGAGAGTCAGAGTCAGACGGGTCGCGTATTGTTTCCAGTTACTTTGAAGCAGAACTTAAAACGGTGGCGGCAAGAAAAAATAAAAAAATCAAACGTCTACCATGAAAGAAAGAGAGGGAAAGAAGAAGAGAGAAAGAGGGGCGTCGCCAAACATGCTAACTCCCTTTGCATACATGCACTTGCTTTTGTTTCATTAGAGGTCCAGCTGATAACCTTTATTGAGCCTGATCTGGAATTAAACTGGTGGACCAGCGAGGCTTTGAAGCTCTCTTCCTGTTTTTGCTGTAAACGCAGGTTGTGGCGTGAAGATAAAGCGCTTCTGAAGAATATTAAGACTTGAAAGTCCCTCGGCTATTCATTGGTACATATTTGATGTCCTTGGCTACATTAGCATATCTTTTTCAAAGCCCCTCCCCTACTGACAAATGTAATCCTCTGCCATCATGTGTTCTCTAAAACTCATAAATGATAGAAGTATATTGTGTATGCCGCTGACACATCAAAGTACACTAACACGATTAGCGATGATGAGTCGAGTTTGTTTTCTCCCCTCCCCTCCTTTCTGTTTCTTCTTCATCATTGTAATCAGCACCCGTTTGCTCCCTCCTGTATTTTTGTCTTCTTCATTTCATCACAGTCGCTCGTTCAAAGTCTTTCCAGTTGTAGCGGGGTGAAGCGACCTTTAACTCGGTTTGATCACGCTCGTTCAGTCTCTCTCCAGAAAACGTTCTCGCTATCTAATTTTAGTGTTGAGCGTATCATCTCCCCCGGTGTGACAGCTCTCTCTTATCCAACTCCTTTCTCTTCCCAAATCGAGTCATGTGCGGCGGGTGACAGGGCAAATGTGCCACAATACTGCCGATGAGCAGTCGTCTGTAAGTTAAACTGCAAGGCACATTCTCTGCCTCATCACAGCGCACCCATCAAAACAAAAGGCGGTGACAGCCCCATTGTGATCTATTATTTAGCCCCCTCCGTATTTGATCACTAGAGCGTGCCATAGTGATGATCATGCAGATTAGGCCTGTTTCTTCCAGCTGCCTTCTTTTGCTTTTATTGTTTTGGGATCCTTGTTTTTTGTTTTTTTTCTTTTGTGAGAGCTGAATGTGAAGCCAAAGTGATGATTTTATGCTCCCAAGCAAAAGGTTGACACCATCGCTCATGAAGTATCAGGGCATCAATAAGTAAAGAAACACAGGTCTGGTTTTATTACGCTAAATAAAGCGATACTGATCTCAGTAAAGATTGTATACTGTAGAAATCAAGATTCAGGAACACGTGTTGCATGTGCCTAATCCTGGTGAGTAATCAAACTCTCATTATGTTGCTGACAACCTCGTTTGTTGAAGGAAGTGACATCACATGTGAGAGAAGGCGTTTCAGAGCATCAGTGAAGGAAACAGTTGGTCTAAAGTCACAACAGTAATGTGTGACATTTCCTGCCTCCTGAATGGGTCAGCTAGATGGGTCATTCATCCATCCATCCATCCATCCATCCATCCATCCATCCATCCACCCCGGGGTCGGGTCATGGAGTCAACACTGATTGCTTCTGTGATTTGTAGTGAATAGGTTAAATGTGTCAAACTGAATAAAGGGTAAAATTGTTTATTGCCTCAAAGCATTTACATTTGCATTGCCTCTTTTTTCTACAATCTCTCTTTCTCTCAGTGTTTCTTCTCTTTTATTCCTCTAGCACATCGGGCCAGGTGTTCAGGCCCAACACTGACAAAGGAGGGGCAGGAGGCACTTCAAACCGCTTTTGTACATCTCTTAAATCTAAGGGTTTGGAAGGAAAAGTTTGTGCCAAAACATCTAAATCATGAACAGAATGTGTCGGTTAGTTTGTTTTCTATTCAGGCTGACTCCAGAACAAAAAAGAGGTAGTTCAGGTACTTTATTAGGCAAATTATTCCTGAGAGGGCTGAAGGAACACAACAATCAGTGCTAATCTCGTTTGATTCCAAACATGAAATGCTCCCTTTAACCTTAACCACTCAGCTGTGCAATTGTTCCCTCAGTACAGAGACTCCATGTGTAATTAGTGGAAGACCCTTTTATGAATGGAATTAGCATCATCTTTGTCCTCTCACCAGGAGTATAGCCCTAATTATCCATCTGCATGTTCCAAGGGAGGCCATACACAAGGCAGAGGCGGAAAAATGCATTCTGGTCCTCGTTTGTTGAGCTATAAAAAAGATTTAGAATAAAGTGCAGACTTTTGTCCAGTGAAATGAGGGCAAACTCTCAAGAGCTAATTGAAGTCTGACTGCAGATGGGTCTCGTTAATATTCCACCACTGGGTCACACTCTAACCCCAGGCTTTATATGAATGATATGTGTGTTTGTCTAAATGTGTGTGTGTGCAGTTAGTGTTTTGGGTGAGATCATTTCAAAGGGAGAATAGAGATTAAAGAAACAATCCAGAGCTCGCTGCCTGCACAGTGCTTGGCCTCGCCTCTGATTAAAAATGCTAATGTTCCTTTTTTGGGCTTTGATCTGGGACGAACAATGGCGGCTGCATTGGTGGGGGGCATTACCGTGAGACGATGTAATCCTCTATTTGTCGCCATGCAATAGCATCCAGCTGAGCGCTGTGACAGTCCAAATCAATCATGTCACAGGGAGCCGCCATGAATCCGCCAGCTAACTATCGCCCCTACTCCTCAACTTCCAAGGCTGCGCAACTCTAATTAGCTTCCCTCTCTCAACGTGGTTCAGAAGGAAGGAACCAAAAAAGATATGAAGAGAGAAAATTCTTCAGCAACAGCATGAACTGGAGAAACTAAGTACAATTTCAGGCACTAGACACATCAAAGAGAAACAACACAACTGCACAGTGTCACACATGTTGGTTGTGATGGACATTTTAAGTTGTGGTAAATCCTTAATGTTTTTTTTTAGATTTCGTAGGTCTCGAGCTAGCTACTCTGCAACCGCAAAGTCAAGGAATTAGAGCACCAGTACCAACAAACAGAAAATATTAAAGTGCATGTAGTCTGTTGTGTAATCCAGATACATGTACACATTTAAAGTACCATTCAATGGGGCTTATGTCCAGCTAGCTCCAGATGGTGGCATCGTTCTACAGGCAAAGGCTGTTGAATGTGGGCAACTTAAACCCTCAGTAATGCTGTCAGGAAGTGATGCGCAGATATAAGGAATGTCTTCATTAAGTTAATTTAATGGTTCTGCTTCCATGGAACTTGAAAGTAACACAAAGGAATTCAACAAGAAAGTAAGATACTAATATGTAGGTGTAATATATAGAAATGTTTTGTGGTGTTTTCACCTTCCCTTCCAACAGAATACTTCAGTCAGAGAGGTAGTCCACTGTCGAACCAACTGTGGATAGAGTCTGCTTCTCTTTTCAGTCGCTCACTTTCTCGTATTCTATCATTCGCTCGCGGTTTTGACCAAAATTTCCTGGCATGTTTACCATGTTTACTCTACTTTCATCCCACCACGATCAGGATGTGACACCGCCGCGACTCCGTTTCAAGACGTCTCCTCAGCTTGAAACCGTCATCTTCGTTGCACCCTGGCGATCTGTCGCTCAGCTGCACGCGCACAAAACTTGAAGATACTGTCTTCAGAGAGCTGCATGTATGGCATGTGTGTGTGTGTGTGTGTGTGTGTGTGTGTGTGTGTGTGTGTGTGTGTGTGTGTGTGTGTGTGTGTGTGTGTGTGTGTGTGTGTGTTTGAGAGACAGAAGATGGGGGGTGCAGGGATATGAAGTAGAAGGGCTTTTATCAGCATCTGAGTTGGAAGTCTTTGAGGGCCTCCTCAGATGCTCAGCATTTCCTCCATTGTTCTATTTCCATCCCGCGCTTCGCTCCTGTCACATGTAGAATTACAAAAGGACTCCTACACCCCCGCCTCCCCCCCGTACCCGCTCCTCATCACTCATATCCCACCCTCTTTCCCCATGTTCCAACATCAGACGAGCATATAACCCACTTAGATTATTCTCAAAGTACTTCACAACTTTACAGTGTTCCCACCGCAAACTGGAATTCAGGGGTAAGGCTGGAACTGGAAAGCTGAGGTTTTGCGGTTTGAATCAGAGCTCCTGTTGTCCGTCTGGTTCGTCGTGCAGGAAAACGCCAGCACTCTAGGGTAAACTTTCAGACACACCACAGTTACTTCCTGCGGAACCCACCTCGCACACTCAGCGCCTCACCTCAGGTATGGGCGGAGAGACTGTACCTGATGTCGACGCATCATCCTCCGGCAAGACGCCGTTTACCATGTAGGTGAGGTGAAATCCTACCATGACGGGAGACGACTGTCTTCGTCTCACACACACTGATATCTGAGACTTTGAAAAGCCTGCCTGCAGGCCTGCACCTGTTCGCGGGTGATACCGATGTGACATCTCAACTGCCAGAGACAAAGCTCTTTCCTTCCCTCGATTAGCTCTTATTTTTCCTTTATCTCGTCTTTGCTTGACTGCCTTGTCGTTTCTTTTACCTTTTGAGATTTCTCTCCATCCCATCTCTTCTTGTCTTTCCCTTTTTGCCCCTGTTTCTTACTCCTCCCTCCCCTGCGTTCTGCCGTGAGGTACGGAGTGACTTCAGGTTTCAGTAGATGCAGGATGAAGAGGATTAATTGACCGTTTCCCAGCAGGAGCTGCAGAAATTGTTCTGGAAATCCAGTACACAAGGAATCACCTTTGATTTTTGGGACACGCCTGAGAGGATGTGAAACCGACCCATGAGGGAATGCAAATAGAACCGCATCTCTGTCAGTCATATGTGTTCAGCATTAACTGAGCATTGGATGGGGTAATTGCACCACCAGTGATCCATGGTGCAGCCGCCGAGGTGATCCTTTTGTCTGGAGTAATTGAACATGACACCAGCTTGTGCAAACAACAACTTAGCCATGTTATCGTTGCCATTTCCCTTCCTTTACTCCCCCCTCCCTCACAGTACTTCTCTTTTTCATTCCTCCATCGGAGATAAGCAGAGGCGATTTCAAACCGCTGTCAGAGACCTTGCTCTTCTGCGCGTCATGTGATTGTTCACGTGTGTGTTGGTGTGTGTGCGAGGTGAATAAAGGTGCTATTGTTGGGTGCAGGTGTACGCTTGTGCCAGGAGGATACTGGGAACAATGGCCCTCTGTTCCAGCACACACCTGAGTCAGAGCCTGGAGGTGAGACAGCCCAATTGCAGGGAGATTACACAAGAGCTGGCTTCAGCTGGACGGACGGATGGATGCACGGACGGATGGATGGATGGATGGACGGATAGATGGATGGATGGATGGATAGACAGAATTGGTAGTGGGTTAGATCATTCATCCCACTGTATAAATGATATAACCAGCAATTCAATGGACTATAAATGCATCGAGGACACTGACTAACTAACTGACTTAATAACACTGGTAAAAATGCTACTTCTTTTGCAGAGGTAGACACAAAAAGATGTTGAAAGATGTCATTGTCTGTACATTGGAAACTGTACATATAATAACTGTATTTATGAACAAATACACCACAAGGTTTTTGTGTTTTTGTTGTCGGTCTAATTTTTGAACAGGGTTTTTCTTTGTTGTTCCTCCCTCGATCTGCCATTTTCATCTTTCAGCTTTCTGATTTAGCGCCACCAAACCCGTTCAGCTCACGTTTGAACTTTCATCTCTATGACTCGGTTTGTGGACCCTCCTAGTTGTCACTACATTAAATCTTTGACTCATGTCTGTGTCTCAGTCCTCTGCTTCACTGCCACCAAACAGAAATGCTAACGAGAAGTGTTTTTAAAGGAACGGCATGATGCATTTTGTGACCTCCATATAGAAATAAGTTAATAAGCTGCTTTGGACTGAACGGCCCTCCTGTGCGACCTCCTGATGCTCTGGGTTGACACGAGGCATCGGCTGTCGCTGAAAAACCCCAGACAGAAATCAGAAATCGTGTTTCACTCAGAGACGGAGATATTCACCATGTTCATTCATGCATCTCATTTTGTGTTTCCCTCTCTCTTTAAGATCATCTCTTATATCAGTCAAGCAGACGTGTCTTGTAGATGTCGCACAATTAAATGACACTAAGACGTTTCGTGATGCTGGATTAGAGACAAACGTGTGACTCTCATCACTAATTTGTGATGTTCTTGCTAAAGTTGGATGAGAAGGAGACGTGGTGACAACACCTAAAAAAAAAAAATGACAGAGAAACGTTGCATCGCTTTGCTCCCCATTCCTTCTCCCACACCATCCTTCCATCATCCCTCCCTCCTGTCCCGCCTCCTGCAAAAGTTCAGGAAGTCAAAGCCTACTTTCAAAGGATGAACGTTGTTTCTGTCGCAGCTCCTCAAACATGAAACGCCAATGGTATGTAAATGTCGTCTTTGATTCTGTTTAATGCACCCGGAGAACAAGGTGCAGAGAAAAAAGTCTTCTCCTCTGTGCTATAAAGCATTACGGCGCACCTTTACAGGACGGTGGACCCCCTGCTGGGAGGATAATAGGAAGAAATTGTTTTGCTATGAGATGAAGTGATAAAGGGAAAAGTGTGATTTTTCAAAGACGGATGCTCCTCTTCAACACCCTTCATCCATTCTGGAATGTATGAGAGAGAAATGGTTGAGCGCTAATTGAGTGATAGCTGATTGTTGAAGTGTTCATCTTTGATGTTTCTCTTTTTTCTGCAGATGTAAATGAAGCATCAAGAAAGTGGCAGGTGTTTTGTGAGGAATTAGGATGAAGTTGGATTTTTAAAGTGGGTGTTTTCATGGAGTGTGTCTGTGTGTGTGTGTGTGTGTGTGTGTGTGTGTGTGTGTGTGTGTGTGTGTGTGTGTGTGTTTGTGTGTGTGTGTGTGTGTGTGTGTGTGTGTGTGTGTGTGTGTGATAGTGGGTATGCTGCTCCACACTTAAAAAGACCTGTGGGATAAAGACTCAACAGCCAACCAGATCACTTCAGCATTCAAAACTTCAAATTCAAATTGTGCACAATGCACGTCCCAATTAAATCCTTTCTAGATTAATAAATCTAAATTCTATCGGAATTTTGCTCAAGCATCGTGGGGGATTGAAAGAGTCTGAGAACATTTTAATCAAGCACAAATAAAGTGGCGTTCAGGCTGTACAATCTGAACGCCACTGATTATCAGTTAGAAACTGATTATCAATTAGAAAAGTAATTGATTTGATTTGGTCTTGTTATAAATGAAATGGACAAAACACATGACAACAGAAGGATCCAAACAGCAACATGCAGCACAGCAACATATTAAAGGACAGAATCTGCTTGTGTGTCTAAAGCAGGCATGTCCAAAGTCATGTCCAAAGACGAACGTTGGAGCTTAAATATCTGCTTAGAACTTCAGATCAGGAAATAACCCACCATGTTCAAACTGAGTGGTCCACTTGTAATGAATTTAACCAGTTTCTAATGTAAGGCTGCTAATTTAATGGCAAATACGCCACTGTGTCTGGCTCGTAGAACTGACTTTAACGTAGATGCCTCACCGCCGTGAACCTCACCGCACAACACCGCAGTATGGAGAGGGTTCATAAACAAATATCGCTATGTTGGAATTTCGTTTTTCGCAGGTGGTCCTAGAATACGTTAACTGCGAGTGACGAGGGATTACTGTAACCACTTTTTTTCCAAACAGTGTCTGTAACACGGCAACACTGCCATCTCCAACATCTCGCCATCAATTCATTGATGCCAAACCAACAAGTACCAACTCTGCATCCTATTTTGACAGCAGATCGATTGAGTTGAACTTAAAAGCTGCATCACATGACTGTCTTCACGTGTTTTCCATCATAAGGGGTGTGTATGATGTGAAAAATGTCCATTCAAAACACAATCAAAATATAGTAGCATCCTTCTTGTCACATTATTTCTTCCACCTGTCTGTCTCACTCTTGCACTTCCTGCTAGATCACCCCCTGGGGGATGTTAGCTGCATCATTAGGGTTCAAAGTGTGAGAAAAAAGTAGCGGCTTATATGTCAGAATTTACTGTAACCCACCAGCAGCATACACGTTCAGCTCGGATCTCATGGTGGCAACACGGTGTGCAAACGATGTGGTATGCGGCCAACATCCGTCGCTCGCTGGTGACTTCAAACACTGCTAGTGAGACTCCACCTGATGGAGCTGATCAGACTCCACCTGATGGAGCTGATGAGACTGATGGAGCTGATGAGACTCCACCTGATGGAGCTGATCAGACTCCACCTGATGGACTGATGGAGCTTTGCTGTGAGTGATGGAGTACCACCTGCAGCTCTCTTGTTGGGACGTGTTTCCACACAGAAGATGTTCTGCGTGTTTGTCTCATGGTATTTCTGTGAGCAAACTTTGTTATGAACTCGAATAAGAACCGTTTGAGGTCCGGACTGAGTGACCTTCACATGTGTGACCTCCACCTACGTAACCCCACCTGTGTGACCTGCATACGTCGTGATATCAGAGCTCAGGTTTAGTCTTTACATCAGTGTCAGTAGTTTACCTGTTGTGTTACCAGAGCAACACGCCTGTTATCACACACAGTTGTATTTACACGGATACTTGTGAGTTCATCTGACGGCTTACATTTACTACCTCCATTGTTCATTTCATGTAAATAAAAATATCAAATAACTGAATATATTGTCGTCAGGGACGGTCGGTCCCCGGACACGTTCACATGATCAAATCTGTGTGTGTGTGTGTGTGTGTGTGTGTGTGTGTGTGTGTGTGTGTGTGTGTGTGTGTGTGTGTGTGTGTGTCTGTGTCTGTGTCTGTGTCTGTGTGTGCATGCGTGAGAGAGAGACCTTCCTTCCAGCAGCGTTGTGTAGAGATATGGATGTTTTAATTTGTGCTTAGAAATGTCACCACTGTGAAAAAAGGCTTTTATTTATCTGATTTACTGTTTTGTTGTTATGCTCTCTCTCCCTCTGTCTCTGTCTCTGTCTCTCTCTGTCTCTCCCTCTCTCACAAACACACACAAACACACACACACACACACACACACACACACACACACATACACACACACACACATTATTTTTTTGCATCCATGCTGGGACAAACCTTCACTCCAAACACACGAGGGCTTCTTTGTTGGGCCGTTCCTCAATAATAATTAAAGATCCAGATGCAGACAGGAGGCAGAGCTTAGGTGCAGCTGGTGCCGTTCAGGAATTCACTCTAATTTACAGGTAAGGCTAAAACCTATGTGAAAGTCCATGACAGGTGGAGAAGAAACCACTGAAGAAAAAGAACGTCTAAACAGAAGTCACACAAAACGGAAGAAAACATATAGAACAACGAAAGACAAGAAACAGAGAAGTGGAGGGTCCTTGAGATCAGATAAAAACACACAGTGAGAATGAACAGACAGGAAGTATAAAGTCAAAAACATGTGTAAGAAAGAAATTTTTCAAAATAAAACAGGAAGTAACCATAACATAAGAAGATGGGTTTGCTAAACCTAGAAGGTGAAGGTGAACTGGGTCATCTCTCCGTCTGTAGATCACATACATGGAAATCCATTCAACCTGACAAAATAAAATAAAAAATAATGAAATGCACTGGAAAAACTGAATTTTTCCTGTTTTCATGTTGGAATAATGTCAGACGAAGAGAAGAGTATTCTTGCATCAGTCTGAGACAAAATGTAAATTCAGTGAGTGGACGCTGGAAGTGAAAGACAGAATGAAGGATAACTCATATTTCTGTTGTGCTCTCCAGGAGGAATATTTCCTTTACAACCATTGGTTGGTGCCATGAAGGATGTACACGCACAAAAAATGAAATATTCCTGTGGCTGCAGCCCAGTGAGAAGAAGAACTCTGGTTGAAGCCACTGTGCACTCTTCCTGTGTTATTTTCACATAAAAGGACTAACGTCCTACAAAAGGTCTTACAAAAGACGAGCATTGCCGGGTTACCATCAGTAGTTTAGCCCTGCCCGTTTCCACACCAACAAAGACTGCTGGCACTGGCAGGCCTGATCCAGCTGGGCTTGACAGTAGTGTGCACATGAAAGAAAGGGATGGAGTGGTGAGAGCAGGGAGACGAGCAAGGGATGAACAGAAACGTACACTGGGATCCTGCTGTTCACAACAGCAGGTGCAAAGGGAGCGGCGGTGGGGGTGGAGAGTGGCGGCGGGAGGGCGGGAGGTGGAGGATAACATATGGGCAGCGTTCACCGAATCAAACTCAGCGCCCATAAGCCAGTGCACTGTAGTCCCTGCATGGGTTCCAATAAATGGAATCCGTTTGATTTTGCACAACCATGAGGCTTTTCATTATCGCCCATTGAACTTTGGTGCTCTGGGGACGTCCTGCGCCGCCCCGCTGTCTTCTAACTGCGGTAAAAAAACCTACGAAGACATAACAGGAAACACACGAGTTGCGTTCTGCAACCAGTCCTGACATTTGTTGATTTTGGACAAATCTCAGCCTTCAAGTCTTGAAATCGTCACTTGAGATAACTCTGAATGTTCCCAGGTTAAGTAGCGAAGGGCAACCCTTCTCTCTATTGCCATTACTGTCTTTTATTATGCCGTAAAATATGATAACTAACCGATTGAACCGGTGCTAACATCCACTCCTGCACTCCCCTGAGCCAGCTTCTGCTGTAACTAAGATAAAATATATTAAAAAAAACACATGGTTGAGGAGATGGAGCTGGGATATATCAGATTATAGTACATCAGTCTGAAGGAGAAGGGTGTTTCTTGAAGAATGGGCGATGACTGACAGCGAGAGACCAGCTCAGGGAGGATAGCTGAGGATCTCTGCCTTTGATGAGACATAACAATATCCAAATCCCCCACCGCCTCTTATTTAAGTTACTGAGGACGCTAAAAAAAAAAGGGAAGTTCTTCCAAAGTCGCTCAGAAGCTTGTGCGCTTTAGGTGAAGGGAGGGTGCAAGAAGTAGGAGGGTGGTGGAGGGGAGGGGGGAGATAATGTTTATGCATTAGATTTTCAAAGCGCATTTTTCTGCAAGGAAATTCAGATTCAAAGGTGTACTTCTTGCAGGAAGATCTAAAGGATTCTTTCTCCCTCTCCCTGTTATTGCTTGAGTGACAAAGTCTCTCTGTAGCTTAGCCAGGACTTTGTATGCACATGGTAACCGAGCGTGAGGAGGCCCTACATAGCTACAGTACATTCACCAAGGGGATCGAGTGATGTATAAGTGTATATTTTATATATAATATTTTCTACGCTCAAAATACATATTTGACATCAAAGAGAACAGTAATGCTCAAATAGCACCTTGGCTAGGCAATCAAATGCTACTGTTAAGTCAAGTCAAGCACTCTGCCAGTCAGCGCGCTCACAATGGAGTGAGAACCGGGTGGCGCGCTCATCGTTTCACATTCACACTTATTGCAGGAACATTAGCCGAGAAATTTGAACTCCAAAACTTCAGAAGCAGAACGCTTTGAAAGAGCTGGAGATCGAGAGCGCGACGCTGTGTATGTGTGTGTGTGTGTGTGTGTGGGCACGCTAGCGTAGCATAGTTGCTTAGCGCAGCACTCGTACATACGTGTGATTAAAAATTCAAATTAGCGCCTTTAAAATCGATGGAAGGCTTTGAGGCTCCGTAATGAGGCTGATATATGAAGTTTAAACATTCGGAGCCGCTGGAAATGCCACCGTGGAAAAAGAGATAGAGCGAGAAGGGAGGGAGGGAGGCAAAGAAAAAGGGGAAGATTTGTGGCTTTGATGCAGGGATATCACCGTGGGGCATGGCTGGTGCTGGCTGGTGCTGGGATCCGGAGCACTTTCAGAATGTTTGTAACGTTCCCCAAGACACCAATTCCAGCAATCCCCTCACCGACGGTCTGGGACGAACTGGGAGGAGAAAGGGATCGAAGCAGAGGAGGAGAGGTGGATGGAAACGAAGAAAACCATAGAATGGAAGAGGAAAAAGACAGGGTGATTTGACGAAGCGGCGAACAATGAATGAGACCACCATAGGGTCCTCATCACACACACACACACACACACACACACACACACACACACACACACACACACATACACACACACACACACCAGGAGCAGTAGGAGTCTTGTGCACTTTGAACTTGCCTACCATTAAAAGCCTGACAGAGTTTTGAAGAGGCCGTTTGAAAGGAAACCTGTGCATTTATGATCTAAATATATTTTATTTCAACCCCCACCTACCCACCCTCCTAAGCCCCCTTTTTTTATTTTGACAGCCTTTGAAATTTGTCGTACGCACGTCCAATTTAACAGCCAGAAAAGACTTCTTTGGCCCCCCTCTCCGCTTCTTTTGAAACAATCCATTTTCATATCAACTTGAAAGGAATTGGCTGAATATTTTTCTTTAATGTGACCATCATTTTTCCCGTCACTCGACGTGTTGGACTTGTCTTCTTTTGGTAAGGTAATTTTCTGTCAGGTTTATTCTCATATCCAATTCTTCAAACGAGGGGAAACAAGTGATTTCTCCAAACGACAGCGTCTGCAGTCCTTGTGGGGCATTTTCTCATCCCTTGGTCGTTTTAACCTGTCGTCTTATTTTCTGTCATATGACTTGATCCGCTCTGACTCCCGGGTTTGACGGCTTCTTGACTCTCCAGTTTAGAGCATCAACCAGTTGGATGGTCTTCCTCATTAAGGGAGTCAGGGTTATTCTAACAGTTTACGAGCCCCTTCAGAAGTAATCAACCTTTCACCAAACCATCGTTGTTTAAGACTTCAGGAGGTCATTAGCATTTTTTCTAATACCTGCTTGTCTTTAATTTAATGTCAGCAGCAACATTTTTGAAAAATTACCAAAGGAGCATCTAGACATTTAGAAAGCTATAGATTCCTCAGAAGCACCTGATTCAGGGCTCAAAATTGCGACCATTTTGGTCGCATATGCGCCCAAATTTTTGTCAGTGAGACTATTGAATATATTTGGGAGCACCAGTGAGACTAGGGAAAAAAAATCTGGTGCGCTTTTTTTTTCCTCTTCTCTCTCCCTCTTTCTCTCTCTCCATAGAGCAGGGGTCACCAAATAGCTGACCGCAGTCTGGATCCGGACCGCGTGATGGTTCTGTCCGGACGCGTGACCACTCCATGATAAATTCACAAGAGTAGATTTTCTTGGCGCATTTTTACTTGCAGTTCGCGGCAACAGACGGCGGGCGCTGCTCCTCCCGTTAATCTGGTAATAGCTCCACTCAGTTCAGCCAATCAGATCGTTTGTTTACCTGCTCTGTCAGTGCACCAGGAAGTGAGACAGCTCGCTACCGCTACCGCTGTGAGTTTACCGCTACAGCGGAGCACAGAAGAAGGGAGACAGCATAGCTCCAAACAAAGGGAGGTTAACAAGGAAAACCACTGGTTAACAATGAGTGGACAAAATTTATGTTTATTCCTCCGTCAGGCAGTTCAAAACCATTTTACCTCATATGGTCTGAACACGTAGCATGAATTAAAAGTGGTAACATGAAGCGCCACTATGAAACAAAGCACAGATCTTTTGCGCAGAATTATCCCCTGAAGTCTGAGCTGAGGGCAAAATGACCGAGAAAAATGCAAACGAATGTTCACCAAAGGCATGGTGGAGTTTGGGGAAACATAAAACATCTTTTAGTGATGTTTTAAAATACAAAACAATCCAATAATAACCAAAATGGTTCAGTCCAGGTACCGGGCTGGCCTGACAGCGCGCCACAATGCGCTATTTAAGCCACACCCAGGCAGTGCCTCGGTTTGACCCCTGACCCGGAGGCGGACCAACGCAGCATCCTCAGGTGAGCGTCTCTCATATTGTTTTGTGTGGATGTGGGGAAAACCCGTAGGCGCCGAGTGTGCACCCTCCAACGCACTAACGCGACAGTTTGTTTGATGCGGACACGTGAGTGTGGACCTGCCGGAGAATGTGCGCAAAACAGTCTGAGCGGGACCGCGGTCCTGCCAGGAAACAATGAGAGCGCAGCTGTGGCTGCTCTCCTTGGCGAGGGAGAGAGGCGTGCGGAACAGAGATGGACGGAGCGGTCTCTATCGCTCCGTCACTGCCTTGCTTTTGGGTAGGTGCTCCTAAAGTCTTTGCTGGTGCTACTAACTTCTAAATTTGGGAACACCAGTGCTACCAAGAAAAAAAATTAATTTGAAGTCCTGTGACTGGATGGCTGCACAGGTAACAGGTGATCCTTAGAGGCTCAGTCCATCACAGGTATTCTAAATATTTGGATGGGGGGGTGTCTTTCAACCCTTATGGACCAGTCCGATCAGTGACCATTATCGAAAAAGTTGTATTTGAAAGGTTCTCTGGGCTTCCAGCTGGATGCAGCAGAGTGAGGAAAGTTTTTTAGTCTAAAGTGGAGGTGTTGAAGTATTGTTTTGGGAATGGGGGTGGGGGTTGCAATAGCTGGAAGCTGACTGCACCCACCTGTCAGTAATCTTACCCACGCACCCACAACCCCAGACGCCCTAACCCTAACCCATCCCATACGAAACACAAGTTTAAAATGAAAATCAATGCAAAGTAGTGCCTCATGCAACACGTTGATTAGCCTTGTTAGCATCAACCTATTTTTCTTTAAACATTTACATTTAGAATTTTTTCTTGAGGGTTTTTACTTTTACAGAAACCTGATGGAATTAGAATTAATTTAAATTCTCTCTCTTCCGCTCTCTCTCGCTCTTCTCTTTTTTTTAAATTTGAAGCATTTGCTGAAACATGACAAAGGGCAAAGTTCAACTTTCTTGGCAGCTTCTAAATAATTCTCCTTTTAAAAACGTTTTTTGAAAGCAGGAAACAGTCGATGTCGACCTTCACCGAGCCCTACTCTAAGCACTCCTTCAATTCTGTTCTTTTTGGGTTGTCTTGGGTTTAAGCGGAAACAGCCAGAAGGAAGTCTTTGGGAATTTTATTAAACATGAAATTTACAAAATAAAGCATCTCGTCATGAGCGTCAAAGAAGAGATAAGTGTGATTTCATTCTGCATGTTCTCCAACACAGACATGACGTGTAACAGATAGCAGGACAAAGTATGGGGGAGAACACGGCAATCATGTCAAGGTTTCATGATGGACAGTGACTGTTAGGACAGTCGCAGAAAAAAGAAAACTTTTCCTCTGCTGCTACAAACACTAAATGATATCAGTTCATATATATATATATATATATATATAACACGAGATACCCATTAGAGCCGATGTGTCTTCCTTCGCTGGGGGACCACCTATAGGTAGAGACGCATCATCCTTCTCTTCGTCATTCATGATAGGCTGTGCCCATCCGTGGTGACGGAGTCTTAATAAATCCTAATCCCCGCCGTGCGTCCCCTCTCTGTTCCACAACTCCTGCTGGTCGTCTGTCTCAAGAGTGCCGTAATTTACTGTCACAGGACTCCTCAAACCGGCCGCCACACAGGGCGCCGAGCAGGATGGGAGATGAGGCAACACAGATCAATGTCACAAAGAAGGGAAAAACATTCCTGCTTCCCTCTCAGGGAAAAAAAAAAAAAGAATCTTTAAAATAATAATGGAGGTGGGGAAAGAAACTGTTTTCCTCAGACTCAAACACATACACCAGCGCCCAGCTTTGTTTAGGTTCTCTCTTTCTTTTTTCAGAGAAAAGAAAAGGACAGGGGGGGAAATTGCTAGGTGGTTGTCAACGGTTGAAGCTGCAGCCGCACCTGGCATCGTGTGACTGGTCTTTGATCACCTGTCAGGTGAAATTCTACCACTGGATTAAAGTGAAGGAGGGGGCAACCAAGGGTGGGAGTACCAGAAAAAGTGACAAAGAGAAGACGGCTTGAATGAAATGCAGCCCTGTGTGTTTTGTGGCTTTAATGTTCGTGCACCGCCGTGTTAGCTGTAATTAAAATCAGCGTGAATTGTTGAATTTGTCTGAAGTCAGCTCGCTGTATTCCGCCGCAATTATTGCACCAGCTTTGCATTGGGATCTGTGTGTAGACCGATAAACGTCACCTGTAGCAAACACACAGCCTGACCATTTGAATGCCTTCAGTCAAGATTCAGTTCATGCTAGTAAAATCATGCTCACCCACGGATTTGAGAAGTTGGTAGTTCATGCAGAAGCAAAAGGAGAAAGGAGAGACTGAGTGGAATCAAATCCAGGTACAAAAGTTCCCTTGAGGCACTTGACAGTTCCCTTCCATGTGTAACTCAGTGCGGGTGGAAAACTGAAAGTGGAAGTAAACCTGAAGATGTGAAAGAAAGCACGTTTCCATTGCACGACTTAAATGCATAATATGGAGCATTTTTGCATTAAAATGTTTCCAACAGTTTTCCACACGAGAGAAATCTGTAGTTTTATTCGAGGCGGCAGCGGTGGCGGAGCTCATCATTTGGCCTTAAAAGTTCCCATAGAGAGTCAGGGGACAAGAAGGGAAGTCGACAAATGTGATTTGATAGTTGGGGCCCTAAAAGTAGTAAAACTATTAAGTGGAGGAAAGTGTCAGGTGTCTGATGGGACAGAGGAGTCTCTGAATGAAGGACAAAGTTTAGGAGTACTAGAAGTTTAGGAGACAGACAGCCATGACGGACAGATTAGAGACAGTTGCTGTCCCATCCTTGTGTCATGGAATGGAGTGTAATGGTTAAATGCAGTTGGTTCTAGAGTAGGCCTCTCCTTCTATCAGTTCTTCTGTGCGGAGTTTGCATGCTCTCCCCGTGTCCGCTTGGGTCCTCTCCGGATTCTCCGGCTTCCTCCCACCTCCAAAAGCAATGCGCTTCAGGTTGATTGGCCAATCCCAAACTGCCCGTAGGAGTGAGTGTGTGTGTGCGTGATTGTATGTCTTTGTATGTGGCTCTGCGGTGCACTGGCGTCGTGCCCGGAGTGTCCCCCGCCTCACGCCCTATGCCAGCTGGGATAGGCTCCAGCTCCCCGTGACCCACTATGGCGGATACAGCGGCGGTACATGAAAATGAATGAATGAATGAGTTACAAATAAATAAAATGAAAAATAAAAACTGACAGCTTCAAAATCCATTTTCAAAACATTGGTATGGTCTTGTTTTTATCTGTTGGCTCGTAAAAATATATTTTTCTCGATGGTAAACTGGAAGCTCATTTAGCATTTGTGTTTATCACAACAGGTCATGTGATCATACCACTAGTAACGCTGCCATCAGGAGATCTGTATTCTTAAGACAAGTGGCCCCTAGGTCGTGGACCGGTACCAGTCCATGGATTTTTTTGGTACCGGTCTGTGGGTCAGTCAGTACTAGTCTGTGGGTTGGTACCGGCTCACATAGAAAGAATCCAGAGCTTCCATTATTTCTGTTTTCTTTCTGATCTGGTTCTGAACAATGTTTTGTTTTAAATGAGTGGATTCTTTCCTCCACATCTGTCTATGAGTCACTCTTGATGCTTGTGGAGATGCTTGCCTTGGTCACATGACTACCTTCTTAAAGGGGCCGCTCCGGCCGCTAACACAGAATACATTAGCGCTAAACTGAGAGTCCCAAGCTAGCAGAACCAACAAGAAACAAACGTTGGTGTGATGTTACGAGGACGCTGCTAATAAAGTTGATGCAAATTGGATTCACGTTTATTATTATATTTAGAAAAAAGTTTTTATGCTGTCGTATCGTTTTATTTTGATGTGTTTATTTTTTATTTTGTTTCTTTTTTTAGACATGGTATTCCAACAGTCTTCACCACCTTCACCTCATTTGCAACATTTTTGTCACAGATGTAACCTAGAGCATAACTGTGTCTACATTCTTCCTAGGAACAACAAGGTTTATCAACATTATAGATGAAAGTGAAAGAGGACATGAAGGTAGTTGGTGTGAGAGAAGAGGATGCAGAAGACAGGGTTAGATGGAGGCAATTGATTCGCTGTGGCGACCCCTGAAGGGAAAAGCTGAAAGGAAAAGAAGAAGAAGATAGATGGTTGAAACAAGAAGTGGACCTTGCCAGTGTTCTGATGGTGTCTCGACAACAGTATAATGATCATGTTATTGTGTTAACGTCCCTCAGCAGACAGAGAGCTTATCCAACAATTAACCACCATTCTCATCCATTCTATTCAAGCCTGGTGCCATTTATCCTCCAGACCTTAAAGGTGGTCCATGATAGAGACTTTCTGACGTCCATGTTGGGGACCGCCGGTTTAGACGACCCCAGCTCCCTGTGACCTCCACGCAGCAGGTGCAGTTCACCCTGTTGAGTGAAAGTAAAGGGCTGGTTAAGACCTTTTTCCAGTCATGCCATCCAAGCTAAACTGTTAGCGACACGAGTTAACACCTAGCATGGGAGCCATGATGGTACACAATCGCTTTGACTGGTGGGAGCAGCCTTGAGTGGAGGGCTTGGAATTCCTTCGACTTGACAGCTGGCTCTCACGTTCGCCCTTGACTTAACAATTGCTAATGCTGCCAGAGATGCTTGGGAAGAGAACTGCTGGAATGCTAATCTGCGCTATGTTTGCCACAAGGCAAAGCCTAGCTGGGCCGCCTTCAGGGAACTGTTGACAGTAGTGATACCAGTTGTTTGGGCATCTACTGGGGTGGTGCGGGAGGATGAAAGGACCCATAGATTTCCCAGGTTGCCATGGACAGCCACAGCAACTGGGTGACTTAGTGGTGGGAGGGGGACAGCTGCTTCCATCACAATACCGTGGTGAGGGTTCAATGGCAAAGGATGTGCACACTTCTCCATTATGACCAGAAACACTCTGTAAGGCTTCAACTATCAATCTCCTGATGATCAGTGTGAAGTAAAGGAAGACGAGCACTCCTGCACATACAAGAACTGAAGCATGAGACGTTCATCTGAACATCCTGCTCATACACATGTTGGGAGGGTTTCTGTCTTAGTTGTCATGCATGCAAGGAAAATATGATTCAGTAACATGTCTGTCCATGTTAAGTCCAAAAAAATGTCTATGGAGAACAGAGATAAAAATATTTAACACTAAATCTGACATAATTACAATCAGAAAAGGTGAAAGACTGCAGGATTTTTTTTTAAAAAAACCCAGTTTCTGAAATTCTTGCAGTGCATTATTAGTAAAGAATTTGAGATTAATGCATAAAAAGAAACTATTTTTGCTGTACATTTCTGCATGCTTCATTATTTTCCTGTTAAATGTCTGGTTTATGGGCTCATTCATCAAGATGCAGTTATAAAATAAGCCAGCAGGTGGCAGCAGCTGACCCTTCAGTGTTTGTTTAGACAGGAGTCTGGTTTTCACCATAAGAAAATTTTATAGCTTGAACTGTCCTGCATGATACCAGGAGGTTGTTGGTTTTTAGTCCTGATTTGTTTAAATAACTGTAGAAATGATTGTCGGTGTAATCTATTCAACATATTCAACATTCAAAACTCTCTTTTTAGTCAATTAAATGTGAATCCAAATAATCTATTATAATTTGCTAAATTTTCTCACTCTTAGTGAAGTAAACTAGCAGATTCAGGTCAAAACATGATGTCATACGTTTGGCTCCTTATGCCTGGCAGTTAAAACTCCGAGTCTTTCATTAAATGGGTGCTTCTTGAGATTGGCATCACATATTTAATCTCTACAAGGGTTTGGAACTGTTTCGCTATGAGACCATCGTGACTGGATGAATCTGAGCGCACCTGTGCTGGCTTTTCTGAGTGCCGTGACATCAGTTTCAGTCTCGTCTGAATGTTTCTACGTGTTTGCTGCTGTTCACGTCTGTTTTTGTGCTACATGCATGCATGCATATGCAGCCATGCATGGTTTTGGTAACCTCTAAAAGGCTCCATATCCCCCTGATTCCATGGGAACCTGTGCACAGCTAATCCTCCTTTTGCCTGGAGAGGGCTTCTCCAAACAACTCATCCAGCTCTAAGACCCACAGCTCATCCAGTGGGTTCCCGGCTCTCGCTGCCAAGTCTCACCAAAAAACCTCTCCTTTCTTCTCTCTTGTCTCGTATGCTTCACATAAAACAGCTACCCACCGTGAGGCAAATCCCTTCGTCTCTCTCTCTTTTCTTCTCAGAGCAAGGGAAGGAAAAAGCAATGGGGTATGGATAAGCCGGGCCAGCAGGAGATTGTCAATTCGAAGAACTAAAGATGACCTGTTTTGGAAGAGCAGGCGGGTTTGAATAATAGGTTGTGGTTAAAGGTCATTTTTTGATAGCAGGAGAAAGAAAAGTGAGAACAAAGGGATGGATCGCAGTATTTTCAAGTTGCTCCTTCTGTTTTTTTACTGTGCGTTGTGATCTATCCGTTTCTTAAGAGGATCTGTCTGCACTGGACCTCCTCTGTCCATTAGAGGTCACCTGTAGGAACCTGCAGCCACCCACCAGGAAGGTATCAGTTCAACACCTGGTCAGGTCCTTTATATCTAATATAATCTCTCAAAGAGGGATTGTTGGTTTCAGGGAAGTACTCTGAGGATGGAGGAGTTCTGAACCTGTTGCACCATTATCGCACTCTGTGGTACTCCATTATGGAAGAACTTTTCACCGTGTCAACCTATCTTCTCTTTCCTCCTTTCAAACACCAACTGCCCTCGTGTCTTCCTCACTACATCCATCCACCTTCTCTTTGGTCTTCCTCTAGCCCTCTTTCCTGGTAGCTCCATCTTCATCATCCTTTCACCAACATCCTCACCATCTCTCCTCTGGATGAGTCCAAACCAGGGCTTTGAACCGGTAACGGAACGAAAACAAAAATCGGAAACGTTTGGTATTTTGGCAGGAACGAAAACGAAAACTTTATATTTTTTAATGTTCCGGAACAGAATCAGAACAGAAAATAATTGTAAAGCGATTAATACCTGGGTTTTTTTTCATTCTTGAAAAAAATATTTGACCTCATGTTGCACTTCCTGTCATTCACTCGAGGAATGAGAGTACAGAGAAGTAGCGGCTATCAGCAGTAGTTAGGAAAAGGCAGTCTACCAGTCACAATTTAATCATAACAGGTAAACACTGCAGTATGTCAATCTTAAAAATGTATGATTTAGACATTAACTCATTGGCTGCAGTCATTTTCAGTGCGGTGTGTTCCCGTACTGCCAGAGCTTTGTAGCAATGTTGAGCTATCGGAGAAGCACAATGAAGATCTGTTGTTCAGCAATAAATGACATGGTGGAAGTTATTCTTGTCTTATTTCATGTAGTGTCTAAGTAGGAGGCATAAGCCTTAACAACAGTGATTCAACTTGCATAAAGCAGAGGTATAGTGCTGTGGTGCTGTTTACTGTATGGTAGGGACACATCTATAATTATAGTCTATAGTCGATATAAACTATTTGCTTTAATTGCCAATTTAAAAGTCCTTTAAGTTACCGTATTTTGCGCAACATTCGACGTATTGGATAAAGAGGCACAGTCTAAATAACTGAGTTTATTTCTGTAATCGAACCGGACACACGGCGCACCTTATTGTTTGGTGCATGCTTGCTAACGGAAGCAAAAAGTGACTGGTTGAACTGTGCTGTACTACATATTTAAAAAACACACAGACATTATTTTTAAATATGTTTTTATTTCTTTATTTTTTGATAAATCTGTGCCAAATCCTTTGAATCCTTTACCTTCGATCTGCATTGAATAGCTCAGCAATTTCACCATGGCTGACCATCTGGTTTCCGGGTGGCTGTCCAGTAATGATGCCGGCTTTTGCGAAACATCGGGCAAAAGTCAAAGCTGACGTTAGTCCAGACATCTCATAATCCACCACATACTGTGGTGTAACTCGCTCGGCACTGCCTCCCAGTCCTGGTAAACGTGTGTTCACCGTCTCTCATCCATTGCTCCAATCACACTAGTGTCCCGCGGTTGGAGTTCTTCCATTAATTCTCCCTGGATGTTGTACGTGTCTCTTCCTTGACGCCATGTCGGGGGTCTTTAGCCAAACAGATGTTGTTAACAGTGTACCTGTGGTACAGTACCGGCATGTACTGTATACCGGTACCTACCAGAGGTGTGCCAGAAGTAACCTCGCGTCATGTTCTCCAATTGGTCCATCGCTGCCGGCCTACGTAGTGACGTATTACCTCCTATGTCGGTGGAAAATGGCCGATCTGGCGGTACTTACATATTTATATTTACAAGGAACGTCATTAACTGGTTCAGGAACTATATTGTTTTGTCCGAACCGGTTCAGGAATGTCAGTTTATGGGTGGAACGCGAAACTGGAATCATTATAATCCCGTTTCTGTTCGGAACGAACCGAATGGCAAAAAATTCTGGTTCAAAGTCCTGGTCCAAACCATCAAAGTCTGCTCTCTTTAACTTTGTCACCAGACCATCTCACCTTGGATGTTTCTGATTCTCTGGACTAATTTCTGATCCAATCCAATCTGGTCACACCGTCCATCCTGGCTGTCATCACCACTGTCTCTAATCTGTCCATCATGGCTATCCTCACCACTGTCTCTAATCCGTTCATCATGGCTGTCCTCGCCGCTGTCTTTAATCAGTCCATAATGGCTGTCCTCACCACTGCCTTCTAAATTTTGTCCTTCATTCTAGTGTAGCCGCTGCTTCGGTCCAATAATGGGCAAAGACAAAGTTCTTCCCCCCCAAGACTAAAAACTTTACTAAAAGAGTAAAAAGAACAAGAATGCCAAAAGACCTATCAGACCTCTCAGGTCTGCATGAGCCCTGCAGGACGGCCGGGATGACTAATTAGGAAGCCAATCGAGGCCGGAGCACTCACCAAGCTCCATGCCCAACACTCACACTCACACAGCAAACAATCAAAAAGACAAGGGGTAAAGTGTAAAACGTGAAGGCTGTGTAAAAAACACTACACACACAAATTAAGGGGAGTGTGGAGCTGAAGTGAGAGACCCCGACCACCGATGGCTCCACCGTCCAAAGCAGCTCCCTGTCACCGGCCCCGCAGCACTCATGCAATAGAAAGAACAATTAAAAACATGTTAAAAGCTAGCAGGACTGCTGCAACAGTACTGTTTGTTGTCTTGGGGGAAAATACAAGCCTAGAATAAAATCAAGGAGTATACAAGGGCACGAAAGCCTAACCAATAAAATTGAATAAAACAATTAAAAGCAAACAATGAAACCCAACTGTAAAAACAAAACAGCAGTGGCAGTCTGTCTAAAATAAAAGACAGGTTAAATAAATACCTCTGCCAAATAAACCAATTTGTACACAAAAGGAATTGTCCTTTTACCTTCTGTGGAACAATCCTCTCCGGGAATCCACCTGTGTGGGCATGAGGGAAGCCACTGAACAAAACCTAACATATGACAAAAATAAATCTAAAAACACATACAAAGCACATCAACATAAAAAAAAACGAAGACAACTTACGACAGCATGTGTAGCAGTCAACTCCTAGCCAGAAAGGAAGCACAGTGACACCTTATACCAATTCCTGGCTGATTGGTAGGAGGAGCTGACTGCTACCCAACTCTGGTGGCCCAGGAGGGACATTTTCTACCGGTCACACTAGCAGACTCTTCCGTCCCATCAGACACACTTTCCTCCCCCCGTTCCAGCCTGCTTGGATCCACTGATTCTTATTCCAGTTTGTTCCACAGTCTACCAACTTCCTGAAGATGTGTTTTCCCAGACCAATCTTTTTCACCAAAGTCATCTTGCCTTCAACCTCCAGATCACCTGTCATGTGAATAAATGTGTGACTTCGGTGCACTCATTTAGATTCTTTTAACAGTACATTAAAAGAATCTTTTGTTCAAGAAAATAATTGCATCCACTGGGATGTAGTGTCTAACGATAAAACAGAAGAAAGCCCTTCAACATGACAGTAAATAGTGGTTTGTCACTTCTGATGATGGCTTATACAGTAGCATTTACACCTGGGATTAACACTAATGCTAATAACCCCCAGAGATGCACACAGCATGTCCCTCCTACTGATGAAACATTAACATTCAGCTCTGATTGTCCTGTTTCCACCACAGAAAGCAGCTGGTTTGTGAATGTTTGCTGATCTGAGAGATTTCAGAGTTTTATTCTGCTGTATTTTCAGGGACCACATCCATCACACTGCAAGATTTACTTCACATGTCTTTATGGGGTTTATTTATGCAATAAAGAGCTAATAAATGGGAGTGTCATGAAGAGGAGGATGTTGAAGATGCTCAGTGTCTGCAGGTTTTCGTTCCTATTACGAAAAACAATTTTTTTCAGGTCTCTACATAGACATAGTGGTCCTCCCTAACCCGACCAAATCCTAGAATCTGGAAAACAAATGCTTCCTGCATCAATAGTTATATTAAAAAATGAAAAATCCACAGCGAATACGCTCAGATTTGTAACAGTTCAAATTGTGACGTAACAAATTGAATGATTTGATAGTGTGGCAGCTCAAGGGCGGATTTGGAATCGAGTTCGCTTAATATTAAACTGTCCTTTAATTTGTAATAGCCAACAACGCCACCTTGGGAATTTCGCCCAAGGAGATAGTTTTATCAACCCAACAGTTTAAGACACACAGGTTCATTCTATTCAATGAGGGCATGAGACGTGGTTCCAAATTCAAACAATTACATTTCTTTTCAAAAAGTTTTAAAAATAAATCTTGAAAAATTTACCACACACACGGGGAAGGACAAACTTCTTCAGGTGCTGAGGCTCATCGACAGTGCAGTGGTTGTGGAACACAAAACAGGATTCCCAGGGAAGAAAAGCACCCCAATCACTCGTGGCACATACAAACACACACTCAATGAAACACTCAAATTCGGGGATCAACGCACACCATAAGAGGGACCACCACCAGGGCACCAGGAACCACCACCGTCTGCTCTCAGCAACTGAAAAGGTGAAAAACAAAAAGGGAATTAGTGGGTCACACACACCAAAGGGCAACCAAAATATAACTCAAGCTAATATTAACTACACTAAACAATGACGGTGGCAGCCCCCCCCACCAGATAACTAATACAAAGTAACATGCGCTGCCAAACCAACAAAATAACTCAATAATTAAACCCAAAACCAATATTCAGTTAAACGGAAAAAAAACAAATGTATCAAACACAAGGAAAGTAATTATTCCTTTATTTTTCTAAGTACTTAAAGCACTGAGAAATATTTAAGCTAACTCATAGAAACAAATTCAACCAAAAATATGTTTGCCCACGAATTTAAACCAAAAATGAAATGAAAAAAGCCCAAAAAGAAAAGAAGAGAAACAAGTAGTAACTACAGCCCAGAATAACTCCACTGATCTCAGTCAGTCATTAAGATTACGTTTAAAAAAAAAAGCTGGGAGAAAGTCAGCTTTACATAAACGATATACAGTATTTGGTCCAGTCAGATGTGCAGCTTTAGCAGCAAAGTTTTTATCCTTGCGGCTCCTTGACCGCGACCGACTCTAGGCCCGAGCTGGGTTAGCAGCCATAGCTTCGACTGCACGGAGCACCTGAGAGCCTTGTAGCTGCAGCAGGCCAAGGCGAAAAAGGAGCTGCCGACACCGAGTCGGAATGGGTGCCGCAGACAGTAAAGCCAGGAGAAAGCAGCAGTGAAGCGAGGCCAGCAACACAGGCAAGAGGACACAGTCAAAACAGCGGAAACTGGCAAAGCAGAGCAAAGGCAAAGCAGGGCAAAGCAGCATCCACGCAGCAACAAGCTATGATGTTCTTACAATAACTTAACGCCGCTGGAACTCCCCAGCAACACCCGGTCCTCACAGCCCCTGTTACAAATAAAGAATTAACTTTAGTGAGGTCTGGAGGAATAGTGGAGGAGCAGAGGAAAAGCACAGGTTTGTCATCATTCATACCTACCAGTCAGGCCCCCGTGAGAGATCACCCCGAGGGAGAGGGAGAGGAGAAAGACGAGCGCGTCACAGAGGATGCCGTACGACGGCGATCTCTAGAGCCGCAGACTAATGGTGTCCAAAAGCAAGCCCAACCAAGCAAATCAGTGCAGCAATATTAAATGGGCATTACTAGCAGCCACTGCCAACATACCTGCACAGGTAACAGCGAGAGGGAGGGAACGACAGGACCCGGAAGTGACAAGGACGGCCGGAGCAAGAGGGAGGGGAGGCCGCCGACACTCCCTTTTATTGAGTGCCACCATGAGGTCATTGGCTAACAGTGACTCTACACAGCAGCTCATAATTAAACACAGATGAGACCCATCATCCTGCCACAATACAGTAAACTGACCTATCCTGAATCATATTAGATTGTCCTTCCGAATAGGTGCGTGGTCAATCCTGAGGGGGAGTTCGTTCAGGCTACGGTAGCAGAGTGTGGTAATGACCATGCTCAGAGCTACACACCGAAAGTTCCTCACAAGCGGTTGAAGTCAGCTAGCATTTGGCTAACTAGATAGCTCTGCTTCGGTCGTGTGTGTGCTAAAGGCGTATCCTCAGCCTCTTAGCAAACTCAGCTACATGTGTCCAAAGTTTACACCACTCATTAATAAACAGCCTCAGCCTTTATTTAAGTGAGGGACACGTTTTTATCTTATTTATAGTTGCTTATGAGTATGACAAAAGTGCTTTATTGATACATCGTCCTCGTCACTGCTTCGTAGGTTAGTGCACGGGAATAAAGTAGGGAACAGCCAACAGTTCAATATACTTTCTCTTACCTTTCATTAGTCTGCGTTAGCCGGTGTTGTTAGCTAGCGATCTGTCATTGTCCATTACAGTTGTTGGGAAACAACTTTAATCACATCTTGTTTTTAATCATCTCTCATCTCCACTGATTTCTATCCCATAACTGACAAACTGCATGGTTTTCTCCAAAAAGATCACCGGCCGCCCTCATCGTGTTTACACAATGAGCCACGAGTTACGTTCATCAGATTGAGAAAGCAGCTCTATGCTTAGCGCAGAAAAATCAACAGTTATCTCATGGAAAACAAGAGCGCAAAACACGAGAAGAATAAGAGCGAAACACGGTACGTTGTAACGAAGTTACTAAGAGTTAAAAAAAGTTCCAGACTATGGCAATCGATAGCGGTTGCGCGCATTCATGTGGCACATGTAAACAAAACGCATGTGAAGGCAAGGGGGGGAGTGTTGATAGAGGCAGCTCAGAGAGGGGAGGGGGTGGTGATAGCGGGTGCTCAGAGCCACACCCATTAACACGTAGCGTTTCAGAACGGAAGTGATTTTAACCATATTCAATCAAAGATATTAAGGATCGCAGATCACTTTGGGGCAATACATTTCTAATACAGTGTAGTTGGACATCTGGCAGCTGAATGACATGAATTTTTAAAAAAGCATAATATGGGACCACTAAACTCTTCTAGAAACTGACAAACTGCAGTTTGTATTGCAACCATAGAGGGAGCTGGTTCCACACAGCTCTTTCTTGTGCCAATCAGACAATCTTCATGTCAGGGAATTTGGTGCCTTTCATGTTCATTTGTCAAAAAATCAATGAATCATTATGAATCTCTTTATTTTCACTTTAATAAACATATTAGAATAAAACTTGCAGCAGGTTGCTGCTGTTTCCCAGCTGTTGTCTTAGTGCGTCTCTTCCCGTCTGTCAAATCAGACGCTTTAGAGCTTGAGCTGTGTGACACCAGGGAACTGATGCATCCTCCGTCTATTTATAACCCAGCGAGCAGGTGTGCCGATACACAGAGGCAAAGTGATTGGTTGGGATCCTCAGAGGACTCCGTGCTTGTGTAAACACTTTCATACACACAAACACACAGACTCACACATACATAGGGAATATACTTGGATCTTCCTAAAGAAAATATGCTTACAAAGAAACATGTGCACATATTGATTCAACATAGGGAACCTTCTAAGGGCGTAGCGCATGCATTCTCTGCAAAGCCCTTATATGCATGCATAAGTTCAGACAATAAAAGATGCACAGCTTCCTGCTGGCATCTGCACAGACATCCAAACAGCATTCATGTCCATCAAAGCAGCTCAAACACTGATGGAAAATGTTGTCAAATGAAAAGAGAGACATGTTCATCATGATACCTGTCTCTTCTCCCCTGAGGGTAGAGCAGATCCACACAAATCTTCACTGATGATCTGCAGCATACAACAAACCAGATCTTGGCCTGACATGTAAATCAACCATGCACATCAACCATTAACACAACTGCATCTGGCAATATTTCATCAGGTTAAAGCAGTTGAGAAGTAACAAGGCAATGCCTGTTGAATCAGAAGAACCTGCAAACACAGGAGTATGACACCTGAGAAGAAAAAGAGCAGCATTTCTGTAGGGTCGAGGGTAGGGTACTTTATCTTTGTTCATGCTTTTTGTCATGTGTGCCTCATGTGTGGATCAGGCTGTGACAGGACCTTCAGTTTCCCTTTCATATGTGAATTTGAAGGAAAGGAGTTCATAGCGCTCCAGAGTAATCAGGAATGTTTGGCCGCCAGTCTGTAGCTTAGAAAAATGAAATGAGTTCTATTAGGCCAAAAAAAATATGGTGAGGTGCACCCTTGATTATTGAGTTACATTCTGAAATGTATGTTCAAAAAGTAGTTTTTAGATTGAGCTTGAATTTAAAAAAAAGATTTGAAAGAACTATTTGTTGACTGTATTTGGTGCAAAAATAATAAAAGTCCATCCACACTCCTGTCTGCTGTGGGGGCTGAGATAAAAACATTAAAACATACTGAGGTTTACTGCATCTTCACGCTGTGTACAGTGAAGAAGTGTGAGCTCCAGATGTGTCCACAGGATGGCGCCATTTATCCGCCATAGAAAATAATTCATCCTCAGAAGAAAACACACATTTTATAATATTATGATGAAATGATTAAAACTCATTTCTCAAAATATTTAGCTTTGTTTCATTAAGTCATAGTAAAACCGATTTAAAAAAAAATAATTCCTGTATGTTTCAGTCAGGCTCAAGGATCGTGTGTCCATGAACGCCCTCCGCTGCTGAGCCAACACTACCACCTAGTGGTAGGTTAGGAACTCTCAAGGAGTCGCCTGCTGGTTTACGGTGAACATTTTTTATTTGTTTGTGTATTTGATTTATTTGGTTTTCTGAAGATCTTCAGCTCAATCTGCCTCTAATAATTCAATGGATTGGTTATGTGGTCGCACTGAGCTTTAGACACATCCCAGCAAGTTACTGTTTACTGCAGTCTTAGTGCATCTTTAGAGCTTGAGCTGTGTGACACACAGGAACTGGCGTGTCCTCCATCTATTTATAACTCAGAGCAGGCGTGAGGCAAAGTGATTGGCTCGCTCACATTCTTGTATGCAGATATTCATACGTATGTGGGGAATATATTTCCAACTTCCTTCTCACACAAATCAGTGTTTATGTGTTGGAAACTTTTTGAAAGTGAGGCTTGAATTATCACAGGTGCACTAAGGCACATGTGTCAAACTCAAGGCCTGGGGGCCAAATGTGGCCTGCCACATCATTTTATGTCGCCCCAAGCGAATAAATGGTCAGAGTGTCTAAAAATAAATACGTCAAAAATGTGCTTTGATCAAAAACTACATTTCCCAGCAAGCAGTCGCTAAGCCCATTTTAACATTGCAAAAAAGTTATAAAAGGATTTATGAAAATATTTATTTTATAACAGAGCAATAAGCAAACTAATGTTTGTAACTTGCATAAGTAATAAATTTAGAGTTATTTAACCTTAAGCAGTAGTTACATTTATTTTACATTACATTGAGTTACATTTAGTTACATTTATAAGTTACATTTGGCCCATGCAGATTTTCACTCTGATGATCTGCAGCATGCAGTTAATCAACAGATCCTGGCCTGGTGCAACTATTCTAAGGACGACTTCAGATATGATGCAAACAACTATTCACACAAGTACATGTGACACTTTTTGATCCTTTTACAGTGATTTGGTCAGGAAGTGACTAAGCGACGCCTGTCGTGTCAGAGGAACCTGCACCCACAGGAGTTTCACCCCTGAGAATGAAAGGAACAACACTTCTTGAGACTGTGAGGTAGAAGATATCATCGCTGTGTTTGCATGTGCTTTATACTGTGGTTATATTCACCCACTTCCTCTGTGAAAGCGAAGCGCGCCTGCAACCTGTAAAAGGAAGAAGGCGAGGCGTGATCTGACGGCGATGGTGCTGCAAGATTTATTCCAAGGGATGACGTTTCACTCTGCTCGTAAACAGGATGAGTGGTTGTTAAACACACACGACAGAAGAGATATTTTATGGAATCTGATGGTCAACATGAAAACGGGTTCGAGCTGACGGATTGCACGGACAAGGCTGGACTACTCCTCAGATCTCAACCGGTGGAAGTCAGTGATACTCGCTGGTCAGTGAAGCTTCTGAATTACAGGGTTTAAAAACAAAATCTGCTCGGATCCTGGAGCTACTCTGAGACGATGCCTGTGATTGTTCTAGACGCAAAAGACTTCACTAGACCCCTTTTTTTGGTGCGCACTCTGGAAGTCATTTCTGGCTGCATCACCTTTAGCCTCGTGGCCTCACTGGAACCTTCAGCGCTGAACGAAAATGCATCCAATCCTGAACATGTCACCACATTCAGGATCTTCTGCATGTTTACCTGGTGCTTTTTCTTCAGTCTTACCCTCCTCATCCACATCCTCACCATCATCCAGTTTCACACCCTCATCCCAATATCCTGGAAGAACCTGACCACCACAGTGGCGGTCTTTGGAATGCTGATGTCTTTAAGTGCATCGGTGGTTTTCCCTTGGATCGTCATGGATCACCAAAATCCTCGGCCACACTCTGTCGCAGCCGCCGTCGCCTCTGGTCTCACCGTCCTGGCCTATGCCTCAGAGTCCTACATCCTCTGCACCCAGGCCCATGAGCAGAGAGGGTACATGGGAAGCACTCCTGGTCTCCTCAAGATTCTCCAGCTCTGGGGAGGCTGTCAAATGATCGTCTTGACTGTGGATGTGATCTGTGGACAAGTCGGGGAGGTGCACGGCTGGCAGCTGTGGGTCTCGGGCGTGTCGTACGGGACCTGCATCCTCATGGCTCTCGTCACACAGGTTGTAATCTTAGGGGACTTTGCTGGGCGATGTTTTCTACCTTTTAACAGGTTTCTGGCTGGGTTCTGCTTGATCGGGGTGATGTTCTACATGGTGGCCACGGTGCTCTGCTTCACAAAGACACTGCAGCTGAGAGACCTCCAACAAATAACCCCTAATAAAAGTGTAGAGCTGGTTATCATGGAAACAGTGGTTGCCAGCGTCACTCTGCTAGCGTATACAGTGGACCTGGCCTTTTCCATTAAACTACTATTTGACAGGAGTCATGCATGAAATCACACATTTAATGAGCTAAATATGAAGGTGACCCGCTAAGCTCTGAAAAGGTTAATGTGCAGATGAATTAAATCAGAACTGAATGGATCATTTTACTGTAAACTATTGTTGTGTCATTAAAGCACATATATAAGTTTGATTCTGTCCTATAACTTCACAGTCAGGTCATCATGCAGTACCGTATTGCTCTGTTGAATCGCTTTGACTGACATGTGAAACAGGAAAGTGACATTTATGTGATAATGAGTAACCACTAAACCTGGGTTCCATTAGTCATAAGCAAACATTAGCTTTTATGGACATACTGACTTTATTTAAACACTATGAGTAGGTGAGCAATAATGAATACATTTAAAGTCAGATGCATGTCATTTAGAACAAAGGGCTAATAAAACTTCAGTAAACTTGACGTATTATTTTCAAATGTCAAGTCTAACAGTATACTGTATTATCATAAATTCAACGTTATACAGTTCAGATCACCTCACCCAGCCATCCACACACAATTTAAATGAGGGTCTTTCTGAGGAGAAGGTAGTAAATGAGGGTTTTTCTGAGGAGAAGGTAGTAAATTAGACAGACAGACGGTCAGACGGACAGACACTTTATTAATCCCGGAGGAAATTGTACATATCCACTGTTCAGGCATTACATAATGAATAAATACTGGATGCACACCAGGAGAAAAAGAAACACTGACACCACAGAACATACCACAAGACATACACTACACTAACAGACACATGCAGCATTAACAGGACATATACTAAACTATAAGTAAAATATAAACAGTATAAAATAAAATAAAATAATATAAATAAAAATAAGTGAGTGAAATAAGTGATAAATTATAAGTGAAAATTATCAGGAAGCCCACGTGGTGGGTAAGGTACACCCTTCTTACAATGCAAAGCATGCCACTATCTAATATCACAACATCACAACACCTTGGCCCCACTACACTGAAGCACAGGCTGACATCCCATCTCCTTCTCTCCATTCAAGAGCGTGCTATAAAGAGGAAATTTAATCAACTAATGGTTCAATTCTGGTAGCATGTCAGATCTTATATAGGTGTTGTCAATATATGTCAAATAAGGCTGACACTTTCAAGAAAATGTTTACATATAAAATTAATTTCAGTTATTTTGCAAGTATTTCAAGTTCTAAAACCTTCTTTTGAGAGTTTTTAAATGTGCACAAAAACTGCTATGAACAGATGTGTGATTCCAATGTAAAGGTCAAAAGAAAACTGACAGCAAAACGTGTTTATCACAAATAAATGAGCGTTTCTTACAAATCATTTACAGTACTCTGGTTTCAAACTCAACCTGGGCTCAAATTAAGGAACACTTTCAATTTATGAACACCAGATGGCAGCACTAGATAACCCGCAAAGATTTGTGAGTTAAAACCGAACTTCTAAATGACGAGTATTAAAATAAATCAATTTTCTACAAATGAAATACTATGGTCTTAAAGATTTTACATCAAATCGCACTTATTTTCATACTATCAAAAACGAAATAGTTGTGTTTTATATTTAAATTGATGAACGATGTGTTCATTGATCTTCCTGGTGGGTTTGTAAGACAAACCTTTAATTTAGATTTAATCAAACGAATTAAAATGGCTGTTTTTCCTTCACCATCTGATAAAAAAACAAGATGTCAATAACTTATTGACACTTTTAATTGTTTGCCTCCTCGCATCTGCCTCGTTCGATTCTCCAGGCATTTACAAACGCATACCGAACAATCGATCACCCACCTGGTTCACATTTCAAACCGGCGATCTGCCGCTCGGCATCGACTACCTCGGCCTTGATGAAAGTGCTTGTCTTTTTTTTCTTTAAGGAACTGACTCCAGTTAGTCAGATGTCAACAGGCTGAGCGAGAAAGCGAAACGTCAGAACAAACTCGGTATGTGGAATTGATAACAGACAAAAGAAAAAGCCTTTTTGACTCAAGTGGAAGTAAATGTTTTGGTTTTTTTTTGCTGTATCCAAAAAGAAACGAAGTCCTCCTAACGCGGTGAGCAATCTTTGACTTGACTGCTTTTTTTTCAAACATTCAGTGAGCTGAAGGAGATGACTTCGACTATTTTGTTCATACCAAGTTATTGCTAGGCTGTTTCCACCTCTGTTTACTTTAACATGAAGTCATGTTTAACCCGTTAAAGGTGGTTAAAGTTAGCTGGTACGTCATGAGACAGGCTGCTTCCACGCAGGTTTCTCTACGGAGCTCCCACCCATCCGTGTTCACACCTCATTAGCATGTGAATTAGCCCACGCGACGCCTTCTAACAACATCCGGGTTGCTCGATGCTCCTGAAAGCGCGCGACCTTCCATAACCATATGGTTTGGTCTCGGTCACCCTTCAGCCCAAAGACCACCAATGAACCCCAAGACCCCCAGGAGCCACCAGAGCTCTCTCTCTCTCTCTCACACACACACACACACACACACACACACACACACACACACACACACACACTCAGAAAGAATGATGCCTGTTGTATAATGATGGTGCATTTCCCTTCCTGGTGATGTGCTTCTCAGGATCCCCTGAGCACCATGAACATGTGAAACTTGACTCCCGCAAGGAGATGTGAGTCCCAGGCTGGATTGTATGGCACTGAGGATACAAGGTAAGCACTTTGCCAGTAAATTTGAGCTCATTATTGATCCATTTCCTGAGCTACAAACGACCTTAGCGAGGGTAAAGTCTCTAAGGACGAAGAGAAGGGAGAAAGGAGGATGTCTCAGAAGGATGAAGGCTAGCTGTCAGGGATCATCTGGAAGGAAACATGAATTTCCATATTGATATTCCTAACACGAGAAGACACAGAGAGACGGGAAATGGAAAAACTGTCACCTGGATTAAAATGTCCCACCTGACGTCTCAAAGGCTGATTGTCCAGCAGCTTTTAGGAAGGCCAACCACAATGAAGAGGGTACAGGTTTTGTAGATTTGTAGATGCAGGACAGAGACACCCGCTACCCCCCAGGCCTACAGGTAACGGACGGTTAAAGTCAACAGCAGCAAGGTGTTCTACGGGTTTCTCTATAAACACTCACCTCCAGGTATGTTTAAAATGTTAAGTAACTTGCTTTGCCAGGTTCGCGAGCAGAACCGCCTCCTCCCATTTGACCTCTCACAGTGGTCGCTTTCGTTTGTTTCAGCGTTCATGTTTTACCATTATGGAGGCATGTCGATTGGAGTTCAACGTGTCCTAATCGTGTGTCAACACTTTGCTTTAGTGTTGCAGGGGACAGGGTTTCAAGATGATCGTTGTGGCCTGATGTGCAGGCTTTGGTATCTTGAGGTCAAAGTCATGTAAAGATAATTGAGTGGTCATAAAATCTGTAGAAAGGATTTCAACCAACCCAGTTTGACACCACAGGCTTTGTGTCTTCATAAAACCGGGTTTCTACATTTGACTTTTGTCCTCATAATAATTTAGAGGAATATCCAGTAGTGATAATTGTTTAATGTGATGTTTGTGTTCCTACAGTATTTGATCTTCTGTAAAATGACTATAAACTGTATCCAGGTGTAGCTGAGGTGAGGGTGTTTGAGTGGCAGAGCAAATACCAACTCTTAACAACCTGCATGGAAAACGAGAGCGGATGATCACGATCACTGTCTCATTTGAATTCTAAATTAAGTGCAGTTTAACACACACACACACACACACACACAACTATTCATTGGGATAAATGGTTTGGTTTTCCTCTGATAACAGAGGACAAACTGAAAGTATTTATAGCACTCTGATAGTGTTTGTCTCAGCTGGGATGCAGCAGCTGTGTGTGTGTGTGTGTGTGTGTGTGTGTGTGTGTGTGTGTGTGTGTGTGTGTGTGTGTGTGTGTGTGTGAATGACGGAGGGAGGTGTCAGATTCTTCTAGAGGATAAAAGATGGATTTGATCACGTCTCAGATGAAGGAAGTCCAACGTTATTTCCCTCAGACGTGTGTCATCTGAACGTCTCACGCTGAGACGAGGGACACGCCCTGCACAGGAAGTTGCCATGCCAGCTGTTGACCTTACAGCTGGCATGGCCTTCATGGCCATTCCAAGTTACCTCGTCCGCGTTCGGACAGACAAAGATCAGTTGATAACAACTGATCCTTTTCATTTTCTTAATCGAAATAATGGAAACTTGAGAGAGGTAAATGTCTTACAAACATACACAAGCAGACACACACACACACAAAGCAGTGTCATGAACAATGCAAGGGCTGCTTGACAGTCTTTGTCACATGATTACTTGCTTGTTCACACAGTTTTATGAGAGCAATGTTCCAGGCTTTGTTTAACACGTGATCTCCCAAGATTCCATATGAAGGTGTGTCTTTGAGACAGTTCTGTAGACGCTTGCATTGAGCCTAATGGACTGGGGGCTGCTCCCCCAATCCATCCATCCATCCATCCATCCATCCACCCACTAGAAGAATGACAGTTACCGAGACTTCTGGGAGCTCAGCTAGCGTTGTGAGGTGCTGCCTCCATTCATATGGTTCCCATCAAAATACGAACTGCTGGAAGAAGGAGACAGAGGCCAGGTGTGAAGATATATATAGCCTGTCTATAAATACTGCTGCAGAGTTTCTCACTTTGTACTGAGACGTTCTCATGGCTGGAAAAAAATCAAAGCTGCTGCAGCTGCTGATTCATTGACTGTATTAATGTGAGATGAATACAGATGTAAAACACATGATATCTATACTGTGATATCTGTATATCTTCTTTACAGTTTGGCCTTTCTACCAGTTCATTACACTTTGTCAGAGGCTGATAACAAGAAGTGACTAGAAACCCATAACTGAACATATCAGCCATTGAAGGCCTTCAGGAAACAGCCTCCATTTGTCTGGACCGCCTGTGTGCAGAACACGATTACATGCTTCATGAGACAGCATCTTGTTTTTGAAGTCTGGGTTTTTTGATGATGTGAACATGTGACGAGCCAATCCACGGACATGAAAATGTTCATTTAGGCCAGGATAAAACGGCAAATGTTCATGTTAATGACGTCAGTTTAAAGAGTTGTGTGTCCTCTGGGAACCACGATTCGGGATTCGTGACCCAAGCGGCGAAGCACATCTGGGTGCTGTGTCAGTTGTGTCACCGCTGCTGCCAAGAGTTAATTCGAGAGTAATGAGGCCTGGTGGACCGGCTCAAGCAGTTAAGTGAGAAGTGCATTATTTAGCACGAACATTGTCTGGGTCAGTGAACTGAAACTGGTTGAACTACAGGGCATTAGCTGGTTCAGAAACAGGCCTTCATTACTGTTCGTTTTTCTCTGTTTAATGCAGGATCTTTTCTTTTACTCCCCAGCTTGTCACATGCTACCCACATCTCACTCTTGATTTCCACAGCTGAACCGTTGCGGGAAAATAATTGGGTGATCCAATAATCCTGATGGCCGTTACAGAACAAGGATTACTTGGTCAAAACCTCAGAATGTTTGAAATAAGAATGATGTATTTAACTAATGATGTAAAGCAGAACCTGGGCTCCTGTGAATAACATTATAATTCAAATGTCTCCTTTCTACGAACATTCTTGTGCTTTCTGGGGTCCATTCATGGTGTCAGCCACATCAGCAGAGTATTAAAGACGTCCCTGAACCTACAACACTCCTCAGCCACTCCTATTGGATCAAATATATATGGATAGATTAACTTTATTGATCCCAAACTGGGAAATTCCCGGTCCTGAGCGAGTCCCAAACCAGAGAAGCTGGATAATCCCTACAGTGCCGAACGTTAATCTGGTGGTTCCTGTCAGGCTTGCATGTGGATTTGAGTTATTATTGTTTGTCGGTGTTGCTGAGAAATGCCACAGATGATTGCTTTGACCATATTGCTGTCACAGAAACCGTTTTCATGGCAGCTTTGTGTTTTGGACTGATAGCCTGGACATCAGTCACCATTAGCCCATGTGCTGCAAATTCACTAATTTCAGTTCCAGGAAATAGCAGCAGCAACTGAAACAAACTGTGAGGTTTTTTGCAGCAGTAAATGTTGGAGACCAACCTGTCTTTTAAGTCTGGCTGGGCAAGATCACCTTCCAAAAGCAACAACATTGTCGTATTTTGCCAACATGTCGAGTCTCTTGTTTCAGAGGCAAACAAGGAGAGGCAGTGTGGCCGGGGTTACGCAGGAGCTCATCTCCTAACAATTCCATTACCGCCTGCCACACCAGTCGTGCAGCATTCTTGAGAAGTGTTTAGATTCTGTTGGGCTTCTGTTGTTTCTTTGTCCCCAGAATGTGAATACAATAGGACTTATTTTCCGGTTTGACATAGCAGTTTGCTACAGCGTCTTCCTCACTCACAGACGAACGTACACGACTTTATCTCCACGCTGATTCCGTTGGCCACGTGGATCGCTGCCATGTGGCTCTGCTGACTCATCTACAATCTATTATTTTTACAGTCACAGAAACAGAGAGACATTAGACTTGGCTGCTAATATTGCTGTATTTCATATTTAACACCCAGATGAAGCAAATTGTGGACCTTGAAGTGTTGGAGAAGTCATTCTACCCACTCATGTCAATCCCAACTTGCAGCTTAGACTATCAAGTCCAAAAGATGGGCCATGTTATCCTCATGCTATTATTCCTTCACCTTGCCAGCTATTAGTTTAGTATCGTAAAAACCGGGACAAAACACTCCAGCAGAGTGGAACTGACTTCTGCTGGAAGCTGAGTGCGATCTTAGATTTGAACGTCTTCTGTAGGTGAATGTGTGGGTCAGCTCTGTACGTGTTGAAACTGTGCATAAACACTTGGTTGAAGACGTGTCTGTCTTGCAGAGTAATAAACTCTGTCTCCTAAACATTGTCTACATGCCGGTGATGTCATCTGATATGCTCTGAGTGGGAAGCATGTGTGATGGAAGGATGACTTGCAGAAATACCCACACTGTGTGGTTATTCAGAGGCAAACACCAGGAACGCCATCACCCAGAGTTGTTGTGCTTTAGGAGCACTTGCATTTCGGAGACGGGGAGCATGACATGAGGAAATTTACTGCTGGAGTCATTCTGATGTTCGCCAGTGTATTCACATTCACCTGATGAGACATAGAGATACAACCCAGTCACTCTGCAGCGGGGCAGTTCTGCTTTCAGTTTCTATGGTGCTCCTGATGAAGTCGTGCAGGTGGTGGTCACATCATGAGCTTCTTCACATCAGGAGCCCTGAGTTTCTCAGCATGATGCCTGATTAAGTAGTTAAAGCAAGAGGATGATTGATGGTTGCATCTTGTCCTGTGGTGACATTGATGATACATCCATTGATAGATTTATTGTTAATCACTATGCTGAATAGATTTATTGTTAATCACTATGCTGAATGATGCATGAGCCTCTCTGTCAATATAAAGTTTGACATATTGATGTGGGTGAATATTTTCTCAGGGACAGAAATGTAGAGAAACCTGAGTGTGACATTTCTTTATTAAAAAAAAGATATTTACAAGCTCAGAAATGCAAGATACCAATTTTGACCACATTTCTTACATAACTAGAGTGTTGTCTGCTTGAGCTTCAGTGAGAGTGTTGGTTCATGCCTCAGCCTTCATATTACAGGTTCTGATAAGCATCCTATAGCCATGCTCTTTATGACTTATGTAAATTTTTAGCACTAGTAAAATGCAAATAATCATGGTGGTAAACTTTAAAATTCTATCAGCTGTTTTTTACGAAGCAGGAAATGCCTTGGACTCGTTAGGTTTCGAGGATGTATTCAGGTGAGAAACATTGAATGTGAACTTGAGTCAGCAATCTAGTTTAAACTAGTCTCTACAAGAATGCTTTCATTTATGAATTCAGGACCTTCTTGGAGATGATTAGTCCGTTTCACAAAGCAGGTTTAACAAAACCTGAGCTTAACCTATGGTTCTTGTTTGACTTACCCTGAATCTGTAAACCAGGGTTTGTGGTTTCACAAAGGCTGCTCAGGGTTAGTTTTATCAACCCAGGGTAAGTTCACCCACAGTTAACGGGTGCAACACACGAGTCACCAGGACGACAGACAAGAAGTACTCGGAGTACTTTACGGCAGTCAAACTACAGATTTTAATCAATGCATATGAAGACTTTGCATAGGTTTTTGGAAGAAAGAGCAACAAAACAATAGCAGCAAAGAAGAGGGCAATGGCATGGGAGTCAATGCGTCAGTTTAAATGTAGTCTGCTGCGATCACAATAAAAGTTATGGAGGGAAATGGCTTTAATGTTAGTCTGTTAATTTATTTCATTTAGGCACAATCCCACAGAGGAGGAGCGCACGTGGCAGCAGCTGAGAATGAAGTATAAGAACATTGTTCAGACAGGTCAGACTTCTGTATCATCTCATGGGAAAACTCCTTATTTTCATTGTTTGATGTGTGTGATGCTTTGCAACATGAACCAGTACCATCTTGGATAGCAGGCAGGTGGACGGGGTCATCATCGGAGTCTTGTCTGTGGGCTTGAGTGTTGTTCTCCTCTGATAGAGGCAATAGTATAAAGAACAACACAGTTATGTGACAGGCCCCCTCAGGAATCATCCTGAGGTGACATAGGCACTGGAAACGGGCTTTCAGCAGGACTATGGTTATCTCCACCTGGGCTCTTGTCCTGCAGTGAACCCAGTTGAAATTCTGTTGGGGGGCCTTAGGCCAGTGTAAGGGGTCAGCAACCTTGGTTACCATGGGTAACACCTGTCCTTCAGATAAAAGCCATTAAATTCTCTAAGCCATCAAAGTCTCTTGTGATGTATAGTATATATATTAGTGGGATGCTTCCAACAAAGTTCCTCAGGTAAGACTCACCCTACATCTTAGTCATAACCTGACCCATACCACTTTGCCTCCACATCAGAAATGTAGTTTGCAGCATCACATATTATCTGGACCGATGTTAGTTTATCTATGATGGAGTCTTTTATCACGCCCCGTGCCAGCTGAGATGGGCTCCAGCTCCCCGTGACCCGCTGCGGCGGATGAAGCGGCAGAAAATGAATGAATGAGTCTTTTATCAGAAAGTCCTGTGTATTCTGTGAGTTACACATTTATTAATAACTTTATCTTTGTTATGCTGGGGTATTGTTGATATTTTTAATATTGCTCCCTTTCACCTTATGTCTTAATTTTTTTTGATGTATATTCTCCCTATTTTTGTTTGTCTGAATGCTGCTGCAACATGTGAATTTCCCAGGTTGGATGGAGTTTGCATGTTCTGCCCATGTCTGCATGGGTTCTCTCTGGGTTCTCCAGCTTCTTCCCACCTCCATGAACATGCACTTCAGGTTAATTGGCTGGTCCCAAATTGTCCGTAGGTGTGAGTGTGTGCGTGTTTGTGTGCGTCTCTTTGTGGCTCCGCGGCATACTGACGTTGCGCCCGGGGTTTCCCTCGCCTCAAGCCCAAGCGAGTTGGCATAGGCTCCAGCTCCTCGCGACCCGCCACAGCGGATGAAGCGGTAGAAGATGAATGATTGAGGATCATTAAAGTATATCTTAACATGTTGAAACAATAGTCAACATAATGTAGATGTTCTGCACATTTCTGCTGTGGACTTCCTGTTCACCGCCTTACGCCCTATGCCAGCTGGGATAGGCTCCAGCTCCCCGCGTCCCGCTACAGCGGATACAGCGGCAGAAAATGGATGAATGGATGGACTTCCTGTTCACATCATCAGCCTCATTATGTGAGTGAGCCTTAATGGGAATGTGGGTGCCATCTAGGCAGCCAATTACATTGGGAAATCCTAAAAGGAAATTAAAGTTACTAATCCAAGTCTGAGGTTACAACACTATCATTAAGAGATTATAATTTCAAATTAATTTATCAGATTTCTACATCGTTCACCTGGAGTCCTGTGAAACTCCTCCTTGATGATTCTGACGGGTTTAGATCTCTAAGGAAATTGACAAATTAGGTCGTGGATGTGCCACAATGGATCAGGACGTGACCCCTTACCAATCATAAAGATGACTGTCTGGATATGATGGGATATCTGAACGCAGTACAATTCTGAGTTAATGCTGAACCTCCATCAATGGGATGGAGGTTCAGTTACCTTGCTTCGTGAAACAGGTTAGGGTTACTCTGACTCTGGGTTATGTTACCTCCCTTTTTTGAAACTGGAAACCCTGGGTTTCCCTCATTTCGGGGTTAGCATACCCAGGGTTTAACTAAACCTGCTTTGTGAAATTGACCCGATATGTGCAAACAATAGATGCTTATTCCCCCCATGTTATCACTTACCCTGTTGTGTTGTTTACAAATCCTCCTGCATTCTTGGAGACTTGTAGGTTCAGATGAAATCCAACGGGCCGTCCCCAACAATGACCTCATTGTGTTGCTGCTGGCTGAAGGGACAGTTGGTGGCTGGCGGACTGCCTGGCTGGCTTTAAAGCTCACTCGTGACCCATGTGACAATGAGTGGCCAAGTTGGGTCTGCATGGGAGTTAGACAGCATGACCTCATGTCACAGCTATTGTTCCTGCAAGGCACAAGAATGCCGTTGCCAAATGTCAACATGCTATTACCATGTTTCTGTTTTCGTTTCCAGAGGATGTTACACAGATGTTGGAAAGAGACCTTGCCTTCTGATGCAACAGAAAGTCTTACCTGTTTATCAGTAAAATATTCTAAATAGTGTATACACCAGTTATTGACTGGATGTTGTGTACCTCAAAAATGTCTGACATATCCTAATGAGGAAGTGTTTGAAATGAGGTAAAGCACAGATTAGCAGAGTTCATTCCTACGTGATTTTATTGTCGAGTGTGTTTGTGTACAATCTTCTTCCTGGGATGAATGATTGACAGCTCTCCTGCGTTCACACCTTGGAACAATTTTTTTTTGTCATTTCATCAGAATCAGATTTATCTCCAGGCATGTGGAAAACAAATCTGACGTGTGTGCTGCTCTGAAGTACGCCACAATCATTTCATTGACAGATACAACACTGCATCTGTTCAGTGCCCACCAGGCACACATGGAAACACATTCTGTCTGAGAACAGCATCATTAACATAAACTGGCGGCAGTCATCTTGTGCTTTTTAGATAACTCCTTTCAGTGGAGTGCGTTTGTCTCAGGATACAGACAATCTTTTTTTTCCATCTGTTAGCATTAACAGTAAAGTGATCCCAGGTCCTTCATGTGCATGGAGACTGGTTTATACAGTCGGACCTTGAGATATGAGTTTAATCCATCCAGTCACTGAGCTCGTAAGGCAAACATTTAATATATTTAATATAAATTAATTTTAATCTGTTCCAGCCTTGATAAAACATCCTCCAACCCTCTAAATTATAAAAAAAATATATGTATTTTTCTTGGCCATATTTTTATTGACCAATAGATATGTAGACTTTACCTGTTAATTATGAGTTACGTAAACAATGATAAAGAATGAAAAACGCAAAAGTCACAAGAACACAGGAGCTACGTCTTAACTCCACAAACTAGAACGAGATCCAGTCTCACTGATGTTGTATCCATCCACCAACACGTGGTAAAGAACGAGATCCATTCTCAGCTGATTTTGTATCCATCCACCAACTAGTGGTGGTGTCCTGATGCTTTACTCGTATCTTGGATTTTTCTCGTATGTTGAGGAAAAATATGGACTGAGCGATGACTAGTATGTCAAATAACTCCTATGTCGAGCAGCTCGTATCTCAGGGTACTACTGTATTCGGAAAAACACCGACTTCCTGATGGACTGCTTCTCATTTAGTGTCTTTTGTTTTCTTTCTTTTCAGTGGGAGCACTGCGATGACTAGCCAGCATCCTAGCCATGCAGAGAGTCCTCACTCCACAAAGAAACAGCAGCCTGCTGTGTCCCCCAAGCTCCATGTCCAGCGATCGCCTTCAAAGGAGACCATCACCATCCACTTCTCAGCTCTTGGGACAGAGGAAGAGGAGGAGGAAGAAGAGCTGTGCACAACTGCGTCCCCTACCTCAGCCACTCAGGATGACTCTGACATTGTGACGGCCGTAGAAGCCAGCGAGGAGCTGTTTGAAGGGATGCCATCGGCGGCTGGAGTTGCTTCCGTTCCTGAATCATCTGCGCTTTCTCCAGTTTCCGGCCCTCACACCGATTCTGCCTTTCCCTCATCATGCATCCCTGAGCAAAGAGACTCAACTTCCCATTCCTCTCCTTCGAAATCTTTGAGCTTTCCCTTGAGTGAAAAGCCTTTTTTAAGTTTGAAGTCTCTGTCCTCTGACATAGAGTCTCGTGACGGCATCCCCTCTGCTGCAGCTCCTCCGGTAAGACACAGGCACCTCATGAAGACTCTGGTCAAATCGTTATCTTCAGATACTTCCCAGGACTCGTCCTCCACCCCCTATCGTCTTCCAGAACCCCGCCTTAACCTGCAACTCTTCAAGCAATTCACGCAGTCCCGTACGTCATCTTCTGCCACGTCGTCATGCAGCGATTCCAAAACCGCCCCTTCCTCTCCGTTGACCTCACCAGATAATCGCAGTTTCTTTAAAGTGTCGGAAGTAGAGGCAAAAATTGGAGACACTAAACGCCGTCTCACTGAGGCAATCTCAGAGCCGCTCCAGCTGCTGAGCAAGATCATAGATGACAAGAGTGGCAGCCTGGTCAGCAGCAGCCTTTATCGGCCCAAGGCCCTCTCTGCCAGTGCCACAGAACTGTCCAACATTGCTTCTGTCAACGGTCACCTGGAGAGCAACAACAATTACTGCATCAAAGAAGAAGAGGCAGGTTATTCGGAGTCTGGGAGCCCCAACAGTGTGGCGCCAGTCCCAACCGAATCACCTGTTCCCCTCTCCTCCAACACAAAGAGCCCCATCAAATCTGCTTTACTCTCTATGTCATTGGACAAGTGTTCGATGTCTGCTCTCGCTAAACAAGAGGACGAGGAGTTTTGCATCCTGTACAGTGAGGATTTTGAGACGTATACTGATGCAGAACCTGCCAGTGGAAGTGAGGATTCTAAAGCTGCGGCTCAAACTAAAGAACCACGAAGGGGAAGCGCTGATCCTTTCAGTGAAGACGAATCCAAAAATATTGAGCCAGCACCTACTGTTCCAAACTATACTCTCATAATCCTTACTTTACTGGTTTATGGGTATTTTGTGTTACCTCTGCCCAGTTATATAGGAGGAATGCTGCTTGGGATTGGACTAGGATTCTTTTTAGCCATTGGTGTTTTGTGGTTGACAGGACCAAAAACTTCTGGCAGTAGTTTTAGGTTTTCCAGGTACCATAGGAAGCTGAGGAATGTGACCAAGTTGGATATTAAGCAACCGGAAATATACAAGGTCAGTAAATATTTAAAACTTCGTTGTAGGGATTTTGTCAGGCCTTCAGTGGCTGATCTTCATCCCTAGGTAATGGTCTTAAAAGGCACATCTATCCATAGGAAGTTCATAAAGATACATTGATGATGATAACACTGTGAGCCCAAATTTACAATGTCCTAATTTTTCCACTTTCTGAAGAGATTGATTTGTCTGCTCAGAAAACATTCCGATCTGAATTTAACAGAATTGTCCAACTGGATTGTTTTGGAAGCCAGTCCTTGAAATGTAATCCAAATGATCTGAAATGGTTGTCCGTCTCTTCCACCCTATCCCCCAGGGCTGGATGAATGAAATATCAAACTACAACCCAGAAACGTACCACGCCACGCTGACGCACTCAGTGTTTGTCCGGCTGGAGGGTTCCATCATTCGTCTGTCCAAACCCAACCACAACATCGCCCGTCGTGCATTGCACAATGAACCAAAACCAGATGTCACCTACATCAGTCAAAAGATCTATGACCTCACCAACAGCAAAGTATGTTTGAGATATCCATTAGGAATGAATGTATGAGGAAGTGCTTTTTTTAAAACATACAGCTGTTTCTGTAACTGTGTATGGTTCAGGTTTCACTGAACGTCAAGTCTAGTTATAGCTTACGAATGCTAATGAAACTGCAATTATGTGTTCATATATTCTTTATAATGCATGAGATTTGTTGAAAAGGTGTCTAACCTCAAATCTGTGTCTTCCGTCATCCTCGCCAAGGTACATTTAGTGCCTCAGAACCTGGCTAGGAAACGACTATGGAACAAAAAGTACCCCATCTGCATTGAACTGGACAAACAGGACGACTTCATGTCCAAGGCTGAGGGAGACAGGTGGGAGGCCAGCGAGGGCACCAACGCAAAGGACGGTGCAGACGGGACGGGAGGAGCTCAGGAACGAGCGTCATCTTTTTCTAGTAGAGACCTGACCCTCTATCTGTTTGGAAGAACTGGGAGGGAGAAGGAGGACTGGTTCCAGCACTTTCTATCAGCTTCCAAGCTAAAGGTGGACTTGAAGAAGGCTCAAAGTGTTGGGACAAAAAGTGGTAAGCAAACATCGTGCTTTTGTTCCTGTGCAAATGAAAATTAATGTTTGAAGACCAGAACGTTCATCATCTCATCCCACGCGTCCTTTTTCTAATGTTCACAGCTGTGAGCTCTCACAGTCGCAACAGCAGCCGAAGCAGTCTAGATGAGACGCTAGCATCTCAGCCCTGTCCAAAGGACTCCTCGGTCTCCACGGCAACAGCAGGCAGTGCCAAAGCCAAGCCACCATTGGACTACAGTGTATACATGGCCTCCATACTGTCAAAACAGGCGGCGGTTCGTCCCACATCTGCTCTCCAGAGTCCACAGAGCAGCCCTGGGGCTGATAAGAAGGTGCATGAACTCATCTTCTATACTAATGCAAACAAACTCATTCATCTCATTTGTTGTAGGCTGGGAAAATGAAACGGGGACTAAACGGGGCTCAAGCCGGTACCCACCTGAAAGATTCCCGTCATTATTGCTTCATTCTGATTTTACCTCTCTGTTTGTGCTTCAGCTTCAGAGCGCCGCTTCATCTCCACCGCAGCCCAGCGGGGACGAGGATGCTGTTGCCTGGGTGAACGCTCTCCTGGGCCGGCTCTTCTGGGACTTCCTGGGTGAGCCCCACTGGGCTGAAGTGGTCTCCAAGAAGATTCAGATGAAGCTCAGTAAGATACGGGTAAGATACGGGCAGCGTCCCCCAACAGCTTTACTGTATTTAATTCCTGATATGACCGTCATTTTTTAGTGTTGTGTTTGAAGATAACATTCTGTATGTGTTAAGAAAGAGAACGGTTGTGAACTACAGTCTGTTTTTTATCATGTGGTCATGTTGTGAATTATTTACAGATAGGTTGTTTGCTCTGGTCTCTTCCAGCTGCCTTACTTCATGAATGAGCTAACCCTGACAGAACTGGACATGGGTTTGGTCACACCCAAAATTCTCCAGGCATCCAAACCATCCGTCGACTACCGAGGCAAGAGAAAATTTACTTACAATCATGAACACAACCGAACACACCGCCATAGTTTGGAGTTTGTCATTAGCTCCTTTGGATAATAATAATAAGAGTATTAAATGAAAGTGGAAAGGGAATTGTTTTTTTTTTCCGCTTCACTCATCAGTTATCTGTGCAAATGTCAAGTTTGTCCCATTATTTTTGGCCATTTCAGTAATAATCTTGACTGGGTCACACTTTTTTTTCAAAGGATAAGAAAAGCAGTGAAAGAACCAACGGGGTCTTCTTTACTTCTTCCTAAATTATGAGACCGCATTGACCTCAGTATGAGTTAACCATGTAAACTCTGAAGATGACACACGGTTGTATTTATTTTGCCCTTTCACACACATTTGACCTCCAGTTGCCTGCAGTGTGACGCAAGACAGAGGTTGGAACTCAGAGTATGAGTGAAGTAAATACCCCAAAGCTTCTTAAATGCGGTAATCTCACTGTATTTCACAATTCTTTTACATCCGAGGCTCTGAACGAACAGGCATGCTCCTGTTCTGAAGAGGTTCTATGCTTGAGTGTGTACTGGACTCACCCCAGTGTGTTGTTGTCTCCAAACCAACAGCTTATTTCAACGTAACCATGGCACCCGGCTATAATTGAGTGAATATTTATTACACCAAACAGCTGAGTCATGATCCAAACACTCCAGATCGTTTTTATTTTAGCAGTCTTGTGCTTCTACAATCCACCAAAACGTCTTGACGTGCCAATGGCCCGCGGTCCTCCTTCTTTTGCTGGTCTTTCCAGCATGACTTATCACACAGTCCAGAAGAATCTCTTCCAAAAGAGAAACGGCGATGTCCCACATCTCCACAGAAATCAAAACTTTGAGCTACTTGGAGTCTGAAGTCCCCAGACATGGCAAACGACCGGTTCAAACGCTGCTTCAGATTCAGTGTTACAGAACTAATCATGTGTCCGGTACAAACGATGCTTAGATAACGCTTTGTTTACAGAAGCCTTATGGAATTTCAATTGGTTTGTGAGCTCTTAGTGGAGCACAGTTCAGCTGGACCAGAAGCACTTTAGCAGATCTAATGGTTGTCTGTGGCTCAGATACGTCAGGGCTGATCTCAGTCAGATCTCAGCTCTGTGAGGGTTGATGGTTTACCCTCCGCAGTTGCACAACTACCTGCTAACATGTGTTCTCTGCAGAGGCAGCTTTGTGTGTTATTACCATGTGCATTGATTTCTCTATGCCTTTGTGCAGCTTTACTGTTCTCATTCTTTCTTACTGTCTTTTGGAGATCAGTTTGTCTGACTTCTTCTTTTTCATATGAACTGTGTCCAACCATCCTCCTTTTGGACTGCCTTCAATTTCAACTTCCTCTTTTGTCCACTCTTTCTCTGTTTCTCTCTCATTTTTCCTGTGATTCATCGCCTCATTTTTATTACTGCACCTTTTACAGTTATCTATAATCAGAGCAAGAATTAATTGCATGCCCAACTAAGAGAGCAAGACCTTTTATTGGTTTCTAGACTAAAAGCACTTTAACAGCACCCTAACCTTGATCATAGACAACCATTGACAAGTCATCAGTTGGTATTGCAGACCATAATTGAGCTTTCATTGTAAAACTGCTAAAACTTTGTGTATGTTTTGCTTCTTTCTAAGATTCTAATCTAATTCAGATCAACGCAATCAGATGAAAACAGACCTTTGTTGGTAGGTCATTCAGCTACTAGTTCATATGAATACTTAAATAACTGCTACTGCGACTGAAAGCGTCTAAAGATATATTTCAACTGTTTCTTTCTTTGTGTATTGAGGTTGTGGTTTCACTTGGTTTTGCATCTGTGCGTGAAACAGACAAGTGGTCGAGTGTGAACAGAAAAAGAAAACAGGACTGCCACACTTCAGAGACCAATGAGAGTTCAGCTGGGGCCAGTGCCGGTTTTACCCGGCCCTGCCAGCTATGACCCCGGAAAATCTAATTCAGATTCAGATCCAGTCACTGTCTGTGGGTTTACAGTTGGCATTTCTTTGTAGCAAATGCATCTCACTTACTCTACCAATCCAACCGCAGGCAGGTCGGATCAGCTATCCGGAACCATCTGCCATACATTGTTCTCCACTGCCTCCCTGTGTTGCAAAGAGAAACTGCAGGGAATGTTCTTTAATCAATGTCAGCGTGTAATCCTGTGTGGAAAACAGGGACCGGAATGATTAAGCTATCTCACATCTAGCAGAGATGCTTCAGACTGTCCGTGAGTGTGGAGGGCTTGTTTTAAACTTATTTTTTATGTCCTAAAATCTGCGTCTGTAGGTCTGTGGTTTGATCTGGAGATTTCCTACAGCGGCTCCTTCCTGATGACCCTGGAGACCAAGATGAACCTCATTCGCCTCGGAAAGGAGGGGGAGAGCGTCCGCTTTGGGGAATTTGGCAAAGATGGGTAAGACGGTGAACACTCAATCTATCCTCACACCGAGGTGTCTCCCTGCTGGATTAGGAGCTCCGTTCTCGTCCGCCGAACTCCGTCTGCTTCCTCCTGTTTGGGTCTCACTTTCTTGTCTTTCCATTTCTTTCCTCTGTCCTTCCTTTCCTCTGCCCTGCGGATTCTTTTATCGGTTTGGTAATCGGATATATTTCTGCTCTGGGTGAGTGCTGCTTGACTTTCACCTACAATCTCTTTTGCTTGGATTTCCTGTATATTGTATGTTTGTAATGTAAGGGTTATTCCATTCCATCCTACACAGGGCTCGAAATTAACTTCTTTTCTTGGTAGCGCTGGTGCTCCCAAATTTAGAAGTTAGTAGCACCAGCAAAGACTTTAGGAGCACCTACCCAAAAGCAAGGCAGTGACGGAGCGATAGAGACCGCTCCGTCCATCTCCGGTCCGCACGCCTCTATCCCTCACCCAGGAGAGCAGCCGCAGCTGCGCTCTCACCGCAGCCGCGGTCCTGCGTTTCCTGGCAGGACCGCGGTCCTGCTCAGACTGTTTCGCGCACATTCTCCGGCAGGTCCACACTCACGTGTCCGCAGCAAACAAACTGTCGCGGTTGTGCGTTCAAGGGTGCACACTCGGCGCCTATGCGTTTTCCCCACATCCACACAAAACTGTATGAGAGACGCTCACCTGAGGATGCTGGATGGTCCGCCTCCGGGTCAGGGGCCAAACCGAGGCACTACCTGGGTGTGGCTTAAATGGCGCGTTGTGGCGCGCTGTCAGGCCAGCCCGGTACCTGGACTGAACCATTTTGGTTATTATTGGATTGTTTTGTATTTTAAAACATCACTAAAAGATGTTTTATGTTTCCCCAAACTCCACCGTGCCTCTAGTGAACATTCATTTGCATTTTTCTCGGTCATTTTGCCCTCAGCTCAGACTTCAGGGGATAATTCTGCTCAAAAGATCTGTGCTGTGTTTCATAGTGGCGCTTCATGTTACCACTTTTAATTCATGCTACGTGTTCAGACCATATGAGGTATAATGGTTTTGAACTGCCTGACGGAGGAATAAACATAAATTTCGTCCACTCATTGTTAACCAGTGGTTTTCCTCGTTAACCTCCCTTTGTTTGGAGCTATGCTGTCTCCCTTCTTCTGTGCTCCGCTGTAGCGGTAAACTCACAGTGGTAGCGGTGAGCTGTCTCACTTCCTGGTACGCTGACAGAGCAGGTAAACAAACGATCTGATTGGCTGAACTGAGTGGCGCTATTACCGTATTAACTGGAGGAGCAGCGCCCGCCGTCTGTAGCCACGACTGTCAGAAAAAAATGCGCCAAGAAAATCTACTCTCGTGAATTTATCATGGAGTGGTCACGGGTCCGGACAGAACCATCACATGGTCCGGACCCGGACCGCGGTCCACCATTTGGTGACCCCTGCTCTATGGAGAGAGAGAAAGCGAGAGAGAAGGGGAAAGAAAAGGCACACCAGATTTTTTTTCCTAGTCGCACCGGTGCTCCCAAATATATTTAATAGTCGCTCTGATAAAAATTTGGGCGCATATGCAACCAAAATGGTCGCAATTTCGACCATTTTGTAGCCCTGCTACATCCCACCTCATTTTTAGTCTTATTAAATATTCATTTCACTGTGTGTTGCGTGGCTTCATCTGTGTTTTATGCAGACCAGCGTGCGTTTGCTGAACTGTTTCACTAACAGACAACAATGCTACAGCTAAATGTACCTGGTAGCTAAAATGAATTCTACGCTGTTGATGTTTGATACCTAATCTGATTATTATCAGTGTGTTTTTAAAATGCTGTATTGGGCTGCTCCGTCCAATCAATGGATGTCTGAAATGTGTGTGTCCAGATACAGACCACGCTCTTACTGCCTGGCTGATAGCGATGAAGAGTCATCCAGTGCCGGATCATCAGACGAGGAAGACTTCTCTGAGCTCTCCAATGACTCTGCTGGGGGAGAGGGGTGAGTTACTGTGGGCTCAGTGGATTTCTATTATCACAAGTTTACTGAACGTCAACAGACATCCGTGTATTAATCAGTTGAGAAGCCAATGAGATTCCTGCAAATACTGCTTCTGAGAATTATTTTAACCATGACAGAAGAACGGCAAGACATGACCAGTTTTCAGTATTTAATCGCTTAACTCCTGTTGACATAATCCATGTTGTTGGATAAAGAATGAAATGCGTATACATGATTATATGTGATGGATGAACAGCTATACTGAACTCGAGGTGTACTTTGAACCCTTCTTCCTCTGCATTCAGCTGGACTGGAGGCCACAAACCCAGCAAGATCATGCGTTTTGTGGATAAGATCACAAAGTCCAAATACTTCCAGAAGGCTACCGAAACGGAGTTCATCAAGAAGAAGATGGAGGAAGTATCGAACACACGCCTTCTGCTCACCGTTGAAGTGCAAGAGCTCCAAGGAACGCTGGCCGTCAACATTCCGCCGCCGCCCACTGACAGGATATGGTATGTCGAGTGTTATCCATGTGATTTGACCTAATTTGAGGAATGACGAGCCGAGTGAATTTCCTTGTTTGTCAGAGTGGCGAATAAACACATGTTCCTCAGTGATGGTGAACAAAACCAGATCTGTTTAGCAGTCATTGTTAATTAGCTCCTATTCTATCTCCTAGCAATGATTTCTTTCTGACTTATGTTACAGGTATGGCTTCAGGACTCCACCTCACCTGGAGCTGAAGGCGCGGCCGAAGCTTGGGGAGAGAGAAGTCACTCTGGCTCATGTGACCGACTGGATAGAGAAGAAACTGGACCAGGAATTCCAGGTATTGACAGATAGCACATCAGGAAGTTCCAATGAATTAATTCACCAGCATTTCTATGCATCTTATTTTTGGACAATATGTTTGCAATGGTAGGAAGAAAGACTCAGCGTCCTTCTATCACCCTTTTACTCTTTCAGAAAATCTTTGTGATGCCAAACATGGATGATCTATGGCTGACCATCATGCATTCTGCCATGGACCCACGCACCGCCGGGGGACCAAAAGTGGGCCCCGCCGTGGACCCAGGGGCCTCTCAGCCTGTGAAGGACAGCACCAGCCAGCCATGAAGATTGTTTACAGTATTTTATAGAGCTTATTAAGTCTCAAAATGGGAACTGGAGCCAAAGTCAATAGGTCAGACGCTGCTGTAACACGAATACATTCCCGTTGAGCATGGGTGTTGTCACTCAGCATCAAGGAGATTGTTTGAATCTTACAGGAAACCCCTGAAACAAACCGTTGCTTGCTGCTCTGTTCATTAGTGTTTATGTTGCCTGAGGAGAATCTGATTGTATTTGAAGGATTTCTTATTGAACGGGGATCGATCTGTGAACAGTTGAGCTCGGCTCGGCATTTGGTTGGTGTGGAATGTGAGCACGTGATGTTCTGTGAAGTCCACTGATGTGAACATGTTCACCAGATACCTTACAACTTCAGCTTGAATCCCGTTGATGTTTGAACTACAACAAGGGGATATATCCATTGGTGAAATGAAAGGAACTTGGTGTTGTATGATGTGTGTAATGGAGAGCTGCATCTTCTCTTGTGGAGACAGAATGAAGCGTACTGGGAAAACTCTGTAGAGATATGGAACATTAGGTTTCTGCACAATAACTTTAGAGATGCACTGATATTAGCTGATGGCTGACTGAAATGGCGAGTCAGGTTTCTGGTTGGCAACAGGCTGGTTTAACGAATGATAGATCCGGCCACGCCCGCTGTGAGGCATTCAGCTTGTTAACTAAACGCTGGTGTGGAATCAGTGGATCTGCATTGCTGTCGGGATGGAACGGGTTTTCCAGCAGGTGTTAACAGTTGACAGTATTCATTTGTGCTGTGACCACACTCTGAACACCCCCTTCATTTGCCAAGGCCTTTTCTATGCCAACGATGCCCTTATCCATTCTATATGGAAAACAATGTGCGAGAGCGGACAGTGTCTAGAAATGTGATTCATTATGTAAATTCCATGCTAAGTGCAATGATAGACACGCGAAAGCTATGGTATGATCCTGTATAGATATTGTGTGTAATGACAGTGATGAGGTCTCTAATATATCTACTGAATGTATGTATGGATAGTATTTGCTTCCTAGGCTGTTATTGTATGACAATGTTTTTACCCAGTCTCATTTTTGACTGTAAAATGGAAATTATTGCACAAAAAAAAAGTTTATTTTTGCTTTCTAATGATAATCTCATCTTGCTTACGTTTTTTCCAGATGTCATTCAATCGTTATGTTTACGAAGAACCAGATGGTGTATTTATCTGTACATCATATCCTAAAGGTGTTAATGTTGATATATCGCCACAAGTGAAGTTAAACGACCAACTTATACAATAGTGCTTTAAGAAGACTGTAGCTGTCAACTGGATGAAGTTTAGGGTACGTACTGTATAGTAGAGCATCTGTGGCCAAGGATGTCCCGCCGTATCTGCAGGTTAGCTTTTTATTGTTCCTTCTCAGCTGTGTCACATGTCTTATTTTAACCAAAGTCCTTTGATTAGGCGTGTAGCTCAGCGGTGCCCATCCTGCGTGACATAGCATTGTGAGGTACTACTTACAAATGTGCTTCAACACCTGTGTCGACATTGTTTACAGGAATTCTTTTCATAGGATGCTAAAGCGCTGTAACACAATGGATTGTTTTACGATCGGCTCGCCCTTTACGTCTCGGTCAAGTCTTATTGAGTATTCGTCTTTCGAATGGCAACGCAAGCAGGATTATGGCTGTATTTTTGACTATTTTGGAATAAACAGAATGAAATGGGATTTTTTGAGGTTATATGAAGATATGCCATGATTTGTATCTGTGAATTATTGAAGACTTTTTTAAATTTCATGATTATGTGCACCTGCCTTATTTATAGAGAAAAATAAATCTCTGATAATAAAGAATTTTGGTTTTGGATGAATTTCTTCACATTTTTCTCTGAGATGACTGTTTGGATAATTTATTATTATTCCTTTTAGAAAACAGATTACCAATGACACCCGAATCAAACTTTGAGGTAAATTTTTGGCTTTAACGCTGTGCTTACAAGATGGAGTTGAATTACGACATATTGACTCTTCATATTACTGGAATTCCACTCCAAGTTTTTTCCACAAGTTGTTTTTACTTGTGAAGAAAACTTTAAGTCAATTCCATTTTGGACAAATCTTGGCGTAATAAACAGATACAGTAAACGTGACAAAGAAGCTCTAGTTTCCAGAATGAAGTGTTTAAACAACAGTATTGAACAAAATAAGCGCTAATGACACGGATAAAAGTTTTTTAATAAATTTATGGCTTCAAACAAACCAAAACCTTTGCTCAAATTTCCAGGTTTTTTTTAATTAAATATTGTAACAGTGTACAATGAATATATAATAATTACCAGGGAATAATGTGCAAAAACATTAAATACATTCAAATAATTTATATGTGACACAGATATTTAAAGTTTTTGAAGCCTTTTTTGTTCAATGAGCCATTGTTCAATATATGCCCAAGTATAATGATATGGAACTTTACCAAAACAGTTAAGTTTATAATTTTTTAAAAAAATGTTTTTTAAAGCAAAAGTAATACAGCATGTTTCCATGTTAAGGAGAAGTTCTTGTGGACATCCCAAATTAAAATTTCCAGAACTCTCTTCTGCGCTTCCTGCAGCGTGACGTCACCACATTCCCCAGCGGAGCTTTCCGTTGCCTAGCGACGATGTTGCGCGTACCTGTCACTTCCGACACTTCGTGGACAAGTACAGAAATACGTGTTGCAAATTAAAAAGGTAATAATTGTTTACATTTTTCAGTCATTTGTGGGATGAAGTCGTTTTTATTGGCGATTAGTTTTCCGCTCATGGAATTGTGAGAAAATATATTTAAAGTCTGTTTCTGCTGCTTCACCTGCTAAGCTACCGTTAGTTTCGGAGCTAAGCTACCGTTAGCCTGGGAGCTAAGCTACCGTTAGCCTGGGACAATCACAATGACTGGGACAATGACAATGACAATAATTCTATTTCCCTACGTGGGACCCCTGTCGAGGTATGAGAGAACTTACAATGAATCTGACAAGAAAAAGAAAAAAAAGATTCTTTTAACATAAATTACTAAGGCAGATAACAATAGGACTGTAGGGCAGGAGTTATTTGCTGAAAATATACATCACTTCTTTGATAAATTTAACAAGATTTGAGGTTTTTTTTATTGAAGGATGAGAATAACTGCATGAATTTTAGGCAAGTTGGACTTTTCCAGAGGAATGGTTTAATGAGAGGTTTTCTGAGATGGTCAAGAGCAGGGCAGGACAAGACACATTGAAGTTCATCACCAAGACTGTCAAAGAAGAGGACATGATGAATCGATGAGGTCACTATGCAGATACCGTTGATCAGCTATAGGGAGCGGAATTTAACCAGAATATTTTGATCGTCGACGAGGAGTACGGTTCAAAATATAAATTTACTTTTAAAAATTCTACAGTTTGAGAAGAGTATATTCCTGTTAACTTCAGCTTGCCAGTCTTGGGTAGATATATCATCCAATCTTTGATTAATTACAGATTTAAACCACCGAATGTCAGTGTTCTCAATACCATCCCAAAAAGATGAAAAACCACATTCATTTATAATTGCATGTAACCTTGCTATCCATCTAGTGCTTAAAATATTGCAGTCGTGATATTTCTTAACCAGTTTAAATATAGTATATGTGAATTTGTGATGACTACCTTGCAAAATTCTTAACCAGAAATTCACCATTCTTTTCTCAATTATATTTTTCACATTAAATTTTCCCAGTTCACCATAGGCCATACGGTAAGCAGTTGACTTATTAAGATGAAGTTAATTCTTATAGATGTGTTTCTGGAGCATTTCCAGTTGGTTGAGATTTTGAAAAGCCCATATTTCACAGCCGAAAGTCAGAATGGGTAGGACTAATTGATCGAAAAGCTCACAGGTGACATCGATGGGTAGAACTAGATGCTTTGCCTTTGAAAGCAAATTAAACATGGCTCTCTTGGCATGGGTAATTTGAAGATTTAAAGATTTGTTGAATTTAACATTGTAATTAAAGGTTACTCCAAGATATACAGAATCATCAACTACATCAATAATACTCTGATCAAATGTAAATGCCTTGAGCTTTTTAACTTTACCTCTAGAGAATATGCAGTAATATCTTTGTTCTGGAAGTATTGACTGTGAGATTCCAGAAAGAACGATATGAATGAACAGCGTTCAAGGCTGCTTGTAACTCATCTTCACCTTCTGCAAGAATTAGTGTCATCCTCATAGAGCAGCACATACTGTATATAAACATTTTCATCACTCAGTAAATTTCTAAAATTACCCGTACACACACATCAATCATCACACACACATCTATTATTGATATTTACCTTGCTAAAAAGAAAAGATTATACTGTTGTTTTGTTGACTATGAGAAAGCCTTTGACATGATTGATAGTCTCACTATGGCAAAAATTGATTGGTTGTGACATTAATGGGAATATTATTAGGCTTGTTTACAATCTTTATGGGAATGCTAAGTCATGCATAAAAGTTAATGTTAAATTATCAAATTATTTTTCATGTGAGATGGGTGTACGCCAAGGAGAAAAATGATCCCCCTTACTATTTGCAGTGTATCTTTTGAGTATTACATACATCGCTTTTATAATGGTCTGGATGTATTGGCAGGTGATTTTAGAAATTTACTGAGTGATGAAATTGTTGAAATTTTCTTACATTTGCCTTTATATAGAGCAGTGGTTCTTAACCTTGTTGGAGGTACCGAACCCTGCCGGTTTCATTTGCTCACTCACCGAACCCTTCTTTAGTAAAAAAAATTTTTTTTTTTCAAATTTAAGAACATAAGTATATGTTTTACTGGTGTATTTAATGAATTGTGCATTAATGTCACCTTTTTCAAAGAACAAAACCAAAACAGTGCATGAACTCACATGAAATGACCTACCTGCAAATCAGTGTGATTTGCAGGTTTTCTGCTGTTGTCATTGAGAAACCAGTTCAGATATGCGTGGCTTCACCTTGGCAAGTGCTACTTTTATGTCATTTTCACAGCAAAGTCTGTTTCTGTTGTTTTCTATGTAGCTTAAGGACGTGTTCCTTTATTTTTGCCACTGCGAGACTAGAGTTGCTCAACTTGACATTGCAAATCATGCAGAACATTGACTCCCATCACGTTCCGTTATACAGTACATGTAAATTCACGTTGCACATATTCGTCCGACCACTTTCTTTTTTTGCTCAACATAGTTACTATGAATTAAAATATTAAGAAAGCAATCAGATGACGTACCATCATGACAGGCATAAATCGACTACTGAGTGCGCAAAATCCCCTGTAGCACAGGTAGGCTAATCGATGTAGCGTGATCACCTGCAGCCAGTGATGGCTAAGGGGGCAAATCATCACGAGTTGACACGATGTGTCAAACGTACACATCATCTTGGGTGTTTTGTCTTGACCTCCGTCTCCGCCAAACCCCTGAGACCGACTCACCGAACCCCTAGGGTTCGATCGAACCCAGGTTAAGAACCATTGATATAGAGGTTTTATAATTCCAACACACAAGTCAATTGGAATTTTACCTGACACTAGAACCAAGTTAAAGGGTTTAGTTACAACTACAACTAATTTCTGAGGACTGTTTTTTACAAATTTATTGATAACACTGTCGACACCACACGCTTTGTTAGATTCTTAACAGCACAAGAAATTTCTTTTGTATTAAAGGTACGGTTTAACTTGTCATTGATGCTATGGGTTGTATCACATGGGTTGAAATAATTAGTGTTTCCAGTTGAGTCAGCCTTTTTATTTAGAGCTTCAAAATGTTTAACAAAAGATTCTAAAGTTACTTTGCAAGGTGGAACCTTTTGACCCAAGGCTTGATTGATCAATTTCCAGTATTCCTCAGGGTCACTCGATTTCAAAATCCTAAGAGATGAATGGAAACTTTTGACATACGTTTTTTGAGACTTCCTTAAGAGACACTTACAACTTTTACACAAATTATACAGTTCGACCTGGGCCTCAAATGATATAAACTTTTTACATCTATTCATACATTTAAAGTAATCAGATTTAGCATCACTACATGCTAAGCTACCGTTAGCCTGAGAGCTAAGCTACCATTAGCCTGGGAGCTAAGCCACCCTTAGCCTGGGAGCTAAGCTACCCTTGGCCTGGGAGCTAAGCTACCCTTAACCTGGGAGCTAAGCTACCCTTTGCCTGGGAGCTAAGCCACCCTTAGCCCGAGAGCTAAGCTACTGTTAGCTTGGGAGCTAAGCTACTGTTAGCTTGGGAGCTAAGCTGCCCTTAGCCTTGGAGCTAAGCTACCCTTAGCCTGGGAGCTAAGCTATCATTAGCCTGGGCGCTAAGCTACCCTCAGCCTGGGAGCTAAGCTACTGTCAGTTTGGGAGCTAAGCTACCGTTAGCCTGGGTGCTAAGCTACCGTTAGCCTTGGAGCTAAGCTACCGTTAGCCTGGGAGCTAAGCTACCGTTAGCCTCAGTGATAAGCTACCATTAGCTTGGGAGCTAAGCCACCGCTAGGTGCTGTTAGTGGAGTTTTTGACTCTGGTATTTTGTTACTTTTTTGCAATTTTTTGGCATTTTGTTTTGATCAAATGAAACCAAACGCGGTAAAAGAATGAACGTGACTGTTTCTGAACTATTTAATGTGTTTTCGTAGAGGAGACGTGTGTAAAGTGCGTTAACGTCACTATGTTTAGGTGTTTGACGTCAGCAGGTAACATGCAGAGTGATAATCAAGAGGATGAGAGACGGGAGGAAGACTCCGGACCAGATCAGGAGGAGGGTGGCAGGGACCACCCCATAGAGGACAGGGGGGGTTCGGTCTCACCCGTTCAGCAGGTAAGTAACCTGTGGCTCTTCTCCTATGATTGGTCCCGGGATCATGATTCCATCTTCTCTCTGCTTCTCTTTACCTGTATGGCTGACTGGACCAGTCAGGACCAGAACCCCATGTCCTGACCCCCCAGCTTCACCCTGACGACCTGACCCCCCAGCTTCATCCCCACATCCTGACCCCCCAGCTTCAGCCCGATGACCTGACCCCCCAGCTTCACCTAAAGGACCTGACCACCCAGCTTCACCCTGACGAATTGAGCCCCCAGCTTCACCCAGAAAACCTGATCCCCCAGCTTTACCCAGAAGACCTGATCCCCCAGCTTCAGCCTGATGACCTGACCCCCCAGCTTCACCCAGAAGACCTGACTCCCCAGCTTCACCCAGAAGACCTGACGCCCCAGCTTCAGCCTGACGTCCTGACCCCCCAGCATCACCCTGAAGACCTGACGCCCCAGCTTCAGCCTGACGTCCTGACCCCCCAGCGTCACCCTGAAGAGGAAGAACCCGCTGCAGCCACAGACTCAGGTCAGAGCTCTCTTAACCCCGTTTGACACGAACGAAGAAACGACGACACAGCAAAACTCTCTTAAAACTGCTAGTTCATGCTAACCTGCTAAGGTTCACATTATTACTGATTATAATAATAATACTATCTATACTGTCTATAGTTAATGCAGGCTGAGTACAGAACAAAAACTTATCCAAGAGCAAAAATATTACACCTATGCTTAAAGCTTAAAGTTCCACAATATTAATAATTTGATTAGAATTTTGCTTTTGAATTTTTTTCCATAAAGAAAACATTGCTCAGGTGACCTTGACCCCTCACCTTCTAACCCACGGGATATCAGAAGACATGGAGGATGAGGAGCCGCTGCCCGAGGAAGAGGAGGAGTTAATCATTCTGGACTCTGAACATGTCTGCATCAGTAACAACAAAATGATTCATGTCTGTTTTGTCGCTCCTTAAGGAGAATGATGGTGTGAGTGTGTCGTCTGTCAAACCCTGAGGTAAATGTTAGCTGGTGCTCCTCAGCGTTTGTTCTTGATGTTTGGAGATGGGTGTCCTTGTAGTCGTAGATGTTCGTAGCACCAGGAATTTGTTCTCATGTCACTAAGTCGGTGTTGGATCTGTTGGCAGCCTCTGGTCAGACGGCTTCAAGCTGCTCTGAGCAGCCACTTCAGGAAGAAGCTGGAGAAGATGGACCTGGACCTGAAGGAAAAGGTTGGCTGCTTCAGAAGCTGAACCATCAAACCTCTTCAACATCTGTGAGAAGCTGCGTGACAGGATGATCAACTCCTGATTCTCTTTTTTACCCAGTTGGTTCTGGAGAAGTCCGAGGAGGAGCACATGGAGGACATACATGTTGAGATGTTCAGGATTCAGGAGCAGCTGGCCAGACTCCAGACCCGGCTGGAGGAGCATCACCACGCCAAGTCACAGGCTGAAGCCGAACATCGGCAGGCGCAGGATCGGCTGGAGGAAACAAAGAGCCAGCATTCCAGTGTAACTCATCAGCACCTCAAAGCCAAATCCAGCGGTGAGAAGGACTTTAAATTTAATAAACCTTCATGTTAAACTTAGATGAACTCTTTGCATTTATTTACATTTGTTGTGCTCATTTATTATATATCAGTAACTTAAGAATTCCCGGTTTAGTTTCATGCATGCTTATTTATGAGCCATGTATGGGTTTTGTTAAAACTCATCTATAGAATAAGAATGAATACTTTTGTTTATATTATTACATTATAGAAATGTGGGGTTTTTTTAGAAATTGTACAGTTACAAAATTCCATATTTACCTTAGTTACCCTGAGCGGTATCTCACCTGTCAGTATTTACCTGATTGTCTATCATGTGCTAGCAGACACACCTTGGACGTGTGTCTAACTAGTATGTTCATTTAGTGCTCTGTGGGTCAGTTGGCAGGAAGGTATAATTTTCAAACCATGAATATATATCACAATTATCACAAATAACACAAATATTCATAACTGCAATACTAATCGTTTTAGTTTTCCTTTTAATTTCGTCTTCCATAGAAAGAGAATGACTGGATCGCTCTAATAAATATACAGTTATGCTCAAAATAATGGCAGTGTCTTTAAAAAGGTGAGTAAATGTCAAAATTTGTTAAATAAATGGCACTCCAATGAACACAAATGCATTGGGGACACTTCACATTCTATTTCAAAGCAAGAAAATTGGAAAAAGTAATTAAACTTTATAATATTTCACAGAAAGTCAAGAAATGTAATGTTAAAAAAATATAAATGCTGACATCTGTCTTTGGAAACTCAAAAATGTATCTTACAAACTGACAAATTCTTGAAAAATCACCTTTGCTGAATATCTTAAACTAATATTTTGTTGCATAACCATGGTTTCTGATAACTCCTTCACATCTGTTTGACCTGTTTGCAACGGTCAACAGGTGTTGCAGCCCAGGTCAATTGTGCTATGTTCCACAATTCCTTCGCATTTGTTGGTTTTGCCTCATGAACAGCATTTTTTATGTTAGCTCACAAATTTTCTATGGGATTGAGGTCCACGGATTGTGCTGATCACTCCATTAGTTGGATGCAGTTTGTCTGGAACCATAATTTTGCTCGTTTGCGGGTGTGTTTGCGGTCATTGTCTTTTTGAAACACTCATTGGCTCATTTCAAGGGAATTTACTCTTCAGCCTACAAGCTACATGACTACTTCCAGTAATCAAACTGTCAAACTGATCCATGATCCCTGGTATTTGATAAACAGGACCAAAACCATAGTATAAGAACCTCCCGCATATAAAGGTGCTAGCACCATCATGATTCACCATCTTCACTGTGTACTGTGGCTTTAATTCAGTGTTTGCAGGTCGTCTGAGAAACTGTCTGTGGCCCTTAGACCCAAAAAGAACAATCTGACTTTCATCAGTCTACAAAATATGGTGCCATTTCTTTTCAGGCCAGTCAACGTGTTCTTTACTAAATTCTAGCTGCTTCAGCACATGTTTGTTTTTTAACAATGGGACTTTGCAGAGGCTTCTTGCTGGTAGCTTGGATTCACACAGACGTACTCTGATTGTTACAGTACTCAGAGACCACCTTAGATCTTCTCTGATCTTCCTGGAGATCATCATTGGCTGAGCGTGTTTGGTTATTCTCCGATTCATTCGAGTTTATGCACTTCTTTGTAGGTTTTCCTACTTTTACCCATTTCTTGATTAAAAACGCTTTTCATCGGAACAGTTTCTTGAACGACCTTTTTTATTTTTACCTTTTCAGGACAAATGCACAGCCAGCGTATGCAATATCAGTTGTTTTGATCCTTAAATAAGGACTACCTGTTAACACCTTATTTTCCCCCACAGAATCAACACCCTCCCTATTTGAAGTCACCACTGTTTTTTTAACATTACATTTCTTGACTTTATGTGAAATGTTATAAAATTGTTACCTTTTCCAATTTTCTTGCTTTGAAATAGGATGTGCACTGTCCCTATTGGATTTGCGTTCATTGAAGTACAATATATTTGATAAATTTTCACATTTACTCACCTTTTTAAAAATACTGCTATTATTTTGAGCATAACTGTCATGTAATTTACTCTCCATGCTTCATGAGGCAGTTTTCCTCAGAAATCCACCTCAGCTGTTGGGTTCTGAATGTCCCGTGTGTCTTCATCTCAGTGTCCCAGCTGCAGGCGGAGTTGGATAACCTGATGCTGCATCTTGTCTTCACGCAAAGAGTCAGCTCAGATCTGCACTTTGACGTCAAAGCCATGCAGAATGTCCATCACAAAACAGGCGCTGAGAAGAACCAGGTCGAGGAGCAGAAACGAAAGCAGGTGGACGCCAAACGCAGCCTGGAGTCTCAGGCTGACACATTCCACATCTTTAATGATATGTCTGGATTAGGCCTGATCATTGATTACTTTGCTGTTACTGATTGTAAATACACCTGTGCCATCAGGATTTCTATGTAGAGCATCTAACAAAGACGGTGGAGAAGCTGACTCAGCAGATAGCCCTGTGTGAGGTGCAGGTTAGAGCCCAAGCAGAGGAGACTCTGGACGCAAACAAGGCTCTTTCTGAGGTGAAACGTCCTGACATCATGTTTACATGAGAGATAAACCTGTCTTTAGTTACCATGAAAGTATGTCAAAATATTACTGTGTTGTAATGACAGTGTTAGCTATGATTATAATTAAGGCAGGTAGTCTGGTCATTTGGTTATAGACCAATATTCACTCCCTGATGTCTGACCCAATAGCTGGTTGGTTAACGTGTCAGTGTTCAGGCTCCTCTGTCACTGGATAGCCATTAGCTTTGTAAGCTGCTTGCTGGAGGACGTAATCGGCCCAGCAGATCATTTCAATGCAAGTTGGCCAAAGAAACAAATGAGATAAATAATTATTCATGCTTTTATCTCAAGTGACTGCTTTGTTTTCACACGTAGTAATTTCATCTCTGACCTTACAGTTTAGCTCACAGTTCTGGACAAAAGAGAAGAAAAACAACGTAGTGTCTGTGATTCCTATGAAAGTACAATTGTGATTGGATGTGAAGAGCTTGATCCATCTGATGCATCTCACATCTATAACTGTCTATCACACATTTGCAGGCTGAGATGGAGATGGCGTCTCTGCTCATGGCGCATAAGCAGCTACAGCAGCAGTGGAGCAGCAGTCTGGGGGAAATGGGGAAAAGAGACGAGGCCTTCGGTGCGATGCAGGAAGCTGTGCGGTGAGAATACGACTGAATATTCCCTACCAATTCGCCATCATATTCCAAATCTACGGTGTGTCTATATATCCCTAAAAATGCTGTTTGATATCTAATAATTTTACTGCTCACCATGAATCCTCAGTTCTGTCAATCAGCAGCTGGTCCTGCTGGACAGAGAGATTGAGGGATACAAAAAATCCACCACAGAAGAGCAGGAGAAGCATGAGACACTGACCATGCAGATGAACTGGTCCCAGATGGAGTGTTCCACGTCTAAGAAGCTGATTGGTCAGAAACGGGCCGACCAAGACGCTCTGCAGGCCCAATACAGCGCCTGCCTGCGCACCCTGAGGGAGACGGAGAACACCCTGGCCAGGCTGTCCAAGGTACCTCTTCCTACTCCGCTTTCCCTTTTCTAATATTCCACCTTTCACTTCATTTCCTTGATTACTGTAGGAAGCCAGCGCTCAGCAGACTCAAGTGAATGATCAGAGGAGGCAGCTGGAGAAAGAGAGCGCTCTGCGTCTGGAGCTGGAAGATAAGATCATGACCTGCATGCAGCAGGCGCTCACCCACAGGAAGGATGTCAAGTCCTCCCAGAGGCCCATCAGTAGGATGACCAGACTCAAAAAGGAGAAAGTAAAGTTAATGTACCCCTATACATTACAGACTGTGGAGCATATTGCTTACGATAGAATATATGTAAAAAGACAGAATATTGTGACACGGATGAAGGTGTTTCGTCTCCTCGTCTTTAGATCTTTCAGTTGTGGCAGCTGAGAAACGACATTGGCGTTGTGGGACTGGAGTGCAGCACAGTCAGCACGCGTCTGGACAGGCTGGCCCTCACCCTGGAGGCCCAAAATGAGGAGATTGCTGAGCGCAACAAGTTGCTGACATCTGCACAGGCCAGGATCGCCTCCTTTTTCACACTCATCGAACAGAAGCAGCACACAATCGCAAGCTATAAGAAGAAGATTGATCAAATCGCTGCCAGCACTGGGGTGAGAGGATCCCCAGCTCCCGGTTGTCCGTGGTTTAAGTAGAAAATAAATGTAAGAATTTGTGTGTCCTCTTTCCCAGCATGAGGACTTGAGTCCTCTTGAAATCAATGTGCAGGCTTTAAAAGCTCAGATTGAGGAGCTGGAAGGGAAAATCAAGAGCAACAAGCAGCTGTGGATGAAACGTCAGGGAACTCTGGTGGGCCTGACCCAGGAGATGGGAGCCAATGGCAGGGAGATGCTCAAGCTGCAGACAGAGTTCACCTGCATGGAGCAGAGGAAGATGCGCTTGGAGGGTGTGTGAACCAAACATTCTGCTCCCTACCATAGGTTCTGTTAATACAACTCAGATCCCTCCAGGTGAGATGGAAGCGGAGCGCCGTGAGGAGAAGGAGCTGGAGAAGGACGCAAAGACGCTGAGAGGAGATCTGCTGAAGCTCAACACCCTGCTGAGCCAGAACGGACAGCTCAGCCTGGCTCTGGAGCAGGAGAATGCACTGATGGAGACAGATTTCCTCTGCAGGCTGAAGGCACGGCGTGACCTCTAAAGTCATCTTTAAATCTCTTTTTACCCTTTTTAAAGTTTTTTTTATTTAAAGTTGATGTGATGTGTTCAGGAGGCGGAGCGTCAGTCAATCGAGATGCAGATGGAACTGGAGAAGACCCAGGATGAAAAAGAGAGGCACCTCAACAGTCTGGTGGAAGCCGAGTCCGTCTCTCTTACTGTGCATGAGTGTTTCTATATCAATGTGAGAATCATGAGACATCCATGAAACGGTGTTGTGTGTTGACAGACGACACGTCATGCTTTGGGAGAAGAAGATTGAGCTTCTGAAAGAGACTCGCTCAGCCGTGGAGTTGGGTGACGAGGACACTCAGATGATGAAGGCTGAGGTCCACCGTATGGAGGTGAACCTCACATAGGGGTGGGGGGGTGGTAAACGGGGATCTTTGCTGTTAATCCAGGCATCTGTCTTTGTCCGTTCATGACCACGCAGAGGAGGCTGGACCAGCTGATGAAGCAGCGGGAGCGGCTGCTGAGGGACAGCGAGGCCACCGTGTCGAGGATGGAGAACATCGACCTCCGCAGGGAGGCCATGAAGGCCCGCAGCCCCCGCAGGCAGACGTCGAAGGGCGAGCTGAGCCTCGTTGTACGAGGCCTCCAGCGCAAGATCCAGGAGACACACAACGTAGGAGACGGATCTCCACATTCCAACGTGTGCCTGAAGCGTGTTGTTCTTTGGGCTCATGTGCAGTGTGTGTGTGTGTCTGTGTGTGTGTGTGTGTGCGTTCAGAACGTACTGGAGTGTGAGGAGGTGATCAGGGAGCTGCAGGAGAGCCAGGCGAGTGTGAAACGCGGGTTGACGCAGCAGCAGCAGCAGCTGACAGAACTCCGCGGCGCCGGCTCCGCCCTCGACTGTGAGGTCGTTCGGCTCCAGGAGGTCAAGGACGTGGTGAGGAGCACGTGCAGGCTCATCATCTGCTGAGTCATCATTTATTCATTTACTCCTGCTGCCCACAAATTCCAGCCCAGATTCAGTCAGACCATTGGTGCCCCCTGGTGGACAGGGGGCTACATTACAACACACGGACACGCTGTTGACGTGTTTGCTGTTTCCTGTCCAAACTGGTTCTTCATCCTCTCCTCCTCCAGAACCTGGCTCACCTGGTGGCTCTCCAGAACCGTACCAAGAGGCTGCAGGCGGTTTGCGGGGGAGGCTACCAGCCCGTGTCCTCGAGCCCATTGGTCGGATCCCTCCTGCAGAGTCAGTCGGAACGTGTTCACGCCATCAGCGCCGTCTTGAAACGCGTGTGCGAGAAGTTCCCTCAGCAACAGGGGGCGCTCCGGGGGCCGCTGCTCGCACTGGGAGTACGGCAGGCCCTGGAGGAGGGGTGGGGGCTGGAGAGCATGACAACGAGTACAGGAGGAAGAGAGTAAAGATGAGATGAAGACCGGTGATAACGAAGAGAGGCCACTTCCTGCTTGTGTTGTTTTATGCTTGAAATGAAATGTGGATTGTGAAAAAAACAACAAGAAAGAAACAACAAGAAATCAAAAACAGTTTTCTGGGTGAAGTCAAATATAAGTTGAATATACTGATGGTATTGTGCTGCGGTAGAATTTGTGGTATAGGACTGGACTATTTACTGACGGTACCCGGTCCTGGATAAAAGCTTGGTTTCATAGATTTCACACAGTGACTTTCATTCCACGTTACTTCTTTTCGGTGATTCCCCCGAATGTCATTCCTCTCATTTGTGGATGAGCGTTCAGTCGATCGGCCCTGGGGCTCCTGGGACATGACTCGTCTGTGTGGGGGTGCTGCGCCACCCGAGAACCTGCAATTTTGTTGTGGGTGGAGGCAGCATTGCTAATCCTCTGCTGCATGTCAGGTGCTTTTAACGCCGTCACATGTGACTCTTCCTGTCCAGAATGCTTTGGAATGCTGCTGGACCGGCTGTGTGTGTGTGTGTGTGTGTGTGTGTGTGTGTGTGTGTGTGTGTGTGTGTGTGTGTGTGTGTGTGTGTGTGTGTGTGTGTGTGTGTACTGTACACAGGCCTGCAGCATGGTGAAGCAGACCCTTCTGGCAATATGAAACATCTTTCCTGAACTCTTCTACAATCCAGGAGTTCAGCAGCAAAAACATTTCTTTCACTTTAAGAATGTCTCAAACTTGTTGTTATGGAAGGTGACGTATTTGTCATTCGCGGGGGTTTTCCCACTCGTCTGTGTCGCTCCATGCGAGCTGAACACGTGAACTGAACTGAAAAGCTGTTTATATTCATTCATCTACATTCCAAAGGCTTCACCTTAAACCTTTGGAATCTGCGTTAACTTACAGACCGCCGATGTCAAACACAATCAAAAATAAAAGCACAATAAAACAGGGAATGAATGAAACTGTTAATCTTGCGTCTTTTGTGAGTCAAGTGCAGTGTGTGCATCGTTCTCGACCGAATCACCTTGCAGTGTGATTCCTCCTTGTTTTTCAGCTCAGTCAGACATGCTCAGATAGAATGTCTGTTGCTCTTACGGGCCTTTTATTACCGTCTTATTTCCCTTGTTGTCATCACAGGTGCCTCAGGGGGAAATTCCTTGCTGTGTTCTCTGGTTCCTGCAATATATGAACATATACAATGGAGATAATCATGTTGACAGAGGCTGGTCAGGTTGCATAGGTCTGGACCGTGTGTTTTAGGTGTGATGAAGGGCGTCTTAACGCAGCCTCATGATTCACCACAATCTAATGTCATATTTTAAAACTCAATTTCATTTTTTCCGTCAAAACTTCTTCTTTGAATCTGTTTCTTTTTTTTTGTAGCCTTGTGAGGTCAGCAGATTAAACCCACCTGTGCTCCTTAATGTGGGTCGTCTGGAGGTGGGGGAGGGGGTCCTATCCCTTTCTCATTGCAGTTAACAGATAACTCAGGCGGTAAATTATCCAACAGCACAAGAAACATTCGACCTCGCACTCACGACCACGTGGGCTGTGTTTCCTTCTCTGATGGGAGGACTTTGACCTTGGTGGGGGGGGTTGCTCCTGTCAGAGGTGTGGTATGTGTTTGCCATGCTGTGACTGGAATTATCAGCTTGGACTGGTCGAATGTCTCCGTTGGCGAGGCTCTTTGTTCGCTGGCGGCCTTCGCTGTGGCTTCGCTTCATTCAGTGATGGCGAGGCGGCGCCGCGTGGCGTGAGTACACACCTGAAGGTAAACAAGGGCTGCAGGTGTGAACGGAGGGATTTGTGGTTGCTGTGTGTCTAGTTTTTTATCTCCTGGTTGATCTGCTTCACACAGGTCTGGTCTTACAGGTTTTCCTACACACCCACACGCACACATACACGCTTTAACACAGACACCCAGTGGGCGTGGAGAAAGCCTAGCCCATTGCTGATGTTGTGTGTTTTCCCGTCAGGTCGTTGTTCTACCCTGAGAGCGCCTTCACCCCGGCCGTGTCCATCACCTCGGCAACAGCTCTCTGGCAAACACAGCTCTCCGGATGGCCGACGGGTGTGACCCCGAGGGTCGAGATCTCAAGGAGATGGACGAGGAGGAGCTGTGGGATCTGATTAATGACAACCGACACCGGATCTCCCTTGGGGTGCGACCGGGCATCCTGATCCCATACCTGAGGCAGGCCAGGGTGCTCACAGAGATGGACGAGGATGAGATCTTGTCCCGCCACAGCCTGATCAACCGCAGCATGAGGACCAGTGAGATTCTAACTTATTGGGGTGCAGTTTGAATCCTCACCAGGGGGTTATGGAGTCAGTTTAGTAGTTGACGTTGGGTCTATTTTATCTTCTTTTGCTGCACCTGATTTGTTTGCGCTGAACATTGAGCAGCAAGAGACAAAGGAGATCCCAGTGATTCTAAATAAACTGCTCTGCGACTTGCCCTTAGAGAAATGAAGATCCAGTTATTTCAGATTTTCTCCCAGTTGATGAGTAATTTAAACTTGATCTTGATGCTTGAACTTCTTCGTATGAGGGCTGCTGATTAGTGACTGCATTTTGTTACCTTCTGCTGTTTGCAGGCTACATGCTCGATCTGCTGAGGACCCAGGGGAGGAACGGTGCTGTGGCCTTGCTCGAAAGCCTGATGATCCACTACCCGACGCTGTACACCCAAATCACTGGACGCAAACCGAGCACCGAGCCTTCAAGATTCAGTGGTGAGTGGTTTTTAAACATTTTAAAAATCTGTCTCTTGGTTTTTCTTGCCGCATGCATGAGTTTGCACCACTTTTGTTCCAGGCCTCATAAAATACTCGGAGCTGACGGAGTATCTGGTCAGGGCGGTGACGGGGATGCAGAAGGAGCTCCAGGAGGCGCGCTGTGAGGCGGACAGGATGAGCGCACGCTGTGCCTCCCTGGAGTCGGAGATCGGGCAGATCGTGGGGCATCAGGAGCAGTCCCAGTGCCTCCAGTCCGAAAACGAACGCATGCAGAGACATCTGCGCTCTTTGCAACAGGAAGTCACCAAGCTGAAGGATGAGAAGTGTGACTTGTATGTGCGTTACACATCTGTCATCGAGGAGAAGTCAGCTGCGAACATACGGCTTCACGACCTCAACCTGCAGGTCAGTTTCTCACCAGACAGACATCGAAGAAGATGCAAACGCAGAGCTGTGATGTCACCAGAATGTCAGCACTACAGATCAGGCTGTTTAGGAAGGTGCTGAGATAGCAGCCAGGAAAAGTGTTGCGTTGCTCTGGAGGAGCCATGCTGCAAAAGTGACATCACTGATTGATGTGGTGTTAGTGACATGAGGTCACGTTTTTCCTTTGGAAGACATTTAGAATGGAAGATGCTTTTGAGAAGCACATTGGGAAGTGTTGAGCTTGAAAGAACTAAAATCTGTTCCATTTTAGACATCACAAGTTGGTGTGGATGTATTCAAGTTTTAAGTTTCCTACTGCTGTAAGATAAGATCTATTTAAGAGTTTCTATCAATTTCACTTAAACTCCATGACAGATTTTCAAGAAACATTGTGGTTTGTACTCTAATGAGTGTCTTCTAGTGTTACTTCTACTGTTACCTAACCACCAGAGAACACGGATCC